>QTSX02003713.1:0-197511 GCA_014839935.2 Entomophthora muscae
ATATTGGTTCACTAGACAATAAGATATGTAAAAGACAAGCAAGGAAATACATGCATTTGACAAAGCAGGTTTTTGCATGATTTAGGAAGCTCAGAATTGAATAATTAAATCAAACCCATACATAAAGCTACTTTAAAGAAGCTTAAAGCTCAATTTAAGAGTTCAAACATATGATTCAGGCACAGATCAAAAATGTAATTGCATGTCAGAATGATCCTGAAAATAGTCTCTAGCACACTAGAAAATATACTACAACCTTTTCAAGTTCTTTATAGTGGTATATAATCTACTCATTTACTAATATTGAAGCTCTGAAAAATAGTGCTTTCAACCTGAATGAAGAACATGCTTCAAGTAGAACAAGACCTTGGTAACTTAAAAAGATTTTCTGAAATCCTATTGCCTATATAAATATTATAGAATCTATTATATAGATATAGAGTAGTTTTTAAAGCTGTTAAGACAACCAATTTTTTTAGGTCAGAATAAAATTAACTCAGTCCAAAAACAATCTGCTAAGAGGTGAATTTATGTTGATTAACATTAGATTTGGTATCATTCCTCCTTTTTGGACTGAACTAAAATTTTATTCCAAACTGATTTTTTGTTTATATTTGTGCTTAGAAAACTACTGCACAATGCTATCAATATCCCAATTTAATCACCCTTCTCTTCCTATTTTGCTTTGAAATCTTATGATTATTTCCCTTCTTATTGTTGGAGCACTTGTCGCAAGGTATAGGCAGTTTTAGAGATAAAAGAATGAAAAGCTTTTAGTTTGGCCTTTGGTATTATTTAAAAATCAAAGTAATTTTTTAGCTTATAAGTGAGCATGTAACACTATGACATTGCTATCACAGCTGTTATTATCACAATACCCTGCTACTAGGGGTCTCTGTTTTCTATGGATGGAAAATATACCACTCATACTAAAAGATAAGACCATGTCTACTATCTAACCCTTAATAAAAGGGGTTACTATAATATGTAGTATAAAATCAATGAAAATAAAAATGGTTTTCAGAGCCAAAATTGGGTAAGATTTTTTGTAGTACTTGCTATTGATTGGTCTTATTTAAATTTATAGGTTCTTTATAAAAAACCATACAATTTACTATCTCTAAAAAGATAAAAAATCTAGCTTGTAATACTGGATAGTGTGACAGCTGTGGCTGTGAAGCTTTATCACACCTTTATATGCCTACTGGGGGATATATAGTACAACCAGAAGACTTGTAAAAAACTGTTGGTCCAATAAAGTGTACAGTAGTTTTATAACCTGTTGAGATAAACAAAATCATCTCAGTCTGAAATTTAACTTAAAAATCAAGGAATTTATAATAAATTACAATAGATTTGGATCCACTTTGATTTTGTTTATCAACAGGTTATAAACCTACAGTACCAAAGAAAACTTGAACATAATTTAGATAAGCTCTATAAAAAATTAGACAGATAAGATTTTTGACTAGAAGTAAACATTTGATATGATTGTAGTTAAGGTATGTCAACCATTTACAATGACATATCTTTATACTCTGATAAATGTGTAGTAATCAATGATACTCAGAAAAATAGACTATAAAGTCTATACATTATCAGACGCTGATTTAAGGACAAGCAGATCACCAGCCTGAGGGCGTATCACATTTGACCAAGGTAATTGAAATTGCCCAGCATGGAACGGTATTACTTGGCCATTTTTGTTTCTTTTGAAAAGCTTAAATGGAGTTGGTGCTTCTGTAAGTTCCTACCCATAAAGGTAAGAATAGATAATAGGCTTATATAAGATGGCAATGCATTAAAACATAAAGGATTATAAAGCTTTGGCATACAGGTAAGATTAGGAAGTTAGCAGCAGAAGCCTGTAATTTGGCTGAATTGCGATGAGATAACTTATTACTAACAAAACATTACATAGGTACTTGGTTACAAATAAAACATATCACCATGAAATCATATAACATAAGTGATGACTGAAATTTAAAATTGTAAAGTTAAAACTGCCTTAGGTTTTACCTTTTTGATTTGACCAACCAAATCATGCAGTGTGGAAGTAGTATCGGCATAAACAGCTCCTATGATATCAGAAGGTTTTTCACTATCGGAACATATAAGCACTTCTTCTTTTATTCCCTGAGTGATCACATCTGAATCCCTCCCAGCAGAACTTTCTGATATTGTGCTGCCTATTTTTAATTTAATCAGAGGCTGAGTAGTAATGATAATTTTTCGGTTGAAGAGTGAAATATAGCCTCACTCTAGAGGCTTTAAGTCAAATATGCAATAATGTATGCTCAAAACTTACATTCTACTTTGAGGGAAATATTTTCTGATTTTGATGCCAAAGTGGCTTTTCCAGACGGAATAGGAGAGCTAGGATAAGGCTGTCTAGGTTCAAGATCATCTTTATCAGGGAGATCCCATAATTTTTTTAAATCGGGATTGGATAAATAGTTGGGGACAAATATAGGTTCAGGTTGTACTGGGCTAACTTCAAGTTCTGAGGGTGGCACTAGTGGCTTGATTAATCACAATGAACAGTGCCAATTTTTCAAAAAAAGAAGCAAAAAGGGTAAAAATACAAATTATCAAAAAGTTATATTGAAACTAAAGCTCGAAGAGCGAGAATACTAATAAAATTCCAGCATACCTCAATAGTAAAGTAACTACAATATTCATACCAAATAAAAAACTTGCATACTGCTTATGAGATAAACGCTTCATGATAAAAGTTAAAGCCTACCATTTAGTAATTCGCGCACTCTATTATTTTTGGCGAGTTGTGCTGGTGTTTCACTCTTTTTGTTAATTAGGCTTGGATCTGCCCCATTTCGAAGAAGAAACTCAACAACCTCACTATGGCCCCTGTAACTAGCCCAATGAAGAGCAGTCCTTAAAAGTAAAGTATTTAATAAAACCCTAGTGCTTGATAAAAACACGAACCCTTCAAATGTTATAAAATAATTAAGTCAACCACTTAAACATTTAGGAGTTAAATTATTAGTTTTTTTTAAAAAAATTCAAAAGATTAGAAATTACCAGCCATTCATTGGATTTGCGGAGTTTACGTCAACACCAGCTCTGACAAATTGAATTACAGCTTTTAAATTTCCCAGCGAACACATTTCTCTTAGAGGTTCCTCTCTATCATCTTTTGGTATCATCTTGTCAAACGCGAAACTCTTAGATACTGTTAAATATAGTGTGTTTAAACAAAAGTATAGCTGGCCTAGTGCTCGACGATGGCTTCAGGAAGCTTAAACTTGATTTATGATGGCTCTTGAGGACTGTGTATTTCTTCTAAATCTAAATTAAATTGTCTTTTTAAATCAACACGTTGTGGCGTGGTGCCAGATTCGAATCTGCACGAAAAAGGGAATAATTTCCAAGCCATCAAATTCATGGCTTGCAAAGATTTGCAAGTTACCATTGATAGCCCCTTTCACTGTTCCCAAATAAACTCCCCTTCCTTCCTTAAATATTAGATATTTGGCATTAAATATGCCAAAGTGGAGGTTACTGCCAAAATTATTTTTGTCTTTGTTTCACCTGTTGCTTGCTGTATGTCTTCTGTCCCTTCTGTTTCATCTTCCCTTACTGCTTCTAGCAGTGACTCTGCTGCTTTTTCATGCTTTCTTGCTGGCCAGCACATTGATCTCTGTGAAGGAAAGAGGTTGAAATCTGACTGTTCACTTTCAAACAGCACTGTGATGAATTTGCCTTTCCCAAACAGGGGTGCATTTGCAAAGTTGGTGTTTTCCTTCACAGTGAAGCCTGTGAACAACACCAGGATGAAGAATTTGCAACCTGAAAAGAGTAGAAAGCTTCTGTGATCTGCCATTTTGAGGACCGCACCAGCGGTCCCACCTGCCAGTTGGAACTTATCTGAATCACCCAGTTCTCCAGCCTCCATGAGTTTATTGCAAAATTTCAGACTCTAGCCAACAAAGCCATAAAAGTGTATGTTGAAGGTTCTGAAGGTGACAATAGAGCTCACCTTGCCTGTCATTTTCACTGACTTTCAAGCTTGGGCTGCTTTGATTGTGCTCTCACCCCCCTTATGCAGAGATGATCTGAATGGCATCTTCTTTCACTTTTGATGAAGCTTATGACCTAGTATGCAACAAGTATGAAGCTATGGTTGAATGCAAATTTGACAAAGTGCCTGTGTGTCATGATTTAGAATTATTTATTTTAATTTTAGCTTCTTTTAAGATTCTAAAGTTGAAGTTATTCACGTCAAAGTCAAATTTTACCCCTGCATTTTGGTTTCGTCTTCACTTTTGTTCTTATTCCTTGCAAACAAAGTTGTCGCAGATCCTGAATGGATTAGACAAAGAAACATTCACTTAAGAACTAAGCAATGAAACAATCACACAGTTGTCCTATTGTGACATGGTATTACATGGGTTACAAATGTTTAAAACACCTAAAAATGGGTATTTGAAACATATTTAGATTGTGCATCAAGTGTGGGCTTCACTTTCAAAGTTATTAATAAGACAACAAAATAATTGCCATTTGCCACCATTAGGCAAGGCATGTAAAACTGGTCGTTTTCTTGCGCGGCTCTTTCTGATGTGCATTTCCACTCTCCTCCTTTTGGCAAGTCCTTCTGTCTGTGCCTCCTTTTCTCTGATGGTAATTTCAATGCCCCATGCTATATTAACACATCACTATCAGATAAAATACCAGGTTTGTCTTTATATCTTTTATTCTTTTGTCTACACTAGGACTGTCATTATACCAGCCAAAGGTATATTATTAAGAGTGAGGATTACTGACTAACTAGTTGTAGAATTAAGCAACCACTGTCATACTTCACTACAGGAGTGGCTTTTGTTTTTATTTTATGTTTATTCATATATATCTAGCTCACTATTTTGGCTGTTGGGTTCTAAAACAGTTGAGTATGCACTGTTGGCCCTCAACTAACCATACCAGAAGCTCAAACTGGTTTACAAATAGTCACTATACTCCTATATTCCGGCAACCGTCAGAATTAACTCATTCCGCAAGTTGACTTACTATATGTCAACAATCAGAATTAAAATACTCTAATGCCAACAGCATTGAAAATCCAGAAGAAAGTTTTTACTCACACAGACTACATAATGTTGACACTTTTTTAATAAGCAGAAACCTGTTTCCTGAACATTTTAATAAAAAGTAAGCTTCAAAATACTTTTTAGGATAATGTGACTACATAGATTTAAAAAAGACCATAAAAATGATACATGGAAATTAAAAATTCATAAAAATACACTTCAAAATAATTCACTATGAAATTAGCTATCTTTATGTCAGGATATCAAAAGTGCTGTGGAGCTCTAGCAGGTGAGGGAGGAGTCAAAGCAGGTACTGGTATGGCCAACCAGACATTGGGACCTAACTTTACCAGGTAGAAAAGGGCCTCCCCAGCCACAGCCCAGGGCCCAGCCGCTGGCAAGGCAGAGTCAATCAATCCTGTGAGTGCCAGGTAAAGCACTCCCAGGAATTGACTACTCTGGCCAGTGGCGTCAGAAGTGGGTGGGGTTGAGATGGTTGGTTTGGGTGTTGGGGGTGGTTCCATGAGGACCAGGTAGGCAGCAGGATTGTTGTATTTCCCGTTAAAGATCAAAGGGTATATAGTGATTTCTCTGCCATCACAGACAATTTGGTAGGGTTCCTTGGGAGCGTTTGAGCAGGTGTACCACTGCAAGTCTTCCAATGTCCAGGTTTTGTGGTCAGAATTGGTGGGATACTCAGTGAAATGCACAGGGCTAAATGGAGCATTGGTTGAACAGTAGTAGTCAAAGGCTTCTGTTTTTTCAACTGGAGTCTGGCTATCTATCCCTGTGGATGGGTACTGACGCTTTGGTGTTTGCAGATGGAAGAGCATCAAAAATATGTAAGGAATCAGATTAGTGAACCAAAGATTCATAACAACTTTATTTGGTAAGGATGACAATACAGAACTTTTTCAGGTGCTTCTGATTTATATACTTACTCACATGCAGGTGCCTCTGGGCATTCTTCTGATGCTATCTGTGTGGCAAGGCTTGGCATCTCAGGTTCTGCTGTTTGGTTGGCTGCTTCATGGTTATTTTTGGGGTTTTCAGGAACAGTTGGTTGGCTTTTTGATGGTCCATCTTGGCTTGGCTGGTCATTGATTTTGGCAGGTTTGGCTTCTGGGGTTTTGGGGTTTTTTCCAATTTGATCACCATTTTTGGACTGGCTTGACAGGCTCTATTGAGCTCAAAGAACTTGATTAAAAAAGGGGTCCCCAATTGGTGACCCCAAATTACTTAATGGAGGATGGGCTTGAACTGGGTTTACTGGGCAGCTAAAATTAGCCTGCCCAGGCCCAGCCAAACCCATCAAGGCTTGGGCATAGCTTTTGGGGCCCAGAACAGGCCCTGCAGCTGCCACCAGGGCAGAAATGATTCCCGACCTGGATTTTTGCTTTTCAAAGCAAATCTAGGTGCGGGCACATCTCCCCTGCCCGCTAGCCCTGCCTGGTGGCTAGGTGTGGGTTCAATTTCCGCCTGGGGCTTCAAAAATGTTACTTTTGTAACACTTTACTATAAAATATTTTTTATCACTCATAAAAATAAAAAACCCAATATACAAAAAAGATACTACATAAAAATGCACATTTTATAGGAAAATCTAATAATCAGAAACAGTAATATAAAGTTTTTTCTATATTGAAAACTACAAAAAACATATAATTTACTAGTGAAATACCAATATAGGCCATGTAATACAGCATAAAGCATCAATATATCAATAGAAAATCAATGAACTTATAAAAACAGTATCATAAATTATTAATGAGTTATTTAGACTAACTATTTATCTAAAAATATTATACTGAACAAATAAGAACTACATACAAAATTAGACAATACTCAATAAATTTAATTGAAATCTAGACTGTTATCACCTGGTTACCATTAAGAACTGTGGTAATCTTCTTGATGTATTTCTCATGCTCTGAAAGCTTATATTTGGCCTTGACATTGTCCTTAATCTTCTGTTGATACTGTTTCTCTTTGGTGGCTCTCTTCTTCTTGGATGGGCGGTTCACAATATCTCTGATGGATGCAACAGTCTTCCCCTGTTGGACTTTGAGGTGCTCATAGAAGGTGCTGTATCTGGGCTTGATTTCAAAGGAGGACTTGATATGCTTATGCCAGCCCTCCAAAGATGAAGTGGTTTCCATCTTATTCATAAGAACTGCACATAGCAGTTCCAGTTGGCTTTGGCTCTGGGCTTTCTCTGGCGCTTAATGACCTTATGTCCAATTCAATGTGGCTTGTAATATCTAATGAAAGGGTAGAATTCATCCTCATGTTTCTTGGCATATGAATCCTGGCATAGAAGGTCAAAGTCTTGCCCGGTATGCTCCAGCTTTACAAAGGCTAGTGATACAAACTGCTGAATTAAGAACTTGCACTTTCCTGATGTATCTAGACGTGGAGCTTGCTGAGCTCAGGTAGAACCTTTAGCTGCCTATTAAGAGCCTTTCAATAATGGAAAAAACATCACTGGACCTCTCCATCAAAGATATTTACAAAAGCGTTATACTGGGCAGTTTAATAGTCCATGATTATAGTTGAGGTGCCAAGTGCTCTATCATGAGCTTCTTGTTCTGCAGCAAGGATGGTTTCATCCTCTTCATCATTATCTGGATTGGCTCTAGTGTTATGGCTAGGATTGTTGTAACTGTGCTGTTTTAGCAGAGTTACAAGGGGAAAAATATTTAGAAACTAGATAATATTCTTTATTGAGAGATAATGATTATATAGTTAATGTGAATCATGGATAGTAGGAACATGATAGTGTTGATCACATGGTGGGATGGTGAAGGGGGTGGCTTGATCCTTGTAATGAGTCAAGCGTCAAAAAAAGTTACCCACCGGGGAGGATCAGCTTCTGTTCATGTTATTGTATTTGGAAATCCAAGTTGTCTTCCTAACTTGGCTTCAGGTGACTGGATAATTGGATTTTGGGTCACAAACCTGCTTAATTGGAACCTTGCTGGCGGGTCAAGCCTGCTGTTTCAACACCCCCCCTGGCTGAAGGTCAGCTTCCTCTGGGGGTAGGTTTTTAGGGAGTTTGTTGGGAGCCTGGGCGCCATACTGAACTAGCTGTTGTTTGGTGGTGGGTAGTACGGTCTCTTGTTGCTTTTGTCTTGCCTTGCAAGGCCTGAGGCAATCATGGTGGAGGACTTTGTCCTGTTTTTGTTTCCCAAGTCCTTGCACAAGGTAAGTGTTGTTTTTGTTTAACTTTAGGATGATGGCAGGGCCAACTTTTTCTGGCTATAGTTTACTCTTGTCAATATTCATGACCCAGACCTTGTTGCCAACCTCATGTCTGTCTTTGATGGGGACAAAGGTCTTTTGTAGACACTTTTCTTCTTTTTCTGGTTGGTTGCTATTGGCCTGTATGACCTGGGGATCTGAACGGGATGGAACCTTGTCTGGAATCTCCAGCTTGGATCCTGATAGCTCCTGGATGATATTGGGTTGTGTTCCATAAACTAGCTTGAAGGGGCTTTTGCCGGTGGATCTGTTTACGCGGGTCCGGCATACAAGTAATGCAGTCAGTAGCTGCTTGTACCAGTCCTCAGGTCTTCTGGCGGTGAGCTTGGCCAAGGCTTGTACAAAGCTGCCATTCAGCTGCTCCACACATCCATTGGCCTGAGGATGGTAAGGTGTTGTCACTGTGTGCTGGACCCCATTCTTGGTGAGGTATACATTGGTATCTTCAGAGGTCAATTCTTTGCCTCCATTAATTATCAGGAGTTCTGGCTTTCCAAACTTGCTGATGATTTCTTTCCCTATGAACTGCCGCACGTCATTGCCTGTATGTGTTTTTATTGCTTGTGCCACTGGCCATCATGTGGCAAAGTCTATTGTGGTAATGATGTACTTCTTCTCATTGTGTTTTCCTGGCATGGGGCCCACAATGTCTAGGGCCTACACCTTGAAGGGTAGTTGCATGTGGATAGGTAGTACTGACTTAGGTGGGGTTTTGCTTCTTGCAAACTTCCCACATACTTTGCACTGATCCAAGACTTCCTGAACGTCCCAATATAAGGTTGGCCACCAGGCTTTGTGTTTAAGAAATTTGTAAAGGTTACAGATTTTTGTGTGGCCCAGGTCTCTGTGGTAGTGTAAGATTGTATTGACTTGCTGATGTGTGGGAATATACGGGATGGTTGTTCCATTGTACATCTTTTGGTATAGGGTTCCATATACATTGGAAAATAAGTGCTTGTTCTTAATGACGGTTTCTTTTGTTATGTCTGTAGTACCAGGGGGGAAACCTTTGTCCTTTTTTTGAAGCAGCAGGAGAGGCCAGTCTGGGTTGAGCCCATTCTTGTCCCTCATGGCTCTGACGTATAGGTGTGACAGCGCGTCTGCCATGGCAATCTCTGGGCCAGGCTTATATTGTATGAGCATGTTGAACCTCTCCAGAAGCTCCATCCAGTGGGCTTGATGGCAGGATAAGTTTGCTTGGGTTTTGAAGTAGATGAGTGATTTGTGGTCTATCAGGGCTGTGAACCCTTCTTGCTGTTCTAGATAATAATGTCATTTGACTAGGCAGTGCACAATTGCCAACAACTCTTTGTCATGTATAGGGTATTGGCACTTGCCATCTGTCAATTTGTGTGATTCATAGGCTACAGGTAGGAAGTCACCATCATTGTTTTTGATTTGTAGTACTCCTCCAATGGATGCGTTAGAGGCATCTGTCTCCATTTGGTATTCCCCATCACATTTGGGGTATTAAAGGATGGGTGTCATTGTGTGTTTCTCTTTAAGACGTCTGAAGCAAAGGTCACGTTAGGGGCCCATACAAATTTGGATTTGGTACCAGTTATAGCAGACAGAGCTGCAGTCAGGACGCCACAGTTGAGTATGAATTGTCTTATATAGGTAAACATCCCCAAGAATGTACAGAGCTCTGACTTGTCTTTGGGAGATGGCATTTTACAGATGGCTTGAATTTTCTGGTCATCAGGTTTAATGCCATCCTTTGAGGCTATGTGTCCCAATAAAGGCAGCTGTTTACAAAAGAATTGGCATTTAGAGGGCTTGACTAGCAGCTTATGTTGTGCTAGGTTGGCAAAGACTGCCTCCAGGTCCTTGTGATGCTGTTCCACCAAGGGACTGTAGACAATGATGCCATCCAGGTATACCAGGGCATGCTTGCCAATGTGGGGGGGGCAAACACCTCGTTCATGAAGGTCACAAAGGTCAATGATGTGTTTGTCATCCCAAAATGAGCACCACATACACTAGTATTACCTGTACTTAGTGCAGAAGGCGGTTTTGGGTATATCTTCCTCCTTGATGCAGATTTTGGTTATAGCCTGTGGTTAGTCAATCTTGGAGAAGACTGTGGCACCGCCCAAGGCATCAAAGAGGTCGTCAATCAGTGGTAGTGGGTAACAATTCTTAATGGTGACTTTGTTTAGGGCTTGGTAGTCTGTGACCAGATGTAAGGTACCCTCCTTCTTAGCCACAAAGAATACGGCGGCCCCAAAAGGGGACTATGAGGGGCAAATAAGTCCTTTCTCAAATGCCTCCTTGAGGTAAGCACATAGGGTGTTGTCCTCATTTGGAGTGAGGCAATAGATGGGGCGCACCTTAGGTACAGATCCTTTAAGTTGGATAGAGTGTTGGATGTGTTTCTCTGGTAGCAACCCAGGTAGAGCCTCCTTGAAAATTTCTGGATGACAGGCTACAATTTCAAAATCCTGAGGTATAGTGGTGTCCTGGTGGTCTTTGAAATGTATGATCTTGTACTGGCAAGAGTCCCAGTCAATTGCCTTGAGGTTCTCCTTCTTGTCCAAGGTCTCCATGATACATACAAAGAAATGATCACACAGGAGTTGGTCTACTGAGTCAGGGTAGATCTGGTGATCAACGCCTTCACGTTTGATGGTCAGTACAGAGGTTGCCCATTCTACATGGGGATTGTTCTTTTGCATCCAGTCCAGTCCCAGTACAATGTCAAACTTAGGGAAGTCAATGATGGGACCTTGGATGGTGGAGTGGAGGTTCTCAAGCATGACAGAGAAGGGGGCAGTTTCCTTTGTCACAGCAATGTGATGTTCATCAGCCAGGACCACGTTTTTAATCTGCAAAGGATTAGTGGCCAGCTTGAATTTATCCACAAAGCTGCTGTTGACTAAGGTTTGGTCTGCGCCCAAGTCCAGGAGTGATGAGCCTGTGTAACTGCAAAAGAAGAAAGGGTAGGACATCAATTTATTGGGATGTCTGGAGATAGTGTACATTACCAGGTCCTCCAAGGGCACCTGGATCATTGGGCATTGGTCCACGTCCTTGGGTTGATACTCATCATTGGGCAAGTCAGGAATTGTGTAGGAAGAGCTTGGCTTGCTTAGTGCTCTCCCTGGGCTTTTCCATTGTCTTGGTTATCTTGAGTGGCAGTGATACAGAAATGGGTTTGGGTTGACTGGCCATTGTTCCCATTCCCATGTTCATTTAAACCTGTGGGTTTGTGGTTTGCATTAATGTTGTTGTTCCCAGGGGTGGTTGGAACGCCCAGCTGGGTGAGAGTCTTTGGGCCGCTCTCTCTTTCCTGTTTGTGCCTTGTGGAGAGCGTTATACGTTTGTTCTGCTTTCTCTGCCTTGCAATATAGACTTTGCAGGTTGGTTACCTGGTCCAGGTTCACATGTCTCATCACGTGCAACTTGAGAACGTTGTAGTAAATGAGGTGCATAGCTGGAGTGTCAAAAGCCATATCAGAGGGGGCATGTAGTCAGAGTTCCTTGTAGGCGCAGGGGAGCTCCTTCACTGTGTCAGTCTGGGTCAAGTTCTTCACTTGGAAGATGATCATGAGTGCAGTGTCCTTCATCACAAACTTTGCCAAGAAGTCTTGCTTGAAGGTGTCTCAATTCTTTTTGGTGTGTTCTTCATGCCACTTGTTGCACCAGGTGCCAGTGTTGTGAGTCAACTGGATGTAGATTTATGCAATACAGAATTGCTGTGGGCATTCCATTTGGGCCAGCTTGCTTTGGGCAGACTGGATCCATGCCACTGCATTATTGTTGTTGGTTCCAGCAAATGGTTCCAGGGCCGCGCTTTGAAGTCTTTGAGATACATAGGCAAGCATGGTATTCTCATCAGTTGGACAAGGCATAGCAGGGGAAGACTGGAAGCACCCTTGTGCAGACATGGTGTTGAAGGCAGAAAGCGGAATCACTGTGTTCTGGTACAGGACAAAGCCATCAGGCATTTCAGTACCAGGTGTGTACAGAGTCCAGTCCAGTGGGAGGCCAGACATGATTCTATCAAGGATTTGTTGACTGCGGCAGGTACAGGCAACAGGCGGAATTTTTGGGGATAAAGTAGGATGGAAAACCTACCTCTTCTACCAATGTTGTAACTTTGCTGTTTTAGCAGAGTTACAAGGGGAAAAATATTTAGAAACTAGATAATATTCTTTATTGAGAGATAATGATTATATAGTTATTGTGAATCATGGATAGTAGGAACATGATAGTTTTGATTACATGGTGGGATGGTGAAAGGGGTGGCTTGATCCTTGTAATGAGTCAAGCACCAAAAAAAGTTACCCACCGGGGAGGATCAGCTTCTGTTCATGTTATTGTATTTGAAAATCTGAGTTGTCTTCCTAACTTGGCTTCAGGTGACTGGATAATTAGATTTTGGATCACAAACCTGCTTACTCGGAACCTTGCTGGCCGGTTGAGCCTGCTGTGTTGACAGGATGACTCTTTTTATCACTGTATAGGGCCTGGATGCCCCCTGAAGGATTTCAAAGGCCCTTGTGTAGATCTCTTCTGTTGCCCTAGGAAGCAGAAAGTAGGCAAATGAGAGCACCTTGCCTTAAATGTAGGAATGTACAACCCATAGTTGGTAAAAAAGGCGGGGCATTGTCAGGGATCCAAGCTTGGGCAGCTGGATTGTTGTTTTCAGGGATCACATGAGCCGGGTTTTTTGCAGGAAGAGCCCACCACAAGAGAGGAGCTAACTTAAAGAGATAGGAGAAGGAATTCCCTACCCAGGACTATAGGCTGGTAGCTGGGATTATCATGTTAATCACCCTGGCAAAGATAATATACACAATCCTAAACAGCTTGTCAGTGTGATTGGTTGGGAGGTTGGGTGAGGAGGCAGGCATTGGCTTGGGGGTCACAGGTGGTTTCATATTGAGTTTGTAGGCAGGCAGGCAGGTAGTTGAAATTGCCTCTAAACAACTTGGGTGTTGATAGGATTCAGGGGCCTTGACAGTTGTATCTAGCTGTGGATTGTATGTGGGCCAAGGGATCTTGTTCAAGGATATTTTCTGGGATGTAATCCTTATATTTGGGTCTCAGAGGGTACTCTGTGAGGTGGACGGGACCAAAAGGAACACCTGGAGGACAAAAATCTTCAGGCAGAGGGGCAGGAGGGCCGGATGATCTTGTACTGATTTGATAGATGGTAAAGTCAAAATAAGGCAGTAGCTGTGTAAGCCAAAATAACATAACCTTTATTCAAAAATGACAATAAGTTCAGAGCGCAGGGTCCTTGGGTCTATATAGTACCCCACCTCCAAACTTAACATTTTCCATTGAGGGTTCATTAGGGCATTAGAAAATGAGGGCCTGGGGGATCTGGGTGCTTGGGTTCAAAGGTGGCAAAATGGCACCTGGGCCAGGAGTTCTTTCATTGGTCAAAGATCTAAAATTGGTGTTGAGCAACTTGTGTTATTGCTGGTATGTTCAAAGCTACATATAGATGTTAGCCTTGCCAATGTACTCTACCTAATCCTATTCAAGAGCACTACAGACTACAATAGAATAGAACTTAGAAGATAATTACGTTTATTGATACTGGAGTACAATCTAGCCAGCGGCTGCAATCTATCCAGGTGTAACTATGAACTTCTTTTCCTTTCAGGTGTCTATATCTATATATACTGCAACAACCCTTGTTCTTGTCCTTTCAGACAGTTCCCAGTGGCTACCTTTGCAATAGGTCTATCTTTGCTGGCTACGCCCATCCTGATTGGCTGTCCTTGGCATGTGATATGCTACTGGCCTTAGAAGGCGTCCATGGCACCTAAGCTACAGCCTACGCTCTTTTTAAGCTATCCTACTGTCATTTATCAATTGGCTGTATCTTACACACCTATTATTGTGCTGGGAGGCTACACTGTATTTAGTAGATGCTTAGAAATTGTCCCTGTTCAGCCCTCCTACATTGGAAGGTAAAATTCCGGTATTTCATTTGCAGGGCTTAATCAGTGATCCTTTTCTGGTTGGCAAACCTTCTGCTTATTAATGCAACAAGTCAAATTCAGGATTATACGCCATATAATAGCAGACTTGATCCATTAGTAACTCAGAGAATTATACGCCGTGTAATACTGACCCAAACTGATAAGGAACCCAATTATACGCCGTGTAATACTGATCCAGACTCGGTATTTCTTAGCCACTTGTATATCACTTGTTTGATATGGACATATAAGTTCATCAGGCTATGTTGAGCTGAGTTGATACAACATCTGGTAGGGTAGAATAGGTGATATACAATTGATGATTTTGTGATTACACGCCGTGTAATCAATGATATTCACTATATTGGCTAACGTTTATGCGGCGTATAATAAGTACATCAATTATAATATAGTAAAAAATATATGGTGTATAATCACATCACATTGGGACAATCAGTGATAATACGGCGTATAATTGTTACATCTATTATTATAAACTAGCAATTACACGGCGTATACTAACTGCACTTAATTAAGTGATAATCAAATGATAATACAGTGTATAATTGTTACATCTATTATAATAAACTAGCAATTATACGGTGTATAACTGTCATAATATTAATATAATGATGGCCAGTGATAATACGGCGTGTAACTGATTAAGATCTGCATGCAATGATTAACCTGATCATTTGTGGTCAATCAGCCTAATCTCACATTTCCCCCCTCTTGACCATAAATAGGGAGGGTAAGAAGAGAGTCAGGCATTATGGCTTTCTCAACCACGTCTTCCCGGCTTAGCAGCAAAGAGGAGTACCAGGAGTTCCTGGAAACCATGTCCGCGGAGCGTCATCAGGAATTCAGTTGCCAGAGTAAGGAGGTACGCCGTCTCCAGTTCTACGGTTGGCGTTCTTTACGAGCTCATGGTAGTGACACTTGCTCAGAGTTGTCCTTGGCCACCACTGTGGTGACCAATCCCTTCCAGCGTCCAAATAGCCCAATCCTGGAGCAAGAAGGCAAGCAAGGGGATTGTCCTCCTTTGGTGATTGGAAGATCCAATTGAGCTACCCCTGTGGACCTGGAGGTCTGGCGGGCCAGGGCTGTTGTTCCCCGCGCCCCTGCCGTACCTTACACCCCTGATCTGGCTTTGTTGGAATCTGTGGTCTTAACGTATGACCCAGATCACGCAGACTTTGAAGTGAATAGCCTTTTACAGGGCTATGAACTTCTGAGTGAGTTTCTCTTTGTCCTTCTGCCTTGTGGCCAGGGGGTAGACGTCCACTCCCGCCTTTGCCACTCTGAGCAGTATCATCCACCTGCTGTTTGTTCTGTGGCCCTTTGCAAGCTGGCCTGGCCTCTTGAGGGGGTCTTAGTGGAACCGCCTTGTTCCAATGTGGCATTGTATGCCAAGTACACATGGGTGATTGATTTTAACTGTGCGGTAGTGCAGGTCTGGTCCTGTGCTTGGGGGCCCAGTCCCAACTCTACCTGTCAGTGGGGTCTTCAACGCACTGATAACCAGCATAACCAACTGGCGGCAGCCATTAATCTAACTTTGGAGAAGCTGGAGACGGGGGATCCCTTCCAGTATCTCCCTTATATGGCTTTGGTGGGGAATCTTTTCCTTGTGCCAAAGCCTTTGCTTCCTTGGGGTTCATTGGCCCAGATGCAGGCCATTCTAGAGTTTTATTGATGTGAAGTGCTTTGCCGCCAGCGGGGACTTCCGGCTGATTACCCCTCTAAAGGGTTTATTGTAGAGTGCCTGGTGTTGGGAGCGTGCTTCCCCATCAAGTGTGGGCTGGGTTGCCTTGCAGGGGGGGGAGCTGGCCTTGAGTGCACCCATTATGCACTGGGAACAGCTGTCCCCTGAAGCGCGACACATGTGGTTACAGAACGTTGTTGTTCTTTATCAGGTGGTGGCCACCCACACTTTTGGTGACTATGTAGAGGCCACCACCCATAATGTCCCTGAAGAGCCTGAGGAGGAAGCTCACCAATAAATCTTCATAGGACTAAGTCCTCTTTTTTTATAGTGCACTTTTATATTTTATTTTCATATTTATATCTTTTTTATATTCTAATATTTTTTATATTTTTATATTTTCATATCTCTTTATATATTCCCTATCATGAATCATAGGATGTGCCTATATTACTTATATTATTTTTTATGGCAAGTTCAGATAGCGTTTAATTAGACCCTTCCTTTGGGGTGCAGAATGGGCAAAGGAACTTTGCATGTACGCGGTTGAATATGCGTCCACTATTCTTATCCTTGATGGTGTAGGCGTCAGGTGAGGTCTTCTCTATGATCTCAAAAGGGCCTACCCATAGTTTGTCTAGTTTGTGGGATCTACCTGCTCCTCTAGTGTTGCAGTATGCAACCCCCTCCCCTACCTCAAAAGAAGGCAAGGGGGCCCTACTAGCAGAGTCTCTTTCAAATCTGGCTTGGGTCTTGGTAGCTGTGTTGCTAAAAGCAGATGCCTGCAATTTGATGAGGGTGTCAGCCAGTTGTCCAAGGTACTGATTGTAGGAAAGCTGCCCAGGGTCACCTGTGGCCAAGTATAGGACAGGCGGAATGGCAGGATGTCAACCATACATCAGCTGAAAAGGGGACGCACCCGTGGTGGAATGCAACAAGATGTTGTACGCAAACACTGCTGCCCCTAAGTATGTTTCCCAAGAGGATGTACACAATGAAGCCAATTTCCGGAGGATCTGGGTTAGGGTACCATTGACACGTTCCACCATCCCATTGGTTTCAGGGTGGTAGGGAGTGGAGAGTACACCGCAGACTCCCATAAGATTGTTCACCCTCAATATTACAGAGGCTGTAAAATTAGTCCCGTTATCTGAGAGCAGGAACTGGGGACAGCCATGGCAAAGTATAATGGCATCCAAGACAAATTTTGCAGTAGAGGGGGCGTCAACTTTCCTTAGGGGCTGGGCTTCCACCCACTTAGTTAGGTGATCTATAGCCACTATCACATATCAAAAGCCAGGGCCGCTATGTGGGAGTGGTCCCACTACGTCCATTGATACAGTATGCCAAGCAAAATGGGGTTGTACCATTTGGTAGGTTGTGCTTTTGTGTAGGGGTTTATTCCCTTGACACTTGATGCAGCAGTCAATTATCTCCTGAATGTCGAAATTCATTGCCTCCCAAAAGTAAGTGCAAGACAGGATCTCTTTGGTCTTCTGAAAGGCGCCATGACCCGTTGCTTTATGAGCGGCTGTAACAATGCTAGTCCTTTCGGAGGGAGGAGGGAATATGCGTTCCTTACCATCCACTAGCTTGTACAGTACACCATTGTGTAGTGTTGTATCCTTCTGAAGGTCCTGTAGAATATGCTGAACTTTCTCAGGTTTGTTGCTAAACTTCCCAGTCATCATCTTCTGGTACAGCTGATCCGCTAACAAGCTCACCAGGGCCACAGTGGGTAAGCAGGAAAGGCAGTCTGCGTTCTGGTGCTTGCTGCCAGGACAGTGAAGGATCTTGTAGTCTAGGGCCTGTAGTTTCAATGCCCATCAAGCCAGTTGGCCTTCTGGTTCCTTGAGGCTCTGGAGCCAAGCTAGGGATGCGTGATTAGTGACCACTGTGAACTGTACACCATGAATGTAGACCCAAAACTGTTTGCATGTGTAGATGACTGCCAGGCATTTGCGCTCTGTCACTGTATAGTTGCGTTTGTGGACGTTGAGTGTCCTGCTGGCATAGGCTACAGGGTGTTTGAGTCCTTTGTTGTCAAGTTGGGATAGTACAGCCCCAACTGCAGTAAGCGAGGCGTTGGTATGGATCACAAATGGTCTGTCAAAGTCTGGGTACATCAGAACAGGGTTGCTTGACAAGGCCAAGCGTAGCTTATTGAAGACTCCTTGGCATTCTTTACTCCATACAAAGTTGACTCCTGACTTCAGCAGGTGGAAGAGAGGTTCTCCAATGGCCGCAAAGCAGGGGATAAACCGTCAATAGTAGCCAACCATACCCAAGAAAACCTGTATGTCACGCTTTGACTCAGGACGCTTCATCTTGGATATGGCTTCAGTTTTTGCAGGTTGGGGCTGTAGGCCGTGACTGTCTATAACAAAGCCCAGGTATTCCAGCTGATCTTTAAAGAACTGGCATTTGCGTGGCTTTATCTTAAGATTGGCAGCAGCTAACCGCTTGAAGACCTCTTCCAAATGAGCTAGATGTTCCGTGAAAGTCCTGGAGAAGACATTGATGTTGTCCAGGTACACTAGGACACAGGAGAGTTTAAGGTCACCTAGGATGGTGTCCATTGCTTGCTGGAAGGTTGCAGGGGCGTTGCACAGCCCTTGCGGCATCCTTGTTGGTTGAAATAATCCCTGTGAGGTTATGATGGCGCATTTTTCTTGTTCTTTGGGAGGTAGCTCAATCTGCCAATAGCCCAATATGAGGTCCATAGCAGAGAAGTACTTGGCACCCCTGAGGCGGTCCAATGCGTTGTCTATGCGAGGTAGGGGATACAAGTCCTTCTTGGTGACCTTATTGAGGCGTCAATAATCAATGACAACCCGGTTGGAGCCATCTTTCTTCTTGACAATCAGAATAGGAGATGCCCACAGGACTTTTGGACGGGATCAGCATACCCTGTTTTAGCAGTTTGCTGACTTCTTCTGAGACAACTTCTTTGTTAGCTTTGGATTGTTGTATAGGGCGCATGCGGATTGGAGGAGTGGTTCCTGTATCAATGTGGTGGGTGACTCCATCAGCACAACCCAGATTGTGGTTGCTTTCTGAAAAGATTAAGCGGTACTTCTTGAACAGCAAAGATGCCTGCACTTGCTCCTCAGGGTCAAGGGAGGAAAGGTTGGCTAGAGGGGTAGTCAGGTGGACTGCTGGTCCAGGTTTGTCTGGTATACCCATTTCCTCAAATGTGCCAAATCCCTTAACCTCAGATAGTTCCTCCGTAGGGTAGAAATGTAAGAAGCCTACTACTTGGTCTTTCTTGATAGAAAGCGTCTTCTTTGTGAGGTTGGCCAAGAGAACATGTATCTCCTGTTGGCCAGGGGTAACAATGCCTGGAGCAATGCACGGTTTGAAGCAAGAACAGCCCCAGGGTTCAACAACTTCTCCATATAGCCCTTCAGGGACAACCACAGACAACCCAGTCTCCGCAATCTTCTGGTGTCCAGGCTCCAGGGAAAAAGCGGATCTGGTCCTCAGCAGAACACCCTTATGTTCCAGAATCTGTGTAGGAGGTTTACGCCTATGTTTCCCGACAAGTTTGTATTCTACAGGGACAATTCTGTTGGCATAGGCCAGGTTGACAAATTTGCAGGGTTTGGGCGCGGTTTCTTGACCTTCCTTGCTGAAGAACAAGGGTAGGGTCTGCCTGAGGATTTCAAAGGTGGCAAGGCCCCAGTGTGTCATGGCTCCATATTTTACCAAGAAGGAGGTGCCTATTAGGAAATCATAGGTGTCGTTTGGCAGTACAACTGCTGGAGCAGATACCGCAATGGAGCCAAATTGCATAGGTAGTGCACTGTATGCTCCCACAGAGTACGTGGGTCCCTTGCCAGCTGTACCAAAGGGTGATCTGTAGTCAACATCCGGGGCTATACCCAATTTCTTCACCATCTTAGTGGAGATGATGTTAAACAGAGCACCACTATCCACTATGGCTCAAATGCAATGTTTGTTAACTGATATGTCAATGTAGGTACAATCAATATAAGAGTCATCAAGGCTTTTTAATGTGTGTATCCCATTCTCCTTGTCACTCTCCAAGGTTTGGAGCAAACTCTTGCAGACATCAGGGTATGCAGACTTAAGCTCCTCCAGCGGGAAGGCTACTTGGATTGACTTTAGGTTTGGGGTGTCATTGGAACATGGTGAGCGACAATTTTCCCTGGCATCCTGTAGCTGGGCTGCATATGGCTTTGAGACTTCAGCCAGGGCGGCCTCTTCTTGCTTGACTTTACTTTGGGACCGTGTTGTCACAGCATAGAGGTTGTTGGCTACAACCATGTGGATTACATCTTTGTGCAGCCCTTTGGGATATTGGTCTTTGGGGCCAGGTTCAATGGGAATGTTGAGGGATTTGGCAGAGGTAGAATTTCCCTCTTCTACTCCGCCTTTGCTTTTCCCTCACTTGTGCCAGCGGGGTGGGCTTGTACCACGTGCACCTTCTTGGCGTTGGATGGGCACTTTGATTTCCAGTGCCTGGGGGTGTTGCAGGCAATGCAGTAGGGGCCCTTCACGTCAGGAGGATGTGTGGAGGTCTTAACAGAGTCCTCCTTCTGAAAGTGTGGTTTCTTGTAAGCTGGCTTAGGCTGTTTGGACTTGGGGCAATTGGGAGGACCAAACGTCTTGGCATGGCTTTGGAGGCAGTCAACAATTTCTGACATGTCTTTGCCTTTGGCGTAGGCGGGGGCCATTGCTCTGTGGAGCTCTTTGTACGGGTGAGTGGCCTGCTTCATTGCAGCGCAGATGTCAAAGGTGGAGACTGTACCAGAGCCAAGGAGTACCAGCACATTGTGGTAGAATTGTTCCGCAAATTCCTGTAGGGTTTTGCCAGGAGAGAACTTTATTGCGCCAAACTCAGACTTCCTGGTGAAGAGGATGTCCTCCCCACCAAACTCTTCCAGCACTGCCTGCTTAGCCTCTTGATATGTCCAGTCTGTTGCGGGCAGGTGTGGCATCACTAGATTGACGCTGGTTGCGTCCAGTGTGGTGATGAGTGTGGTTGCCTTTTGGTGGTTGGTGGCGCCTCTCATGGCCATCTCAAACAGTCTTAGGAAGGAGTGCACATTTCCTTGTTTGTCAAATTTAGGAAGGTTCAAGGGTTTGAACCATTCATTCACGGCTGTATTCTTGGGAGGTTGGCAGGGGGGAGGCAGTTGATTGCCTATCTGCCGTATAACTACGCCTGGCCCTAGGTGTTGCCTTTGGTGTGAAGGGTTCTCTTGAAGGAAGGATTGTGAAGACCTCGGGAATCCCCCTGTTTGGTGATTCCCCTTCCTCCTTGGAGGTATTAGCAGCATCTTCATAGTGATCTGTACGTGTTGAAGATGAAGTCCAATGGCTGCTTGAGATGCAGTTGCAGCCTTTTGTTGCCATTAGCTGCATCTGGGCTTCCATCCTATCCAGGCAATCATGGACTTTGTCATTTACCATCTGCCGGTTGTTCTGATGGAGCTCAGACTCTATGGTTGCAGTTGTTTTCAAAAGGTGTGAGATAGCGTCCCTCAGTGTCAGCTGTTCTGTTTGTAGCGCCATGATAGTCTCATGAGCTCTGGCAAACTCCTCTTCATATCCTTGGATAGTGCTTTCTAAGGTCGCTATTCTGCTCTCGAGTGTACAAATTTTTGCACTGTATGGGCAGGGCAGCGGCTTTGGTGTAGATGATCAGGACGCCTTTGCTTGGTTGTCAACTCTAGTTTCCAGTCTCTGAAAATTGTCCAGAACATACTTTTTGAATTGGTGGAGGCGTGAGCCCAACTGCTCTACTTCTCTGTCTAGGGCGATAACGTTTTGATCCAACGTGGTCATGTTGTCTGCCATTCTAACGCCAAATTTGTCCAACTTGGCACAGAACTTGTGGACGTCTTGCAGCCATGCTAGGAAGGCTCCACGTGCATCCATTGCTTTGTAGACCATGGTTCTGAACTTTGTGTTCAGTATATCAATCAGTTCATCAATCTGAGCATGCACATTCCCCCCATGGACTGATTAGCCAGGACCACGGCACACATCTCCAAAAAGGAGGCGTTGGCCGTGGCCCATTGCTCAGCCCAGTTGCGGCGGCAGGAGAGGAGGGCGTCACCAAGGGAGGAAAGTTCAAGGTTTTGGCGGGCGGCCACAAGTTGGATCTGTTTTACTGAAGGCTGGACAAAGCCAGCAAGGTATTCCACAGCGTGATCACCACTACCAAGGCAATCCTGGAGAGCCTGGAACGTAGCGTTGCGGTAAAGCCAGTAAAGCTGCCAGCGGGACTCCTGGTCCCGGTAGTGAAAGAACAGGCTCAGATTCTGGTCTGGGAAATCTGAGGGACAGAGGCTGAATCCCTGAAGCAAGGTTTTGGCCAGCTCAACAATCTGTGTGCAATCATATGAGCCAACCAAGGCAGGACCCTCAGGAACAGAGGGCAACAGGGCCACAACCAAAGGGACAGTTGCGGGGGGATGAACAACCACAGGGTCGCTCACGGAAAAGACAGGAGCACACTCACTGTCAGACGTTTCCATCTCGTGCCCATGCTTGTCAATAAAGCTAGGCGGAGGCAGTGCCAGGGGCAATTCCTGGTGGGCGGGGGCAGTTTCCTAAGGCATTGGCAGAGGCTCAATTTTGAGTGAGCACCAATGTTGAGCAACTTGTGTTATTGCTGGTATGTTCAAAGCTACAGATAGATGTTAGCCTTGCCAATGTACTCTACCTAATCCTATGCAAGAGCACTACAGACTACAATATAATAGAACTTAGAAGATAATTACGTTTAATGTTACTGGAGTACAATCTAGCCAGCGGCTGCAATCTATCCAGGTGTAACTATGAACTTCTTTTTCCTTTCAGGTGTCTATATCAATATATACTGCAACAACCCTTGTTCTTGTCCTTTCAGACAGTTCCTTGTGGTTACCTTTGCAATAGGTCTATCTTTGCTGGCTACGCCCATCCTGATTGGCTGTCCTTGGCACGTGATATGCTACTGGCCTTAGAAGGCGTTCATGGCACCTCAGCTACAGTCTACGCTCTTCTTGAGCTAGCCTACCGTCATTTGTTGATTGGCTGTATCTTAAACGCCTATTATTGTGCTGGGAGGCTACACTGTATTTAGTAGATGCTTATAAATTGTCCCTGTTCAGCCCTCCTACATTGGAAGGTAAAATTCCGGTATTTCATTTGCAGGGCTTAATCAGTGATCCTTTTCTGGTTGGCAAACCTTCTGCTTATTAATGCAACAAGTCAAATTCAGGATTATACGCCATATAATAGCAGACTTGATCCATTAGTAACTCAGAGAAATTATACGCCGTGTAATACTGATCCAGACTCGGTATTTCTTAGCCACTTGTATATCACTTGTTTGATATGGACATATAAGTTCATCAGGCTATGTTGAGCTGAGTTGATACAACATCTGGTAGGGTAGAATAGGTGATATACAATTGATGATTTTGTGATTACACGCCGTGTAATCAATGATATTCACTATATTGGCTAACGTTTATGCGGCGTATAATAAGTACATCAATTATAATATAGTAAAAAATATATGGTGTATAATCACATCACATTGGGACAATCAGTGATAATACGGCGTATAATTGTTACATCTATTATTATAAACTAGCAATTACACGGCGTATACTAACTGCACTTAATTAAGTGATAATCAAATGATAATACAGCGTATAATTGTTACATCTATTATAATAAACTAGCAATTATACGGCGTATAACTGTCATACTATTAATATAATGATGGCCAGTGATAATACAGCGTGTAACTGATTAAGATCTGCATGCAATGATTAACCTGATTATTTGTGGTCAATCAGCCTAATCTCACAATTGGCAACTTGATTATCTTGCTATAGGTTTGTGGTCATGGGGCTGTATCAGGGCCCAAGGGCTCTCAACTCTGATCATTTAAACTATAGTCTAAGAGAAGTCCTTTATTTATTATTCAGACCAAGAATGATCACAATGGGGAAAAGGGAACTAGGTTCTTTTTATACCATTTACATTGGTCTTTGAGATTCTTCCAGATTCTTTCTAAAGGTCCTTGTCTCTCTATCTGGAGGGTCATGCTAAAAGTTTGAAACATCAGCTTACAAATTCTAGTCATATTCTTTTGGCCAGATTCAAACTTTGCAGTTTGCCTCAGTTGGTCATCTAAAAATACTTTGGATGGATTTTCCTCATCTGGGGCTTTCATTTGAGTGTAAGAACGTCCAAAACTGATCATTGGAAGCTGAGATATGGTTAGATTTGCCCGCTTACTAATTGTTGCTTTTCTTGATTTGAAATCCAATCTCGCGACCATTTCAGGACATGTTGACAGGGTTTTTGAACTTGGCGCTTTAAATCACCATAATTTTTGATTTAGGGTACCTAGGGAGATCATCAAGGTAGCTTTCTGACAGCAAGAAGTAGCTTTATTGATCCAAGCTTTTAAAAGCAATTTTCCAAAGCTACTATGTCATGGTGGGCCATGACAGGCTAGGCCACAGGCCCATGCCTTCTTCTGGGGATGGCTCTTGATTGACCACTAGTGTAGACTTAAAGTATCAGGAACCCACCCTGCAGGAATAGTTTCCCAACATAGTGAATTAAGACAGAAGGGTTTAACCCAGTGATCATAGAACCTATAGGTATGAAAACCATACCCAGGTGTAAGAACTCTCCTAGGATTTGGTATCTTCCAAGTAAGGGATTGAAACACTCAAGGAAGGCGTATGCTCCCAAGTAGGCAAGCAAGGAAACAGAAGCAAATGGACAAAACACACTGTTTTCCACAGGTTTGGTTGAGGCAAATTGAGCTTGTTGCTTAGTAGGAGGATTGGTTGAGAAAAAAGAGGCTGTGTACCATCTCCCTGGCACCACTGGCATCCACTTCCCATTATTTCAATACTCTTTACTGGTTCCCATCCCGGGGCATGTCTTCATGTGAATGGACAATTGTACTAAGGTAAAAAGCAAAATTAGAATCACTCATTTAAGCCTGATTCCCCCAAATGGGGAAAGATTAGGTGGTTTCATGAGGGAATTTCTAAATTTCTTACAAGCAATAAAAATATTTAAAGTTGGGATAAAACTCTTTATTAATTGAGCAATTGTGATTAGCAATCCTCAGAAGCCTATATAGAAATTGATTTGGGGTAATTGGGAAGAAAATTAAACCTGAAACAGGGCAGTTGTGCAAGGAGGTTTCTCAAAAAAAGTGTCCATAGCCAGTCAAACCTCTCTTATTATTATCAGTAAGTTTTTAACTTACTTTTAACTGAAATTGGGTCTTGTCAGGCGTTTTGAGCTTGGTTATCATCAACTGCAGCTTTGTTTAACTTAGTAGAGTTTTTAACAGGTGTTTTGGACTTTTTAGAGCCTGATGATCCTGCTAGAGGTTGTTTAACGTCACCCAAACCTGTCATAACTTCTGTTGAGCAACTTGTGTTATTGCTGGTATGTTCAAAGCTACAGATAGATGTTAGTCTTGCCAATGTACTCTACCTAATCCTATGCAAGAGCACTACAGACTACAATATAATAGAACTTAGAAGATAATTACGTTTAATGTTACTGGAGTACAATCTAGCCAGCGGCTGCAATCTATCCAGGTGTAACTATGAACTTCTTTTCCTTTCAGGTGTCTATATCAATATATACTGCAACAACCCTTGTTCTTGTCTTTTCAGACAGTTCCCAGTGGTTACCTTTGCAATAGGTCTATCTTTGCTAGCTACGCCTATCCTGAGTGGCTTTCCTTGTCACATGATATGCTACTGGCCTTAGCAGGCGTACATGGCACTTCAGCTACAGCCTACGCTCTTCTTGAGCTAGCCTACCATCATTTGTTGATTGGCTGTATCTTACACGCCTATTATTGTGCTGGGAGGCTACACTGTATTTAGTAGATGCTTAGAAATTGTCCCTGTTCAGCCCTCCTACATTGGAAGGTAGAATTCCGGTATTCCATTTGAAGGGCTTAATCAGTGATCCTTTTCTGGCTAGCAAACCTTCTGCTTATTAATGCAACGGTTTGAATTAGGGATTATATGCCATATAATAGCAGACTTGATCCAATAGCAACTCGTAGATTATCTGCCGTGTAATGCTGACCCAAACCAATAAGGAACCCAATTATATGCCGTGTAATGCTGATCCAAACTTGGTATTTCCTAGCCATTTGTATATCACTTGTTTGATATAAACATATACGCCCATCAGGCTGTGTGGGGCTGAGTTGATACAACATCCAGTAGGATAGAATGGGTGATATACAATTGATGATTTAGTGACTACACGCCGTGTAATAATTGATATTCACTATATTGGCTTACGTTTATACGGCGTATAATAGCCATATCAATTATAATAAAGCAAGTAATATACTGCATATAATCAGTACACATTAGGGTGATGATCAGTGATAATACGGCATATAATTGTTGCATCTAATCTAATAAACTAACAATTACACAGTGTATAACTGTCATATCCATTATAATATATTGGTGATTATATGGCGTATAATTACTACACTTAATATAATGATAACCTAGTGATTTTATGGTGTGTAACTGAGTAAGATCTGCGTGCAATGATTAGCCTGATTATTTGTGGTCAATCAGCCTAATCTCACAACTTCTGATTGGCTTCAGACCTCACACTGGAGCTTAATTTTATCTTTCAAAGAAAGATTCAAACCAGCTGATAAGGCGTCTAAAAAGGTTCCAGGTTCAAATTTTGGTCTGGAATCAAATAATACTCTACTATCAAACTCAAAAGTTGACTGTTTTTTCAATTTTTTCACAGTTTAAACTCAATTGTTCAATTAAAGTTTGGCCTCCCATTCCAAGGTTTTCAGAACCTAAAAAACCAACAAAAGCAGGAGTTTCAGGAAGGTGGGTATTGGGATCATAATAATTGATGATTCTAACATCAAGCTCATGAAGCTAATGGTTAGAATTTTGTTGACTTAATTAGGCGCCTTGATTATTCCCTCATTTGACACAATGATTCCTTTGGTTTGGCTTGCTTCACCATTTGGGCAATCATTCTTGGCTTCAGCCTGCAGAGCTCAACCCCAGGAAAGCGTGGGCAGGCAGCCCCTTGGTCCTCAGGGCAGGCAGCCCACAGGGATTCAGGGTCAGGGTTTGAATACCACCCTTGGGCCTGGGTTTCAAGAGGGAGAAAATTGTCAATCCTGACAGGCATACTGCAAAGGTACTATCACATAACTAGGTCTCTGGATCTACTAATTGCTCCAGGTTCTGTTGTGTAGCATAACATATAATTCTTGCCTCTGCTGTAGGCACATCATTATTTAAAAGGAATACCTCATCACAATTGAACATCTTCAACTGGCAACCTCCAGAATTAACTCATACAGAATGGAACATCCTCCATGTTGACAATTCACAAAAATATTTTTCTTATTTTCAATATTAAAGATTATTTTTTTTGATTAAATAATTGACACTGATAATAGAAGCAATATTTTATTTTATTTTGAGCTTTTAATTGAAATTATAAAAGATAAAGCAAAAACAATTTTTGAAATTGTTGACATGGAGGATGTTCCATTCTGTATGAGTTAATTCTGGAGGTTGCCCTTCAACTCCTCTGTCAAGACTAACTCTCCTTGAACCATGACAGATTTCTTATGGGGGAATATATCATGGTGTTTGTCACATATGACCTCACTAACTGATCACAGTTGGGGATGAGCTTCAGGCTATCATTACTTAGATGTGTGGTGGGTTTAACTACCAGATCAGAAGCCTTGATGTCTTTGGAGACTTAAATCATTTGGTAGATGTACCACTTTAGAAGCTTTTCAATAAGATTGATTGGAGCATTGTATGTGTGTTATTCTTTTTCACAGGTAACTTTATCCAATCCTTCTGTGTTGATCCTGGCAGCGCAGCTTCTATCTTAATAAAAATAATACTTGCTTCTTCCTTCTCTCTTCTGATTGTTGTAATTGAAAACATAGTCATCACAGACTAAACTTGCACCTCCTTTGACAGACATTAGAGGGAAAAACCAAGGGAACTTCTTTGGGAGCTTAAACTCTCCTTTGACATTACATATATTGTGAAACTTGAGGGGATCTTGTGATTCAATTGGTGCTTGATAACAATCAGACAGGTAATTATCAGGATGTTATTTATTGATACTTGATGAAAAGATAGAGTTGCAGATTCCTTGGGTGGTGGAGGGGAATTAACTGGAGTTAGATTCTTGCGCTTCTTGGACTGGGATGAGCTTGATTCTTTGGGGCTTGATTCCTTTGAGCCTGATTCATCTGGGCTTGGCTGAGGTTCTGAAATCTTGGGTATTTTCTCTCTTCCCTGCTTATTTAGTGGAACCTCATCTCCTTCTGATTCATACCAGCTTGGAGAAGAGGAGGGCTTAGGGAAGGGCTATTTAATTTCAGGTTCTGGGGTCTTCTCCTTTATCTTCTGTTTCTTTGAATGAGTTTTGGCTGGTTTTTGTTGGGGTTTGTATTTTGGGCCTTTCCACAGGCTTTGCACACTTTCTTGGTTGACTTGAGATTCTTTGGTGGCTTCTCAAAAGATTTATCCTACAATAATTAGAGTAGAGTTCATAAAGTAAGAATAATGATGTGAAACATGAATAAAATTAAATAATGATCACATGTTTTATTTTTATTAGTAAGTAAATAGTTTATATAAGTATGGAAAGTGCTTTTAGAGCTAGCTTATTAGTAAAAAATAGAAAAGAAAACATGTTTAAATAAACATTTGACATTCTGGTAGTCACAATAATCAAAAATATTTAATTTAGTTTATCAGAATAAAAAACACTTTAATTTTGACTGTTGGCATACAGGCAGTCAACATAAACCCAGAAAAACACTATGTAAATCACTTATAAAGCTTAGTTAATATTTTCCAGAGTTAGGTTTTTAAGGCCTAATTTGAATATTTTTTAATTTTAAAAAATATTTGCATATGCAACTTATGAAAGCTAAATAATAGGGATTGTAGAGAAAAGTCTAAAGTACAGCCCTAGCTACTTTGGTCTGAATTATCATACCATTGTATGTGTGCTCTTTGTCAAGCAGCAGTGTTTTACTAAACAAGTGAAGGTGTCAATATGGAGGCAACCACCAGAATTAACTCATTCCACAAGTTGACTTACTGAATGTTGACAATTTTTCAACATTCAGTAAGTCAACATTATTTTAGTATTTATCTGCCAAAATTGGGCATTTCCAAAACTAAGCTAATTTTTCATAGTAAATTATTAAGTCAGAATTGCAAAATTAAAAAGGAACATGCATAATGTTGACATCATTTAAACAAAGGCTTAATTTTAAGCCAAAAAACCAATATAATTTACTATGAAAATGTAAGTTTCTTTGTACTTTTACATTAAGGTTGACTCCAGTAAGAAATATCTGGATGTCAACCCCAAATAAGAATCCATAAATTTCTTAATAAAATACACAATATTCTAAAAATAACTATCTTTTATATTTTATACTACTATTTTCATTAAATATATAATAAGATAAGCATTGAAAAAAGACATATGTCAACTTTCATAGTGTTCTTTGTATTATTAAGATATTTATTGTTATGTTAAATCCATTGAATTAATATATAGCTTATTTCTGGAAGTCCACTTAAGCCAAAACGCATATGTTAAAACTAGAATTTATATATGTATTTATAGTATCAACTTTGTGGCAAATCAACTTGTCACCTAAATTGCAACAAAGGGGTTTGGCTAAGCAAACAAAGTGGCATAATTTAAGCAAGATTTAATAGGAGAGTTACTATAAAAGAACACTGACTGCCTGAATGTTGACACCTTCACTGGTTTATTAGTAAAACACTGCCGCTTAACAAAAAGCACACATACAATGGTATGATAATTCAGGCCAAAGTACCCAGAGCTGTACTTTAGACTTACCTCTACAATCCCTATTATTTATTTTTCATAAGTTACATATAAAAATCTTTAATTTTTAATTTAAAAAAGATCAATTTTGGCCTTAAAAAACCAACTCCAGAAAATATTAACTAAGCTTTATAAGTGATTTACATAGTGTTTTTCTAGTTTAATGCTGACTGTCAGTATGTCAACAGTCAAAATTAAAGCGTTTTTTATGCTGAAAAACTAAATTAAATATTTTTGACTATTGTGACTACCATAATGTCAACTTTTTATCTAAACATGGTTTTTCCTTATTTTTTACTAATAAACTAGCTCTAAAATTACTTTCCACACTTCTATAAACTATTTAATTAATAATAAAGTTTAAAACAAGTGATAATTATTTAATTTTATTCATCTTTCACATGATTGTTCTTACTTTATGAACTCTACTCTAATTATTGTAGGACAAATCTTCCAAGAAGCCATAAAAGAGCCCCAAGTTAACCAAGAAAGTGCTTAAAGCCTCCAGAAAGGCCCAAAGTCTCTACCCCAACAAAAAACCAGCCAAAGAGCCCTCAAAGAAACAGAAGACAAAGGAGAAGATCCCAGACCCTGAAAGCAAAGAGCCCTCCCCTGACCCCTCCTCTTCTCCAAGCTGGTACCAATCAGAAGGAGATGAGGTTCCACTAAACAAGCAGGGAAGAAAGAAGATACCCAAGAGTCCAGAGCCCAAGTCAAGCCCAGATGAATCAAGCTCAGAGGAATCAAGCTCATCCCAGTCCAAGAAGTGCAAAAATCTAACTCCAGATAATTCCCCTCCACTGCCCAAGGAATCTGAAACTCTATCTTTTTCATCAAGTATCAATAAATAATATCCTGATGATTACCTGTCTGATTGTTATCAAGCACCAATTGAATCACAAGATACCCTCAAGGTTCACAACATATGTAATGTCAAAGGAGAGTTTAAGCTCCCAAAGAAGTTCCCTTGGGTTTCCCCTATAATGTCTGTCAAAGGAGGTGCAAGTTTAGTCTGTGATGACTATGTTTTCAATCACAACAATCAGAAGAGAGAAGGAAGAAGCAAGTATTATTTTTATTAAGATAGAAGCTGCGCTGCCAGGATCAACACAGAAGGATTGAATAAAGTCACTAGTGAAAAAGGAGAGCACACATATAATGCTCCAATCAATCTTATTGAAAAGCTTCTAAAGTGGTACCTCTACCAAATGGTTCCAGTTTCCAAAGACCTCAAAGCTTCTGATCTGGCATTTAAGGCCACCACACACCTAAGTAATGAGAACCTGAAGCTCATCCCTGACCCCAACCAGTTAGTGAAGTACATATGTGACAAACACTGTGATCTATTCCTCCATAAGAAATCTGCTATGGTCCAAGGAGAGTTAGTATTGACAGAGAAGTTGAAGATGTTCAATGGTGATGAGGTGTTTCTTTTACATGATGATGGGCCTACAGCAGAGGCAAGAATTATATGCTATGTTTTCAACAGAACCTGTAGCAGTTAAGAGATTCAGAGACCTGGTTATGTGACAGTACCTTTACAGTATGCCCCTGCCTTTTTTACCAGCTATGGATTGTACATTCCCTTATTGAAGGCAAGGTGCTCTCATATGTCTACTTTCTGCTTCCAGGGCAACAGAAGAGATCTACACAAAGGCCTTTAAAATCCTTCAGGAGGGCATCAAAGCCCTACCCAGTAATAGAAAGAGTCCCCCTGGCCATAAAACTAGAGCCAATCCAGATGATTATGAAAAGGATGAAGCCACCCTTGCTGCAGAAAAGGAAGCTCAAGATAAAGCACGTGGACCCTCAACTATAATTATGGGCTATGAAACTGCCCAGTATAACGCTTTTATAAATACCTTTGATGGAGAGGTCCAGGGGTGTTTTTTCCATTATTTACAGGTTGTCAACAGGCAACTAAAGGGTTTTCCTGAGCTCAGCAAGCTCCACCGTCTAGATACATCAGGAAAGTTCAGGTTTTTAATTCAGCAGTTTGTAGCACTAGCCTTTGTAAAGCCAGAGCATACTGGACAAGCCTTTGACCTCCTATGCCAGGATCCATATGCCAAGAAACATGAGGATGACTTCTACCCTTTCATTAGATATTACAAGCCGCAGTGAATTGGGTGTAAGGTCATTAAGCGCCGGAGCAAGCCCAGAGCCAAAGCCAACTGGAACTGCTACTGGCAGTTCTTAAAGATGAGATGAAAACTACTTCATCTTTGGAGGGCTGGCATAAGCATATCAAGTCCTCCTTTGAAATCAAGCCCAGATACAGCACCTTCTATGAGCACCTCAAAGTCCAACAGGGGAAGACTGTTGCATCCATCAGAGATATTGTGAACCGCCCATCCAAGAAGAAGAGAGCCACCAAAGAGAAACAGTATCAACAGAAGATTAAGGACAATGTCAAGGCCAAATATAAGCCTTCAGAGATTGGGGAATACATCAAGAAGATTGTCACAGTTTTTAATGGCAACCAGGTGATCACAGTCTAGCTTTTAATTAAATTTATTGAGTATTGCCTAATTTTGTATATAGTTCTTATATGTTCAGTATAATGATTTTATATAAATAGTTATTCTAAATAACTCATTAATAATTTATGATCCTGTTTTTATAAAATCATTGATTTTCTATTGAGAGCTTGATGCCTTAGACTGTATTACATGGCCTATGTTGGTATTTTACTAGTAAATTATATGTTTTTTTGTAGTTTTTAATATAGAAAAAACTTTATATTACTGTTTCTGATTATTAGATTTTCCTATAATATGTAATTTTTATGTATTACCTTTTTGTATATTGGATTTATTTTTAATTTTTATAAGTGGGAAAAAATATTTTATAGTAAAGATAGCTAATTTCATAGCAAATTATCCTTGAAGTGTATTTTTATGAATTTTTTTAATTGTCATGTATAATTTTTTATGAAATTTTTTTGAATCTATGTTGTCATATTACCCTAAAAAGTATTTTTAAGCTTAATTTTTATTAAGTAAAATGTTTAGGAAACAGGTTTCTGTGTTTTAAAAAAGTGTCAACATTTAGTAGTCTGCATAAGTGGAAACTTAATTCTGACTTTCCAATGCTGTTGACATTAAAATATTTTTAATTCTGATTATTGACTTATAGTAAGTCAACTTGCGGAATGAGTTAATTTTGGCGGTTGCCAATATGGAGGCAGCCAGTGTTCTTTTATAGTAACTCTCCTATTAAATCTTGCTTAAATTATGCCACTTTGTTTGCTTAGCCAAACCCCTTTGTTGCAATTTAGGTGACAAGTTGTTTTGACACAAAGTTGATACTATAAATACATATATAAATTCTAGTTTTAACATATGCGTTTTGGCTTAAGTGGACTTCCAGAAATAAGCTATATATTAATTCAATGGATTTAACATAACAATAATATCTTAATAATACAAATAACATTATGACAGTTGGTATATGTCTTTTTTCAATGCTTATCTTATTATATATTTAATGAAAATAGTAGTATAAAATATAAAAGATAGTTATTTTTAGAATATTGTGTATTTTATTAAGAAATTTATGGATTCTTATTTGGGGTTGACATCCAGATATGGGCAAGTACCTAAAGTTGAAGTGAGGAAATTGAAATCTCCAAATCAATGGATTTTTTGATCTTTGCACTTTTTTCAATAAATTTTTTTCTTAAATTTGACTTTTTTAAAAATGTTTTTACTAGTAGCTAAAATTGAAAAACTAAGTTCAAAGTGCCCAAATTGATGCAATTTAAAACACACCTTAAATTAATTTGGCTTTTAAAACAGAATTTATTTATCCTTTTGAATATAGGGGACAAAATCAAAAGTGCAGAAATTGAAGTCTGGAAGTCTCTTCAATTTAATATTTGGGGCCCCAAAATTAAAAAATTAAAATATCACTTAATATTGATTCTATCACTATGTAAGTGATCAGAAAAGCTTCAAAATCATATCATACTCAACCAAATAAACTAAAACCTATCATACAGGTTCACAATCACCTGTAAAGCATTTGATTATAATTTTAGTGATTTTTATTATGTAAAAGATAGAGTGCTGAATGAAACAAATATCTTATGATCACTTAGTAATTTACTGGGTGTAGTAATAGAGTGTGCAAATAAAAAAAGCTTCAAATCAAAATTCAAGACATACTGATTTAGTGCTCACCAATATATTTTAAATTATGATTGGAATTTAATATTTTATTAACTAAGCTCCAATAGGTGTTTATAATCAAAAGTGCAGAAATTGAAAGTGCATTTAAACCAAACAAACACTCTACTTTACAAATCATAATAATTTAACCAGTGTAAGTTTAAAGCTTAAAATAAGCATTTTAAAGGTTAAAGGCTTGCTTTAGAACATAGTAGAGTTTCAGGCCTTTTGGGTTAGTTTAGTATAACTTTTTAAAGGGTTTAGTAAAAACTGCAGATTTTGGCAGTTTTGAAAAAAATATTAAATTAATTTAATATGTTACTATGTTTCCTTATGTTTTTAGGGAGTGTTGAGATCAAAGTGCTGAAATCAAAACTCCCTAATTGTCTGATCAAAAGCCCCTTTTTTGCTCCTTTCAAAAGCATTATAGAGTTGACTACCTCAATTAAAATATTTATTAAAACTAACAAAATATAGTAAAAAGCACTCTGAATTTCATATTCTGTTAAAAAACAATACTTTTATTAATAATTTATATTCTTTTTTACTAACCAAAAATACTAACTTTGAGTCATCTAGATGCCCCCTAAGTTAACTCCCATCAACCCAAAGAAGGCTACCCCTTCCAGATCCAAGAAGCCTGGCCCCAAGACCACCAAGAAGATTACCAAGAAGGCCGCCAAGGCCACCAAGAAGACTCCTGAGCCCTCCACCTCTCCAGAAGAGGAGCCTTCTGAAGAGGAACCTACCTCCAGCCCCTCCAAGAGCCCAACTGGGCACAAGTTTATCTACAGCCAGGCAGATGAAGAGGAGACGCCTCCCCAAATCTCTGAAGAAGAACATGAAGACATGTACAACTCTGGAGATGCTACACCAACTTAGGATGGCCTTGAGACCTGTGATATCCTTAAAGTACAAAATATTTGCAACTATGAAGAGGAGTTCCAACTGCCAGATGTCCTACCCATCTCCTTCCCAATAATGTCCTCTAAGGGCAATGCTGGGTTCTACCATGATGGGTTTATGTTTAAGTTTAATGATGAGCAGAAGCACTTGGTGCTTCATAATTACAAGTGTGAGGGGCCTGCCCCGCCTGTCTGACTACAACTGGGTTTACCCAGTTTAAGAAGCTGAACAATCAGCACACCTGCCTGGAACCAACTGGGGTATATCAGCGCCTAATAAAGTGGTACCTGCGCCAGAGGCAGCCTTTCAACAGGGGACATTACCTCCCAGGAGATAGTTACTAGGGCTATTCACAACTTGACCAGTTTCCAAAAGATAGATATTGGTACTTTTGGATTCCTTCAGAAGTATGTCAGTGATAATTGCCGGAAGTCTGACAATATGGGCATATCTGCCACCTCCCTCCTGGAACTGGATATACCAAATGAGCTCAGAGTCACCTCCAAGGATGAAAAGTTTCTCCTTCATGACAATGGGCCAGATGAGCATAAAAGAACCATCTGCTATGCCACCCAGGAGAACCTTAAGAGATTGATGACAGCTGATATCTGGTTGGCTGATGGGACCTTCTCATCATGCCCTAAGATCTTTTCCCAGCTTTGGTGCATACATAGGAAGTATGGTGATAAGGTTTTATCAATGGTTTACTTTCTGATGTCAGGACAAAATGAGGATGACTATACTCATGCCTTGGAGATTCTAAAGGGGAAGCTGGATCTCCTTCTCCTTACTGATGCCCCCACTTCTACCCCCAAGAGGAAGAAGTCTAAAACCCCAAGCCAAACTGATGATGAAGAAACATCAGAGCCTTACCATACCCATCTCCTTGTTGACTTTGAGCCTTCTCAAGCCAACACCTTCAAAAAATTATTTAAGAGCAAGCCTCATAGTTGCTTCTTTCACTTCAGACAATGCCTCAGAAGAAAGCTGCAGAGCTTTACTGAGCTCAATAGACTGGTTGCCAGATCAACCTCCCAGGAGCCCAAGGTGGCCTTCAACTCCTCTTCAGTCATTACCTTGATGAGAAAAGAGGGCTCCAGCAAGATCTATGAGGCCTTTAAGAATAACAAGTATATGGAGGACAATGCTTCTATCTTTGCTCCATTTGTTGATTACTTTGAACGCCAATGGATTGGAAAACTTGAGACCAGAAGCCATGGAAGAAAGGAAAATAAGATTGGGTAGAACCAGTTCAAGTTTGTTAAGATTAAGACCATGAAGCCTAATTTCTCCCTGGAAAGCTGGCACAATAAGTTTGCCAACTGTGCTGGTGTGAAGAAACCCAAGTTTAATGTCCTGATCAACAAGCTCAAAGTTGAACAAGCAACCAATGAAACTCTTTACCAGGAGTTTTTAGATGAACACTAAAGTGTTTCCCAGAGCAGCAAGAATATCAGCAGCTTTGAGATAGTGTCATGGCCCGCCATGACATAGTAGCTTTGAAAAATCACGTTTTAAAAGCTTGGATCAGTAAAGCTACTTCTTGCTGTCAGAAAGCTACCTTGATGATCTCCCTAGGTACCCTAGATCAAAAGTTATGGCAATTTAAAGAGCCGAGTTCAAAAACCCTGTCAGCATGTCCTGAAATGGTCGCAAGATTGGATTTCAAATCAAGAAAAGCAACAATTAGTAAGCGGGCAAATCTAACCATATCTCAGCTTCCAATGATCGGTTTTGGACGTTCTTACACTCAAATGAAAGCCCCAGATGAGGAAAATCCATCCAAAGTATTTTTAGATGACCAACTGAGGCAAACTGCAAAGTTTGAATCTGGCCAAAAGAATATGACTAGAATTTGTAAGCTGATGTTTCAAACTTTTAGCATGACCCTCCAGATAGAGAGACAAGGACCTTTAGAAAGAATCTGGAAGAATCTCAAAGACCAATGTAAATGGTATAAAAAGAACCTAGTTCCCTTTTCCCCATTGTGATCATTCTTGGTCTGAATAATAAATAAAGGACTTCTCTTAGACTATAGTTTAAATGGATCAGAGTTGGGAGCCCTTGGGCCCTGACAGATAGTCACAAAAAACTCCCTCCTTCCCTACAACTCTTCCAACTGGCTCACTCATCTTGAGAATATTGCAAAAGTTCTCTAATATTCCAAATTAAATCTTGCATTGCTTTTACTTTCTTTTAATTCTATGTTGTGACAAAGAATTTTACCATACAAATACATTTTAAAGTAGTTTTTTGTGCAGTTTTAGATTTTTATTTAATTGATTATAGTTAAATATAAATTCTATTCTAATTTTGATTTTAAAAGTAAAATAGACTTTCTTTAAAAAGCAGGCACTTTATGAATATTTTTATTATCTAGCATATACTTTTTATTGCAGAAATAAATTTTTTGGGGTCTCTTTAGTCTAGAAAAGCTTTTAAAGTTTATCTTTTTTCTTAAGAACTGTATTTCATTCTTCTTTAAAGTTAACTTCTGGAAAGTTGATTTTTGTACTTTGATCTTTGATATTTTTGATTTATGCACCCTACATAGTGATTTGATTTCTGCACTTTTTGGGGGTCCCATTTTCAATTTATGCACTTTTGACCTTAGGAACTTCAACCTTAGGCACTTGCCCCCAGATATTACTTACTGGAGTTGACCTTAATGTAAAAGTACAAATAAACTTACATTTTTACAGTAAATTATATTAGTTTTTTGGCTTAAAATTAAGCCTTTGTTTAAATGGTGTCAACATTATGACTGTTCCTTTTTAATTTTGCAATTCTGACTTAATAATTTACTATGAAAAATTAGCTTAGTTTTGGAAATGTCTGATTCTGGCAGATAAATACCAAAAGAATGTTGACTTACTGAATGTTGACAACTTTTCAACATTCAGTAAGTCAACTTGGGTGATCAGTTAATTCTGGAGTTTGCCTATATTCCCTATCTGCAGTTATGCAACACTTGAGGCTATCACTTAACTTTACCAGTATAATTAAAGATCACCAAAGATTAGGCAATTTATCCAAAATTCTAGTTACTTGCCTAACTTATTTTTTTAGCTTTAATCTTCTTTCAGACTTGCTTTCATACTTGATTCTATCTTAAACCTTTTCAAAATTAGCTTTCAATTTATCCTTTTAATTTAAAACTAGAGATCCAAATTCTTTTACAAATTAGCTTTAATTTTAAAATTTTACAGCTTGTTTCTACCATTTTGAAGTCTCTTTCTCTTTAGAATTTGGTTCTTTTATTTTTCTTAGGGTTAGATTTACAAGATTTGACGTTAGACTCTTAAAGATTTATCAAATTAAAGTAGTAAATCAGCAAAACACTTATTTACTCTCAGTTGGATTAAATTTTAAAGCTGATGCTTATAAGTTTTTATCAAATTATGCACATAGTAATTTTCTCAACATAGACATACCTTTGATCACCACTAGGAATTTAGTCAATACCTTGTTTTATGATCTTATTATAGGAGGGTTACATACTTTATCTCCTCATTTGACTAACTATAAGTTATTAGCTATTATAATTAAAGTTCTTTTTCAAACTGTACCAACTTTTCTCTACCTTTTAAACCTAAATCTAGTAGCTTTATATGCTCTTTTTACCTTTCAGGGCCCATAATGCCCTAGACAATCAGATAGCCTGCCTGGAGATAAAACAAACAACAGTGTGGAAAGCATTTCCAACTGCATTCCTGGAAGGAAATCCCCCTTTCTGACCGCAAATGGCCAGGGGTTTGCAAGGCTCATGTGCCGCAAAACCCTGGCATTAAAATAAAAAGCAAAATTGGGCTCATTTGCTATCAGTAAATGGTAAATCAGGAAAGCAATAATTCAATTGTGCAATTGGGTAATCAATTGCTTATGGATTCTAATCATTGCTGTGACACCTTGGCATGCTGCAGCTAAACCCATGACTTTGAAGAAACAGCCAATGACCTTCACTCCTCAGGTCCCAGTGCACAATTTCTAAGCCATCTTGCAAATATCACTGAAAATGATGCCATCAGGCCTCTGGTGGCACAAAAAGCTAAGTATTCCTCAGTAAGTATAAGTAGTGAGGAGGAGAAGCCTTCCTCACTGTTGACATCTTAAAAATAAACAGCTTGATGCCCAAAACCCATTATTTTCTTGAAGAAATCATCTATTTTTGAACCAATATAATTATTCTGTTTGAATCTCTTTGTGAATCTACTACACAGTACACTTGTACCTATCCTTTTCCTCCTGGCTCTTCTCCAGTCCATCTGGTTACGCCACCTTGCACCATTGACTTGGAGTTCTTCCACCCTCACCACATGGTTCTTCCTCCTGGCCATTCTAAAGGACTAATTCTGACTATCATGAAGGAGATCCCCTCCACTCCCCCCTTGCCCAGCGTGACTCCTGCCCAAGACTTCAGTAAGTTGGGGTTTGTCTACATTACAGTATTGGGCTGGCCAACCAGGTTGTGCCCCATACCAGAAGTTGGTGCCCCTTAGCAACTGCTGTGAATTATATAGTCAGGATCACACCAATTGTGTGAATGGACTTTCAGGCCCAGCCTGCCTCCCCTGTGGGAGTCCAGCCAGACTCTGGTATGGTTGTGACAATAATCTAGCTCTCTTTTGGGCAAGGCCTTACACTGTATAACAAAACCAACTCCCAAAGTTGGATTCCAAAGTTCTCTTATTAGAAATAATTTCTTTTTATCATTTTCCCCCTAGCCTCTCAAGCAAACTGTAGACTTTTCTAAATCCCCTCCCAAATAGACTTACTTGAAAGCTTCTATAGATCTATTTTATTTCTTTTAAAAGATCAATAAAAGCAATATTAGCAAAACTGTAGCTCTTATTAAAATTTCTTTTGAAACATTTTTCATGATTTAAATCTACAGTAGCTTTCAAAGCTATGCTGTCAAGCAAAAAAAACTCATTAATAAGTGTAAATAATTCATCTGTAAAAAAATCCCACTCAGATTTTAAAAAAATCAAAGTGTCACAAAACAAAATAGAAATGAACCTAAATCTATTGTAAATTAATATAAATTCATTGGCTTTTAATTTTGTTTACAGATGAGTTATTTTTGTTTACATCTGAATTGAATTTTTTTCAGATGAAATATTTTTGCTTACAGATGAGTTTTTTTGCTTAGCACCATAGCTTTAGAAACTACTGTACTGTAAATTCAGAACATAAACGTAAAAATGCGGGATTGTCAAATCCTTGGTCCAAATTTCAAATCACTTTTACAGGAAACTCAGCTGAGTGAAAATAAAAATATTTAATAAAATCAATCATTTAATTTGACTTTTTGGTTTATTTAAATTGGAAATTTTCAAATCCCTTGAGCAGATAACTCAACTAACTAAAGACAAATCACAGCAAGCAAATGTGGGATACATGAATCATCAATGTGGGATTCTAATGTACAATTTGAGATTTTCTGTAAGTATAACAAATTATAGACAACATGAAATTAGTAACAAATCTGAAATTTTGGGATTTTCAAATCCAAGAACCATATTTCAAATCATAATTGAGGTGAATTTGAAATAAATATAATTCATGGGTGTGCCAAGTATAGTAAACAAGATAAAGGGGAAAATAAGAAGAGAATGATAGTTTATTAGATATGAGTTTATAGTATTATATAGTATCATGAGAAGCCACATACCGTCCATGTACGTCATAAGGTCATGGGGCTTGTCTAAGTAGTTTTCTTCTTAGGACTTGAAATGTTTTATCCCTGTAATAGATGGGCAAATGATAAGAGTGCCCCTAACTTAATTATTAGTTGGGAAATAATTTTGAGATTCACTTGGGGAATTTCTTTCCCAAGAGGAGTAATTGGAGGTGCTGCAATATAAGGATAGCAATGAGCACCTTCCTGTCATCTCTTGGGTATAAGTATGCTCATCAAAACTGTGAAAGCTTTTGAAAATTCTTGTGGCCCGGGTGGTGAAACTTGCCAGGGTTTGCACAACCCTGGGGGAGCTTGTAATTGTTGGTTCTTCATTGGCTGTATTAGGAAGGGGGGCTCAAAATCCTATTTTGAGTCAAAGGATTTGTCAGCAATCCATGGGCCTTGGGACTGGGGTAATTCACTTAACACTTCATTGGTGGTGACCCAGATGATTGTGGGAGTGTCCTTTGGGCTGTTGCCCTCATGGGCTGGGATTGGGGGTTTTCCCATGGGGTAGAGGTTGAGTGTAAAAGGTGCTACACTGGTGGGTTTTGGAGGTTTCTCCAAAGTCAAATCTATTTCTGATTTGAGCCAGAAAAAACGCGGGCAGCCATAGGTTGCTTAATTCTACAATTAGTTAGTCATTAATCCTAACTCTTAATACTATGCCTTTGGCTAGTATAGTGAAAGTCTGGTGCAAACAGAAGGATAAAAGGTATAAAGACAAAACTGGTATTTAATTTGGTAGTGGTACAGTAGTTTTCAAACCTGTTGAGATAAATGTATATTATTCAGTTTAAAACACATGAACTCAGTCTAAAAACAAAATCAAAAATAAAGAAATTTATATTAAATTGCAATAGATTTGGATCCACTTTGATTTCATTTTTAGACTGAGTTCATGCATTCTAAACTGAATAATATACATTTATCTCAACAAGTTTAAAACTACTGTATACTTATATTGTATAAGGCAGTGGAATGGCCACTGTGGTGAAACTCATTGCCAGTTGTTTGGTCAATCTTGATTGGTTGTCAACTACTTCTGGAACTAAGGGCTGTTCCTGATTGTCTCTTTGAACTGATGCCATCCTGGATTGCATGGATGAGTCAACTACCTTCTGGATCAAAGGGAACACCAACTTTTCCATTAATTAAGCAACTTATTAATTAACAGGTGCACAGTGCTAACCAACTAGCTCCAGGTTTTGGTAGGACCTGCCATCTTGAAAACGCCATCTCAAATTTAATTTGAGATGCTGTTTTTGTGTTAGTGATTTTGAATCACAAATAAATAAAATAAATAATAAAATAGTTAAAATTCACTTATAATTTTATAATGCAACATATCAATAGTACACCATCTTGATTTAAGCATTCTGAGTCAAGTTAATTGAATCTTATTTGCTAACTTTATTTACATATGAAATCACTTAGTGTTGGATGTGTTTACGCCATCTTGATTTTATGTCATCTCAATTTATGCCATTTATCTCAAACTAAAATAAGCTTATTCCTACACTAAAATAAAGCCTGATGTATACAATCAGAAGATGTTCCTATAGTATTCTCCCAAGACACTTATACTAAGAACAACCTAAAATAATTCCACTATGGTAGCCTTTCTAGTGATTAACATTGCTGGGTAAAAAAACCAGTTTTTCTATATGTAATTTATAACTTACCTATACATGGATACACTGATAGGAGTTTTCTTAATGAAATATTTTAATAGTGATTTTAATATGAAAGGAGGTGATTACGTCATTTTGATTTACATCACTTCAAATTCCACCAGGTTTCATATCACCCAATAGATTTGATGCGCATAATGGATAGGGGAAATTACATATGAAGCCAGGCTACACTATATTGATTCCCCAATTGTGATTCTTGCTTTCCACTTTTCAAAAGTACTATTTCACGTTAAAAATCACCTAAATAAAAAATTTAAGAAAACATATGAAACTTTGCATGTATGTATTTTTTGGCCTTCTCTAAACAACTGGGTACTTTTTAACCCTAGTTGTATAAGCTAGATTTTGTGAAATTCAAGTTTTACTCTTTGGCCCGGTTGAGATAGCTCCACTGTGGATTTCTTAATTTAATATAAAAATAGTCAAAATCTATATGTTTTTGAGCTACAGCACCTCAATTATGTCATCTCAAAAAAGCCATTTTGACTGCAAGTTTTCAGTCAAAACTCAAAGTTTTTTCTACTTGCGCTGCTAATAAAAAATTATTTTCACATAATAAAAAGCAATGAAATTTTGATAGTATATATTTTAACACTTTCTCTACAATTATATGTAAAAATATTTACTACTTTAATTAAAAACATTCTCATTTTTTTCCTTTTAAAAATGCCCTCAAAATGCCCATATTTTGATACTGATTCTCTTTTAGATACCCCCCAAGCTTACCACCAAAGCTGTGCCCAAGGCATCCAAGGCCTCCAAGAGCAAAATTGACCCACCTAAGGCCAAAAAATCCAATACTACCCCCAAGAAGCAGCCTGTAAAGGCTAAATCACCTCCCAAGACCCCAACATCATCCCCAGAGCCTAAGGAAACCAATCCTACCCCTCCCTACTCTCCATTTGTGTATGCTCCCTCAGACCCCCAAGAGAAGCTTTTCAACTTTAACCATCACTCTGATTCCACTTCAGAGCCTGAGGAAGAGCAAAATCAGGAGCCTGGTGCTCCTGTTAACATCCAAATTGAGCTGTGGGATATCAACACAGTCCATAACATTTGCAACCGCAATGGCGCCTTTATTATGCCTGCTACCTTTCTTCTTAGCTACTCTATCATGTCCAAGAAGGGGGTGTTGGCTTTGTGTACAAGGGGTACAGCTTCAGCTGCAATGACAAGAAAAAATCCATCTCTCAACATCACTTCAAATTTGATAACCTTGGGTGCCCAAAAAGGCTTACAACATACTATTGCTTCACAAGATTTAAAACCTTAACAATTGGCCATGATTACACTGAGACTTTTGATTCTCTCTATAAACTTATCTGCTGGTTTCTTTTACAAGTTATCCTTACCACCAGGGACCAAACCTCACCTGAGGTGATTATCAATGTCCTGCTCAACCTAAACAATTCCTAACTTGGCTTTTTTGGTGGCGCCTCTAAACTCCAGAGATACCTCACTGATCAGAGGTATGCTCTAAGCACTGAAGGTGTCAGTGCAACATCCATTGATCATTTAATCTTAACTGAAGAGCAGAAGCTATCCTTCCATGAAGAGCAATTCCTTCTGTACAGTGATGGCCCAAATGCACAGGAGCACATTATCTACTTCACAACATCTTAAGATTTGCAAAACATTCTCAAGTGCAAGACCTGGCTCACAGATGGTACCTTTTCCATCTTCCCAAAGCTCTTCAGCCAGCCTTGGAATATCCATGGGAAGGTGGGCAATCCTGTTATTCCCCTGGTGTTTTATTTACTTCCCAATAAGAAGCAGGACACATATTTTCATGCTCTTGCTATCTTGAATACCCAATTAGACAAGATCATCCCTACCTTGGAAGAGGAGTCTAAGGAGACTAGAGGGCAAAAGAAGAAGACCCTCTCCCAGGATGAAGACGCCCCCACCCCCAAGAAGCAGCTGGAAATCTTACCATACCATGAATATCTGGTAGTGGATTTTGAGCAGGCTCAGGCAAATGCCTTCATCAAAGTCTTCAAGAGCTCCCCCCAGGGATGCTATTTTCAATATTTCCAGACATTTTGTTGCTGCCTCCAAAAGTGCACAGATCTCCATGGGCTGGTCAACTCTGAAGGCACCAAAGAGACCAAAGATGTGTTCAACTGCTTTGCTGCCCTTGCTCTAGTAAGAAAGGAGGAAACCAATGCCTTCTATGACGCCCTTCTCTGCCACCCCTATATCATTGCCAACCAGGCAGCCTTTGCACCCTTTATTGAGTATTTGAAGCTCAATGGGTTGGATTTTTCTAAGGAGCATGCCTCATCATAAAAGACTGTCCCAAGTGACAAACTTGTGTTGACCATGATCACTGGGAAGCCTCAACTACAGGATTTGAACCCTGATACCCTACAGGCTGGCGGCCCGCAGATTTTTGAGCTCAAACTAGAGCAGGATTTGACTTCAGAGAATCTCCTAAAGATTGATGAGTCAAAATCACCTACATTGACACTCCCCACGCTAAAGATCCCTGTTAACTCAATCAATCAGAGGGCAGGCCAAGCCATAGACCCCAAAATAACTCAGGCCACCACAGAAGGGGAAATAAATAAATTTCCTATAGAACGCAGGCCTTCCAGAGATGACCAACCCCACGACCTGAAAAGGAAATTTGAGCATTCTCAGTTCAACCCAGCTAATGAATTAACTCCCACAAAGGATGCCACCAAGGACTGGAAAAACCTGGTAGACAGTAGCACCCAGGCCAAAGAAATTTGTAAAAGTTTACCCATGGCAGATGGGCATACTTATACCCTGGACCACCAGGAAGTTGCTCATTGCCATTATTGCAATAAAGTGACATGAACCTTTGGTTCAACCAGGTTATTTCATATTTGATTTTAGTTCTATTTAATTTGCATTTTATCTCCTGTGGTTCTGTACCCCACACCCATCAACCCCAAGAAACTGCGGACCAGCTGCCTGAGCCTTATCAACCACCAGGAGTTCCCTACGGCCCAGTACATTTCACAGAGTACCCCCCCAACCCTGTGTACTTGGAGTTCATCCTAGAGGAAATCCTAATCTACAACCCTGAGGCCAGAACTAGAGAGACTGAAACTATCTACAGGGAAGGTAACAAGATCACTATACTTCCCCTGCTATTCCGCAACAAGTACAACCACCTGCCCGCGTATTTGGTCCTAATGACTCCGCCTCTCATCCTGCGGCCCAACCACCCGCAAGAATCTGTTGCTGCCAATGAATCCACTTCCACTCAGATATTTGGAGTGATGTACATCACTCTTACCGGCTTGATAGATTCTATGGTACCTTTCAGCAGATCTTGGGCTCTCCTGGGAAAATTGTTATCTTATATTGTAAAGTTGGCCCCAATCTTGTGGTGGGCCCTCCCTGCTGGGCCCGCAGGCCGTCTGCCTGCAAGTTCCCAAGAACCCCCCACAGGCTGGATCCCTGACAAAGACGGTGACTCAATCACCTGGAACTGCTTCAAGCAGGTCAAAGACAGCCTCTTCAAGACCACCTCTTCCCTTGAAGGGTGGCATAGCCAGTTTGCCACAAGAGTCCAGGTTAAGAAACCCAAGTTCAACAAAATTCTTATCCACCTCCAAACACAGCAGGCAATCTCTGCCCAGCTCTTCAAGACTGGCATGAAGAACAAGGGTGATCCCCCCAAGAAAACTAAGGCGGTAAAAAAGTACACTGAGATTAGCAAGGTGGTCCTTGCCTACTATCCCAAGGATAGAAAGCTTGAGCATCCTCAGGACATCTATATTTCACTTTCTACTAATGTCTGAGCCCTTTCCCAGTAAACTCTTCTTTATCTTCTCTAGTATTTTCTTTAATTTTATTATTTTTGACTTTTCTTTAGTATTTGGTACAAATATTTGCTTATTTTAAATTATAGATAATAGTTATAAAAGATAAAATGGTTGTTTTTGTGTATATTTTGACTTTTGCCCTTTACGCAGCCTTGTTGCTTCTAATTGACCCCCTTTTTATTGCAGATTTGAAATTCTGAGGCTTTTTTAAGTCTAGAATTTTTTTTGAATTTTAATTTTAGGGATTTTTTTTGGGTTTTTGGAGTTCAAAAAAACTAAATTTCTAAAAAGTGTTTTTATAGTCGCAATGCTGTAAATTGAAATGGCATTTTTACTATAAAATTGAGATAGCAAAATTTCAAGACGGTGTATTTCAAATGGTGTTTTTTGAGATGGATTTTTTGAGGTGGTGTGTCCTACCAGGTTTTAGCCCTCTTTTATCTCCTTGTGTTGTTGGGGCTGTCACTCCTCTCCTCCTGGATTGCTGTGTCAATCAACTGTGGTCTATCACTCATTTTCCTCTTCCCTTTTCCCACATTGCAACCAGCTTACCTTGATTCAATCAATTGAGTTGTAGTATTTAAAGTTGGCTTTCTCTTCAAAGAAAGATATACATTATACCCCCTTTTTAAGCTAAATCATCAAATATTTCTTTGAGTGTATAATTGCAGGGATTAAAAAGGTTATTCCTAAAAATGACTATTGTGCCAATTATCCAGACTATACAGTTGCTACTTGAGGATTTGCTTTCAAGCAATTGCTGTCACTATTGATCAATCCTTTGTCTTCCTTGCCCTGTTGTTAAGATTGTTACTGTAAAGTACTTGTCCAGTTTCTGACTAGCACTAGTACCATTATCTTACAACTAACTGATAAGTCTAACTTATCCTTTTCCATCAACTGCTTGTAGTCTGTCTACTGACCAACTACCTCCCATTCCTAATAAAGAGCACCACAGCCACCATAGGGAAGGAGGCAGTGGCTAAAGGACTTTCCAAAAGGATGAGAGGAAATATGCACACTAAAAATGCCCATGCAAGAAAACAACTGGTTTCATGTGCCTTTCCTAATGGAGGCAAGTGGCACTAATTATGCTGTACTATTATTGGTATCAGAGGCAAAGTCCGCACTTGATGTGCAATTGATTAAACTTCAAAACCCATTTTTAGGTTTTTAAATGTATTTCACACTTGTAAAACCATGTTGCAATTACGCAAGCGTTTTGTTGTCTAAACCTTAAATGGATTGCCTATTATCTAATACATTCAGGATCTGCAACAGTTTTCATTTCCAAAGCTTACCTATGTTGAGGAGCTGGATGTACAGGTATTCTAGTTGTTGCTTTCACACTTAACATCCTGGTATTGCCCAGTTTAGTGCCTTTCTGATATACAGTTCAAAATACCGGAAATGGCAACAAACCAATATCACATGACTTGCCCAGGTATCCAGCAACTTGAATCCATTCTGCACATGACTGCCCTTATCTTTTGTAAGGTCTTGTGGTTTGGGGAAGATGATTATAAACTAAAGCTTTTAACCCAGTGATATTTATATTAGTCAAATACAAAAAGGTGGGCAAGGTCTGCAATAGTAACTGAACTAAGGCTCCTAAGAGCTTATACAAGGTAAAATAAGGACTAAGACAATTTATTAACCCTAAGAAAATAAAATAGAGAACAGTCTTAATGACAGAAATTGGGTTAAAAAGTCAATCATCTAAGTCTGGGAAATGCTCTGCACTAGAGGGAGGATTAAAGCTATCAACAATTAAATTGTTTGTGCTACTATAAAAACTTCCTAACTGGTGAAGAATAAAGTCAAAAGGAATCATAGACCAAGGTGTTGTAACTGTGCTGTTTTAGCAGAGTTACATGGGGAAAAAATATTTAGAAGATAGATAATAATTTTTATTGAGAGATAATGATTATATAGTTACTGTGAATCAATGGATAGCAGGAACATGATTGGTGATCACACGGCTGGATGGGAGAAGGGGGTGGCTTGATCCTGATAGTGATTCAAGCACCAAATCAAGGTGTCCACCGTGAAGGATCATCATCTGTTCATGTTGACGGATTTGGTAATTTGAGTTGACTTCCTAGTCTGGCTTCAGGTGACCGGATAATTGGATTGTGGGTCACAAACCTGCTTGGTTGGAACCTTGCTGGCGTTTTGAGCCTGCAGTTTTGACACCCCCCCCGGCTGAAGGTTGGCCTCTTCTGGGGGCAGGTTGTCAGGGAGGTTGTCAGGAGCCCGCGTGCCATATTAAATCAGTTGTTGTTTGGTGGCAGGAAGGGTGGTTTCTTGTTGTTTCTGTCTTACTTTTCAGGGTTGAGGCGGTTGTGATGTAAGGTCTTGTCTTGTTTGCATTTCCCAAGCCCTTGCACGAGGTAAGTGTTATTGTTTTTACCTTTAGAATGGTTGCTGGACCTACTTTCTCAGGTTGTAGTTTGCTTTTGTCTACATTCATAACCCAGACTTTGTCCCTGACTTCATGTCTGTGGCAGATGGGGACAAAGATCTTTTGTAAGTGTTCCTTTTCTTTGGCTGCTTGTTTGCTGTTGGCCTCTATTACTTGAGGATCTGAGCAAGGGGGGACTTGACTTGGAATTTCCTGTTTGGGTCCTGTCAATGCTTGAATGATATTTGGCTGTGTGCCGTATACCAGTTCAAACGGGCTTCTTCTGGTGGATCTGTTCACTTGGGTTTGGCACACAAGTAATGCAGTCAGTAGCTGCTTATACCAGTCTTCAGGTCTTCCGGCAGTGAGTTTGGCTAGGGCTTGCACGAGGCTATCATTAAGCTGTTCTACGCGTCCATTGGCCTGTGGATGATACGGTGTTGTGACAGTGTGTTTGACTTCATTCTTGGTGAGGTACACATTGGTGTCTTTGGAGGTTAATTCTTGGCCTTCATTGGTTATCAAGAGTTCTGGCTTTCCAAACCTGCTGATTATTTCCTTGCCAATGAATTGTCAGATGTTGAAACCGGTGTGTGTCTTCACCGCTTGGGCTACTGGCCACCTTGTCACAAAATCAATGGCTGTGATGATGTATTTTTTGTCATTGTGTTTTCCTGGCATAGGGCCCACAATGTCAAGAGCCCATACTTTGAACAGTAGTTGGGTTTGAATGGGGAGTACTGACTTAGGTGGGGTTTTGCTTTTGGCAAACTTTTTGCAGACCTCGCACTGTTCTAACACTTCCTGGACATTGCGGTATAAGGTTGGCCACCAGGCTTTATGCTTTAGGAATTTGTATAGATTTTGGCTCTTAGTATGTCCAAGATTTCTGTGGTAGCAAAGAATGGTATTGACTTGTTGATGTGTGGGGATGTAGGGGATGGTTGTGCCATCTGACATCTTTCTGTGAAGAGTCCTGTATACATCAGCAAAGAGGTGTTCATTCTTGATGACCGTCTCTTTGGTGATATTGGTTGTGCCTGTGGGGAACCCTTTGTCTTTTGTATGGAGCACTAGGAGAGGCCAGTCTGGGTCAAGCCCATTCTCTCCCCTAGAAGCGCAGACATACAGACGGGACAGGGCGTCTGCCATGGCAAGCTTGGCCCTGGGCTTATATTGGATGAGCATGTTAAACCTTTCTAATATTTCCATCCACCGCGCTTGGCGGCGTGACAGGTTTGCTTGTGTCTTGAAGTAGATGAGCAACTTATGATCAGTTAGTGCTGTGAATTCTTCCTGCTGTTCCAGGTAACAGCGCCATTTGACTAGGCAGTGTACAATGGCCAACAGTTCTTTGTCGTGGATTGGGTATCAACACTCGCCATCCTTCAGTTTGCACAACTTGTAGGCTACGGGCAGGAAGTCACCATCACTATTCTTAATTTGTAGTACTCCCCCAATGGATGCATCTGAGGTGTTGGTTTCCATCTGATACTCTCCGTCTTGTTTGGGGTATTGTAAGATGGGCGCTGTTGTGAGCTTTTCCTTGAGACGTCTAAAACAGAGGTCATGTTGGGGGGTCCATACAAACTTGGACTTGGCGCCTGTTATGGCGGACAAGGAGGCGGTCAAGATGCCACAGTTGGGTATGAAGCGTTGTACATAGGCCACCATTCCCAAGAAGGTGCGGAAGGCTGTCTTGGGGATGTCTTCCTCCTTGATACAAATCTGATTGTAGCCTGCAGTTAGATCAATCTTGGAGAAGACGGTGGCTCCTCCCAAGGCGTCAAAGAGATTGTCAATTAGTGGCAATGGGTAACAATTCTTAATGGTAACTTTGTTCAAGGCGTGATGGTCTGTGACCAGGTGTAAGGTACCGTCCTTTTTAGCCACAAATAATATGGCGGCCCCAAAGGGAGACTGTGAGAGGCGGATAAGTCCTTTTTCCAGTGCCTCCTTAAGGTAGGTGTGCAGGGCATCAACCTTGTTTGGGGTCAGCCTGTAGATGGTATGTGCCTTGGGTACAGCCCCCTTGAGTTGGATTGAGTGTTGGATGTGCTTCTCAGGGGATAGCCCAGGTAATGCCTCCTTAAAGATTTCTGGGTGACAGGCCACAATGTTGCAATCTTGAGGCGTGGAGGTATCCTGGTGGTCCTTAAAGTGTATGATCTCATACTGACAGAAATCCCAGTCAATTGCTTTCAGGTTTTTCTTCTTGTCCAAAGTCTCTGTGATGCGTACAAAGATGTGGTCACGTAGGAGTTGGTCCACAGAGTCTAGGTAGATCTGGTGGTTGACACCTTCACACTTGATGGTCAACACTGAGGTCGCCCAGTCCACGTGGGGGTTGTTTTTTTTGTAACCAGTCTAGTCCCAGTACAATGTCAAGCTTAGGGAAGTCAATGACGGGAGCTTGGATGGTGGAGTGGAGGTTCTCAAGCATGACAGAGAAGGGGGCAGTTTCCTTTGTCATGGCAATATGGTGTTCATCAGCCAGGACCACGTTTTTAATTTGCAAAGGATTAGTGGCCAGCTTGAATTTATCCACAAAGCTGCTGTTGACTAAATTTTGATCTGCACCCAAGTCCAGGAGTGCTGAGCCTGTGTAACTGCAAAAGCAGAAAGGGTAAGACATCAATTTATTGGGATGTCTGGTGATGGTGTAAAGTACTGGGTCCTCCAAGGGTACTTAATCATTGGGCACTGGTCCACATCCTTGGGTTGGTATTCATTGCTGGCAAGTCAGGAGTTGTGTGGGGAGAGCTTGGCTTGCTTAATGCTCTCCCCGGGCTTTTCCCTCATCTTGGTTGCCTTGGGTGGTGGTGACACAGAAAATGGGTACAATTTGACTGGCTATTATTTACATTCCCATTCCCATTCAAACCCGTGGGTTTGTGGTTGTTGTTGTTGTTGCCTCCCAGAGGTGGTCAAGAGGAGCACCCGCTTGGATGGGAGTCCTTGGGCCTTTCTTGTTTCCCAGTCTGTGCCTTGTGTAGAGTGTTGGATGTCTGTTCTGCTTTTTCCGCTTCACAGTACAGGCTTTGCAGGTTGATCACCTGATCCAGGTTCACATGTCTCATCACATGTGACTTGAGGGCGTCATAGTACATGAGGTGTGTTGCTGAGGTGTCAAAGGCCATGTCAGATGGGGCACAAAGCCGGAGTTCCTTGTAGGCACGGGTGAGTTCTTTAACGGTGCCTGTCTGGTTCAGGTTCTTTACTTGATGTATGATCATGAGCGCTGTATCCTTGAGCACAAACCTTGCCAAGAAGTCCTGTTTGAAGGTGTTTCAGTTCTTGTCAGTGTGCTCTTTGTGCCACTTGTCACACCAGGTGCCAGTGTCATGGGTCAGAAAAATGGAAATCTCTGCAATCCAAAATTGCTGTGGGCATTCCATCTGAGCCAGCTTGCTTTTGGGAAGACTGGATCCATGCGGCAGCATTGTTGTTGTTGGCCCCTGCAAAGGGCTCCAAGGCAGCGCTGCAAAGTCTTTGTGCAACATAGGCAGGCATGGTGGTTTTGTCAGCTGGTTGTGGCATTGAGGAAGATGCCTGAAAGAACTCTTGGGCAGACAGGGCGTTGAAGGCAGGTAGTGGGATCACCATGTTTTGGTGAGGACAAAACCATCAGGTATTTTAATACCAGAAGTATACGGAGTCCAGTTGGGCGTGGAGGCTAGACATAATTCTGTCAAGGATTTGTTGGCCGTGGCGTGTGCGGGCAACAGGTAGAATTTTTCAACATAAGGTAGGATGGAGAGCCTACCTGTGCTACCAATGTTGTAACTGTGCTGTTTTAGCAGAGTTATACGGGGAAAATATTTAGAATAAAGATAATAATCTTTATTGAGAGATAATGATTATATAGTTACTGTGAATCAATGGATAGCAGGAACATGATTGGTGATCACACGGCTGGATGGGAGAAGGGGGTGGCTTGATCCTGATAGTGAGTCAAGCGCCAAATTGAGGTGTCCACTGTGAAGGATCATCATCTGTTCATGTTAACAGATTTGGTAATTCAAGTTGACTTCCTAGTCTGGCTTCAGGTGACCAGATAATCATATTGCGGGTCACAAACCTGCTTGGTTGGAACCTTGCTGGCAGGTCAATTCCTGTGGTTTTGACAAAGGATTTAAATTAAGACTAAAAATTAAAGAAGAACACAAGCCACAAAACCTAAAAAGTACCTTTTTGGGGTGCAAGTCAAACAATCTCAACTTAAGTTGAGACTGAGTAAAACTCAGGCTTTTATTCAAGTCTGGGTTTTGAGGTGAAAGTAAAGGATGTGTGAACTAACCAAGAGTAGTTAGTTGGGTTTAAGCATGAAAAACAAACATAAGCACATGTTTACAGTTCTCTTAACTTAAGAAGGTTAAGGCAAGGTAAAGGAGCAAACAGGGAAGCCAATGGTTAATTGTTTTCTTGAAACCAAGAAAAGCAGAGGCAGAAGAGCAGGGAAACTAGGTCTGAGGCTGCTGGCATAAGCGGGAAGAAAAGCAGAGCAAAATCAAAAGGTAATTGAATTTGGACTGGATTTAAACTAACCCAATGTATAGGTACGGGTTCAAATCCTGTTTGCAAAAAGAAGGTAAGTTTGAACTTGAATTTAACTGTTAATCTTTAAGTTAATTGGCCTGAAAGAAAAGAAAATGAAGAGGTGAACTGGGAAATTGTAAAAATGTTGAAAATCCTAACTAGGATTATAAAATGGCCAATTGTAGTAAAATGAAATACTAGCAGCAAGAAAAAATGAAGGAGAATCCTGACAGTACCCCCCTTAGCTGCTAGTGTGAAGATCCTGATAGGCCTTAAGCAACTTTTGGCAGTAGTTGAGGTTTTCTTCAGGTTCCCATGTGGAGTCTTCAAGTTCATAGCCCTTTCATAGAATGAGGTATTCTTTTCCTGATTGAAGGGTGCAATGGGATAAGATTTCCTGTACCTTGTATTCTTCAGAACCCTGGAAATGGAGAGGAGGGGGTGAAGCCTTTGATTGGTGACTGGGGGGAGGTTGTCTTAGTTTCAGAAGAAGTGAACAATGGAAAACATTGTGGATGCAGAAGTGGTCAGGAAGAGATAGTCTGAAGGCAGTAGTGCCAATCCTTTCCATTACTGGGAACGGTCCAATGAAGCAGGAACAAAATTTGCGAGAGGCAACAATAACCAGGAGGTTCTTCATTGAAAGGTGTACCAAATCTTCAGGCTGAACCTTGTCACCTGGAATTCTTTTCTTGTTGTAGTGCTTCTTATAGTCTAAGATGGTAGACTGGAGGTGGGCAACAAGTTGGGTCTGTGTTTCCTTGATTGTGGTGGAAAGTTTGGCTGCAGACTGTGAGTGGAAGTATCCCTGGAGGTCAGGAAGAAAGGAAGGGGTATAACCAAGATTTTCTTGAAACGGTGTCATGCCAATAGATCTGTGGTATGCTGAGTTATAGGAGTATTGGGAAATAGGGAGAATGTCAGACCAGTTGTCTTGCTTCTCATTGATGAAACAACAGAGATACTGTTCCAAGGTTTGATTTGTTCTTTCAGTTTGTCCATCAGTTTGTGGGTGATATGCAGTGCTGTAGAGAGAGTTCACCCCAAGAGAGGCCATGAAATCTTGCCAGAATGCTGAAGTGAACTGGGGGCCACAGTCAGAGACTATGTCACAAGGGACTCCATGATGAGGAAAGATATACTTAACAAATAGCTCAGCGGGTTTTTTGGCAGTGACAGTTGTGTGGCATGGGAAGAAAGAGGCTTCCTTAGAGAAGCAGTCAACCACTACTAAGATGGCGCTGTAGCCTGCAGACAAGAGTAGCTGAGTGATATAGTCCAATGAGAGGCTTTGCCAAGGACCTTCAGGGATTGGGAGGGGACAGAGTAGACCAGGTGGCTTGGAAGTACAATTCTTGTTTCTGAGACATACTAGGCAGCTGGCAATGTATTTCTTGGTGGTCTTTGCCATCTGTGGCCACCAGTAGTGTGACTTTATAAGGGCCAGGGTTCTCTTGTAATCTAAGTTTTTGGCAGGAAGGGAATCATGGAATCCAATTGTGATTTGCAAATGCAAGTCCTTATTTGATACCAGAACCAGTTTGCAGAAGAGGAGCAGGTTGTTCTTGAGCAAGTACTCTGAGGGGGGCATTTCCTCAGACAATAGGTCCTGAGTTATCTTGTTGGAGATGGGGTCCTCTGATTGGGCTTTCTGAATGGAATAGGTTTCTGGAAAGTTGAACAGGGTTGAGGAGATCTTATTGATGAAAACAGATGCTGGAAGGACTGCCTTGGTGTTGAGACGTTCATATTCAGGATTGGAGTCAGCAGTTGTAGGGTGTCAAGAGAGTAGGTCAGGGAGGACGTTGAGGGATCCCTTCTTGTAAGTGATAGTGAACAAGAAGTTGATAAGTTCAATCACCCATCAAGCATGTTGTTGGGATATGTGACGGGCTTGAGTGAAGAACAGTAAGTTCTTGTGGTCCGTGAAGATACTAACAGGGTCCAAGGTTCCTTCAAGGTAACGGCACCAATGCTTGAGAGAATTGATAATTGTGAGCAGTTCCTTGTTGTGGACAGGATAGTTTTTCTCAGCAGGAAGATACTTCTGACTGTAGTAAGCTACAGGATGGAGCACATCATCCCCCCATGCTGAAGAAGGACAGCACCAACAGCATAGTTGCTGGTGTTGGTCTCCAGGAAGAAGGGTTTGTTGCTATTGGGCATGAGCAAGACCGGTGGAGTGGCAAAAAGGTGGAAAATCTTCTCAAAAGAGTCCTGAGATTCAGCAGACCATTTGAACTCAACCTTGGTGGAGGTCAGATTAGCGAGTGGAAGGACAATGCTGCTGAATCCGGGGACAAACTTGTGGCAGTAATTAGCAAGACCAAGAAACCCTCAGAGCTCTTTGTGGTTCTTTGGTACTGGACAAGAGAGGATGGCATCAAGTTTGCTTGGAGCAATGACAAATCCTTCCTTGGTTACAATATATCCAAGGAATTCAACGCTTGTCTGGAAGAAGCAAAATTTAGAAAGCTTGCAGTAAAGATGGTATTATTAAAGCCTAGCCATGACTTTTTTAGGTGATCAATGTGGTTAGAAGTGTTCTTGGAATATATTAAAATGTTGTCAAGATACACCACCACAAACTCATTCAGAAAGGGAAGGAGGTCCTTGTTCATGAGGGCTTGAAACATTGAAGGTGCATTGCAGAGGCCAAAGGGCATAACCTTGTACTCATAGAGGCCAAAGGGAGTGCGGAAAGCTGTCTTCCATTTGTGTCCTTTGGCAACACAGATCTGGTTGAAAGCTGCACAAAGGTCAACCTTAGAAAAGATCTGACTGCCTGAGAGGCAGTCTATGCGGGCTTTGGCGGATGAAATGGGACAGCAATCCTTGATTGTGACAGCATTTAGGGCACAATAGTCAATACATGGCTGCTTGGAACCATTGGATTTGGCAACAAAGAAGATCAGAGAGAAGCAGGGTGGCGTAGAGCAAGTGATGAAACCCTTACTGAGCTTGTTGTTAATGTATTTCAAAAGCAACTTATTGTTGGCATCAGATAACGGGATGATTCTACTCCAGGGTGGGTTTGCTCCTTCAGTCAAGTTGATCTGAATGTTGTATGGTCTGTGAGAAGATATATTGTGGCATTGCTTGTTGCTGAATACTTCTTCATAGTTGCTTATTCAGAGAGGGATACCACTGTCAGCCAGAGCTGTCTCTGAGGAAGGTAGGATGGTGCAGGAGTTTAGCATCTTGAAGTTCCAAAAGCTAGTGGGGAGCTGTTGTTTTCTTAAGAGTTCTAGGGAGCAGGGAATGTCATGTGTGTAGAAATCAACTGTCGTAAATTAGACGGCATATGTATAATGGTCAAGGCTATCAGTGGAATTAATCCTGATAGTTAAGACTAAACTGGTTTGCACTCAAATCCATCAGATCCAACATATTTGTATTTCTAATTGCATCTTGGACATTACAATAGGATGGCCGTACTATTACATCCAGATTGAATTGGGTTTGGGAACTACAAGTAGCTTCTGTAATAAGCAGCTGCAAGCTGCAGCCACTCCGGGGTAATGCGCATCCACTCTTCTCGGTCAGATTGTCTGGATCATCCCAAGATGGAAAAAACACGGATGCAAGAGCCTGATGGACACCAGAAGATCCTGTAATGTTCCTGACAATGGTGCAGGTGTTAATAACACTTCTGCATCCATTGTGCAGCAAGTATAGTATATAAACTTCTCTTCTTTTTAAATAAAAGATATACTTTCACACATTATCTACTTGCTTTTACACTCTACTTAGTTGTTACCATAGATTTAAAGGTAAAGACTTCAGATTCTTTAAGACTTGTATTAATTTGTGTATAGGCCTGAAACCATACTCTCCAAAGCTAGCACTATAGACGTTAATCCCCAAGACGTCCATAAGGCCAAATTCACGACATTGGTGCTCACTCCATTATTTATCCTACCAGGTATGCCAACCCTGCTGGACACCCCTACCATAGTTCTGTTTCAGCCCTGGGAGAAAAAGGCTCTCTTCCTGACTTCTAATTTGGTGAAGATGTACTTTCTTTCTTGGATAAAGTAGAAACCTTTACTGTTAATTATACTGAAGAGCAGAAGATCAAATATCTTCTTGGAAGCTTGTGTCAAAATTCATTTGATACTATTCTGCCTTCTCTTGGCTTGATGTACTCATACTGGTATTTACAGAGTGTGATCAGACATGAGCTCTTTTACCCCCAGAGCCAGTCCAACCCCAAAAGTAGATAGGATTATGGGAACAGCTTCTTACAAAGTTATAATCACCAGACAGACATCTTAAAGACTTCCCAAGCTGCACCCTGTCCCACACTGTCTTTTCTTCCTGAAGATAACTCTGGATCAGTTCAAAGTGGTGGGGAGATTATCCTTCTGCCTGAAGGGCAAGAGACCAGAATTTCTACTGATGGTCTTGAAAGCAGTGTACCAAACTGATGAATCCTATGAAAGTTATTAGCCTTAGAAGTTTTTTCCTGACCAGTATTCTCTTGAATGTGCATGGGACCCTGATAAACTCTCAGAAACCATCTCTGATGCCGTTCAAGCTTTTGACCCTAAGAAAATAGTTGATAGTAATGCCAAAGTCAACCATGAAGAAGAATCCAAAGACTTGGACTACCAAGAGGTATTTGGGACGGCAGGTCCACTTACTACTAAAGCCATGGACAGTTACTTGTCATTGCCCCTGCGGTTTGGGAAGCTGATTGTAACCGCCCCTGCTATAGTTCTGGACAACCACAGTTATTATATCCTTATTGGCACAGGGTTCATGACAAGGTATGAGACTATTACCAACCATGGTGATAATACCTTCAAAACCCTAGGTCAGGCTATCCCCATGTACTACAATGGTGCTAAGGTGGTTGACCTCCCCAAGAAGAAGCTTCACTTCATCAACATGGAGTATGCTGACGGCAATATTCCTGTGGCCTATATCTTACAGCACAGGAAGCTTAGGATGCTTCCCCTGTCAACCAAGGAGTACAAAGGAATTCCCTTGTACACTTCCTCCATTTTCACTATTCCTTCTGGGTCTCAAGTGATTCACCATACTGGTCTGTCCTTAGAGATTCCTTCTGGGTTACATGGTGAAGACCTTGGCCATCATGGTGCCTCTCACCTGGAACCATGGATCTGTCCTGGACTAGTCATGCCTGGACCAGAAGAGCTCCAGGTTCTTCTAGCCGACCTTGGTCCTGTCCCCTTGACTGTGCAGAAAAATCAGCTATTGGGATACATCAGGCTAGAAGAACATGCCAACTTACTCCAAGTGTCACCCCTTGCTGGACTTGATGAGTAGGACTTCCTGTGTACCAGTCCTTGGTCTTGCCCTTGATCCCTCGTGACTCTTTGATTGGTCTCACTGAAACAGAAAAGGACCAAGATCTAGCTCTCTTCAACAAGTACAAGGAAGTCTTTGCTAAAGATGACTTGGACCTTGGGAAAGCCATTAGAGTATATCATACTATTGACACCCATGGACAACCTCCAATCCAGTCTTGTCCTATTTGCCTTAGCCAAGCAAACCAAGCTATTGTTAACAAAGAGCTTAAGAAGTTAATAAGCTCTGGGTTGTTGGTACCCAGCAAAAGCCCTTGGTCTTCTCCCCTCCTTATTGTCAAAAAGAAGGATGGCTCTAATAGAGTGGTCATTGACTATAGAAGACTGAACTCCATCACTAAGAAGGACTCCTACCCCCTTCCACATATTGATGATACTTTGGAGCAATTGGGAGGAGCTAAGTTCTTTAGTGTCATGGACCTAATCAGTGGTTACTGGCAGATTGATCTTCCACCTGAGGATCAGGAAAAATGTGCCATCATTACTGAGAAAGGACTTTTTAAGCCCACACAGATGCCCCAGGGACTAACAAACGCCCCTGTCACTTTCCAGAGAGCTATGGATGCAGTTATGGGCAACTTAAAGCTCAAATCAGTTCTTGTACACTTGAATGACATTAATCTCTTTTCCAAAATCTTCACTTAGCATTTAAAACACCTAAAAGAGGTCTTCAAACAGCTACTTAAAGCCAATCTGAAGCTGAAGCCACGGAAATGTAGATTATTCAAGGAACACTTAGAATTCTTAGGGTTTGTAATAAGCAAGGATGGCCTACGCCCTGTATCTGCTAAAGGGAAATTAATTGCCAAGATGCAGGTACCAGCCAACAATTGTGATATCCAAGTCTTTCTGGGAATGATTGGTTACTACTGCAGATTTATCCCAAACTTTGCTACACTTGGGGACTCCTTGTTCAACCTTCTAGGTGCTGATGTGGACTTCTTTTGGAACTCTGCCTGTCAAAAGGCCTTTGATGCCCTGAAAAAGACTTTGATGTGTGCTCCTGTACTGGCCTATCCTAACTTTGAGAAACTTTTTGTGGTGCACACAGATGCTTGTCATACTGCCATTGGTGGTGTCCTTTCATAACTAGATGACAATGGATTAGAACACCCTATTGGCTACTGTTCCCGCACCTTGAACTGCCATGAACGCAACTACACAGTGACCGAAAGGGAATGCTTGGCAGTAATTTACTCTTACCAGCAGTTTAGGGTATACTTATATGATGTACACTTTACTGTGGTTACTGATCACGCCTCCCTCCAATGGCTGAAAACGTTGAAGGACCCTGAAGGAAGACTTGCTTGCTTGCCTGCTTGCTTGGCCATCAAACTTCAAGCCTTTAATTATGATATAGTGCACTGTGCTGAGGCAGTCCATCAGAATGCAGATTGCCTCTCAAGATTGCCTACCATTGCCCTTATGTCCTCTATTGCTGATGAGCTTTATGACAAACTACTGGTTGACCAATCTTTGTGGGGGGAAGAGCCCACTGAAATCCAAAATGTTCTTAAGAAGCTTTCAGTGGACACCAAGGTTAAAGATGGTCAACTCTTTAAGCTTTACAAGGACAACTGGTTTCCATATGTACACCCCTCACTCAGAACAGACTTGTTAGTTGCCTCACACAAGGCTACAGGACATGGAGGAATAAAAAAGACCCTTGCTCAGTTACAGCAACATTGCTACTGGGAAGGAATGCCCTCTGATGTTGCTGAGATCCTGGCTGCTTGCCATGACTGCAATGTTGAACGGCCAAAGATAGCAAGATTCCAGCACAAGCTGATCCGCCCAGGATTTGCCTTCCATACTGTGGCCATTAATGTGGTGGGACCCTTTCCTGTCTCAAAAGGGAAAAACAAGTACATTATAGTGGCTGTGGACCAGTTGAACAAATGGGTTGAGGCCAAGGCTATCCCAAATCAGTCTGCACTCACTACAGCTATGTTCATCTTGGAACATATCATCTACCGCCATGGATGTCCTCAGATGCTGTTAACTGACAATGGAACCAACTTCACTAGCTATATTATACCCGGAATAAACCAACTGATGGGTATCAGAGGCACATTATCCACCCCATACCATCCCCAAACTAATGGAATGATTGAACAGACTAATGGAAGTTTGGTGCAGATCCTCAGGAAACTAGTGCACCAACATGAGTCAGAATGGGACACTTACCTGCCTGCAGCCAACTTTGCTTACAACATTGGCTATCATAGAGCAACAGGCAAAACCCCCTTCCAACTCCTGTATGGACATCATCCTGGTTTACCTCCTCATCTGTACTCCTTGGTGAAACCTAACCCTTCTGTCACCCCAGAATCTTACCTCCATAAGCTGGCTCAGACTTTGATCAGAATACAGACTGAAGCCTATACTATCAATCTGAGTACCAAGCAAAAAGATGTAGAGCATGCCCAGGATAAACGCCCTTCCCTCCCCAGCTACCAGATTGGATATTTAGTCTACTTCTATAGCAACAGAGGCTATGGATGTGAAAGCAAACTTGCCTCCCTATGGGAAGGACCTGTTAAGGTCATCCAGAAAGTAGGTCCTGATAGTTATACATTAAAGGAACCTACCACTGGACAACTGGTCACTAGAGTTCATGCGCAATATATGTGTATGGCTCCTAGTGATCAGGGGTAATTCCCCTTTAGGACAACAATCCAGAAAAAGAAATGCCTAATAAAAATGCCATGGGTTGTCCACATTGCAGAAAGAAAGAAATAAGGCAAATATACAAAAAAGGCTTTATTGGAACTTGCAGTGTTTGGAAATCACTGCTTTCAAATGACAAGTCATTGTGAGAAGGACACATGGCTGCCATGTACTCCTCAGTGTAGTCCTTCTTGAAGTGCCATAGACAGAAGATAGGGTATTCTGGGTATTTATCCCAAGCCTGCACTCAGTTGAGGCCCATCCAGACTGGAAACCCAATTCCTACTACCAAGGCATCCCAGAACAGATGCTCTCTGCTCCAGTACTTCTGGTTCAAGGCAATTTCTGGTTTATATATTTCCCGCGTGAGCCCCTCAAATAACATGGGGACATCCTCCACCTCAGCCACTGCTGGATTATCTGAAGGAACTGTGAAAAGATGTCCAAGCAAGGCCAACCTGGTATACATATCTTTGCTCTTAAGATTCAAAGCTGTAAGAAGACCAGCTGTTACTTGTTGAATACAGAAGTCTTCCAATCCTTATCAACCCAACTGGCTACCTCCAGGTCTGCTTTCCCTTCATGAAACCAAGCTCTGATTATCCCCCAGAGCACCACCAAAACAAGGTCTATCTGTTCCTGGTCAAACTTCTTCCCTTGCCATTCAAATCCTTGAAGCTGACCCTCAGCAAACTTCAGTGCTGCTTCTTGGTCAAAACAGAAATGGTAAAAATTCCCCTCCTTGACCTTAGCCTGAGTTAATACAGAGGGATCCTTCAAACCCTCTTGAAATAAGGCATGAAGATGGGGCCCTTTCCCAAGTTTGACATCCTTGGCTTCCTTCCAGTCTAGAACGCTAGAGAGATCAAACCAAGTGACTCCTTCCTCCTGTTGAGCTTCTAGTTGAACCACTGGCTCCTGTGCCTGGGAAGTTTGAACTTGTTTGACCAATTGTTCAGCACTCTTCTGGCTCTTATTTTGGGCGCTCTTTTCCTTGGCCAATCTGGCAGCCTTACTGGCTGATGCTCTGGCTCTAATGGTAGCAGCTCTGGAAGCTCTTGGTGATTTAACTTGGCTATCTAACATGTGCAACCCTTGAGTACTGTGCCCTCTATTTATACCCTTGCCCATTTTAGTGGTGGGAAATGTTGTAAATTAGATGGCATGTGTATAATGGTCAAGGCTATCAGTGGAATTAATCCTTATAGCTAAGACTAAACCAATTTGCACTCAAATCCATTGGATCCAACGTATTTGTATTTCTAATTGTATCTTGGACATTACAATAGGATGGCTTTACTGTTACATCCAGATTGGATTGGGTTTGGGAACTAAAAGTAGCTTCTGTAATGGGCAGCTGCAAGCTTCAGCCACTCTGGGTTAATGCACATCCACTCTTCTCCATTGGATTGTCCAGGTCATCCCAAGATGAAAAGAACACAGATGCAAGAGCCTGGTGGACACCAGAAGATACTGTAACGTTCCTGACAATGGTGCAGGTGTTAATAACACTTCTGCATCCATTATGCAGCTAGTATAGTATATAAACTTCCCTTCTTTCTAAATAAAAAAATAATTTCACACATTATCTACTTGCTTTTACACTCTACTTAGTTGTTACATTAGATTTAAAGGTAAAGACTTCAGAGTCTTTAAGACTTGTATTAATTTGTGTATAGGCCTGAAACCATACCCTCCAAAGCTAGCACTATAGATGTTAATCCCCAAGACGTCCATAAGGCCAAATTCACAACATCAACCTTGTGCTCTTGACATCTGACAATGAGGCCAACTTCCTCACACCAATTCATGCCAAGGTAAACAGGGAAGTTTAGTGACTCGGAACTGACAGACTGGGAGTGGAAGGCAGACTTCCCCAGGCGGAACAAATGGGAGGCTTTATCTTGAAGGCTGTCATAGGCAAATTGTTGGGGCCACAGGCGTCAATCTTTGGGCCAGGCAAGAGCTTCAGAGCTTTGGCTAGTCTGTAGTCAATGTAGTTTACATTGGCACCCGTATCCAACAAGGCAAAGGTCTCAATGTTGGAGACAGGGCCATGAATCACAATCCGGATGAAGGGCAGAGAGGACTTCCCAGGGGTTTGGATGTTATTGATCTGGGTATGGCTGGGAGAGCCTGTAGACTCTGATGTTGTTTTATCCAGAGTAGGCTCTAGTTCCATGTTAGGGTGGGGGATTTGTCTGGGATCTGGGCAGTTTGCCACCAAATGATCAACCTGTCCACAGTAAGAGCACAGCTTGTTCAGTCGTCTGCAAAGAGCTTTGGCAGCAGTCAAACAATATCCTCCACCCTCCTTTGGTTTGTAGGCAGAGGCTGCTAAAGTGTTGGATGGGCTTACAGTAGAAAAGAAGCGTGGGGTGGTTGTCAGTCGTGTGGTAGGCTGGTTGATGGTCGGGACTGGTCGAGGCTGGGGTGGCTTTGCTATGGTTCTGAACTTTTTTTCCCATTTGGAGACTGTCTTCATGAGTGGTTCTAACTCTTCAGGAAGGTTGTGGTGGATAAGAAAGGCCTTTATATTGGGGTTTAAACCAAGCATATAAAAGTCACAAGCTTTGGAGTGAGTAGCATTTAATTGGGATTGTATCTCACAAAAATGCTTGTTGTAATCAGTCAAGGACCCAGTTCCTTGGGTGCAGTTTGAGAAGCGTGTATTTGGGGTGGTGGCAGACTCCTCCTCAGTTCCTTCCTTGGCAGCGTGTGCGAGCAGTTTGGATACAAAACAGTCATAGCTCTCAAGGATAGAAGGATCTCAAACAGATGACTCACAGAACCAACTGCGCATAGGGCCCTCAAGTTGCTTTGCAAGGTAGATAACCTTTTGAGAGTCTGAGTTGAACTCCAAAGGATATGCTAGGAAGTGGGCTTGTGTGAAAGCTAATAAATTGAAGGTACTATCTGAAGAATTAGATATTTGCTTAAACTTATAAATGTTATTGAGTGTAACAGTCTGACTATAGGAAGTGGAAATGTTCTCTGTATTATCCTTATTGATGGGAGACTTATTATTAAAAAATAAAAGTGAAATAAGGTATAATAGAAAGGACAAAGCTAAGGTGCAAATAAGGTGACTGCTAAAACAAACAAAAGAATGGTTTAGAAAGAAAAGTTTAAATCTGGCGTATTGCCATGAGAAGTTGAGATAATGTAAGGTCTCATGGTTTTGGGAGGATGATTATAAACTAAAGCTTTTAACCCAGTGATATTTATATTAGTCAAATACAAAAAGGTGGACAAGGTCTGCAATAGCAACTGAACTAAGGCTCCTAAGAGCTTATACAAGGTAAAATAAGGACTAAGACAATTTATTAACCCTAAGAAGATAAAATAGAGACCAGTCTTAATGACAGATGATTTGGTTAAAAAGTCAATCTCTAAGTCTGGGAAATGTTCTGCACTTGAGGGAGGATTAAAGCTATCAATAATTAAATTGTGTGTGCTACTATAAAAACTTCCTAACTGGTGAAGAATAAAGTCAAAAGGAATCATGGGACCAAGGATTTAAACTAAGACTAAAAATTAAAGAAGAACACAAGCCACAAAACCTAACAAGTATCTTTTTGGGGTGCAAGTCAAACAATCTCAACTTAAGTTGAGACTGAGTAAAACTCAGGCTTTTATTCAAGTCTGGGTTTGAGGTGAAAGTAAAGGATGTGTGAAATAACCAAGAGTATTTAGTTGGTTTTAAGCATGAAAAAAAAACACAAGCACATGTTTACAGTTCTCTTAACTTAAGAAGGTTAAGGCAAGATAAAGGAGCAAACAGGGAAGCCAATGGTTAATTGTTTTCTTGAAACAAAGAAGAGCAGAGGCAGAAGAGCAGGGAAACTAGGTCTGAGGCTGCTGGCATAAGAGGGAAGGAAAGCAGAGCAAAATCAAAAGTTAATTGAATTTGGACTGGATTTAAACTAACCCAGTGTATAGGTACGGGTTCAAATCCCGTTTGCAAAAAGAAGGTAAGTTTGAACTTGAATTTAACCGTTAATCTTTAGGTTAATTGGCCCAAAAGAAAAGAAAATGAAGAGGGGAACTGGGAAATTGTAAAAATGTTGAAAATCCTAGCTAGGATTATAAAATGGCCAATTGTAGTAAAATGAAATGCTAGCACCAAGAAAAAATGAAGGAGAATCCTGACATCTTTGATCCAACTTAAATCCCTGCCACAGCGCAAGCTATATAAGTCTAAAGTATTATCCAATTAAACTTACTTTTATTCTTCTTAATTCCATATTTGAAGCTTCCCCAAAAGTTGCTCCTCATCACCTATCTTCCCTCTGGGGTTCAAACCCAGAACCTTACACTTGATGTTAGCTTTTAGCATTCAAAATTGCTTAACTTTTGCTTTACGCCAACATGGCTTTGGACTTGGTTTTTCCACTTCTTCTGGTCTTCTTGCTTAATCCCCAGGCATTCCATCACCTGTTCTTGCTTGTTTCCTTTTCCTGGCTTGTACTTTATTTTTTAAGTTAAAAATAATGCTTTGCATATCACACCTCCACTTTAACCATACCTTGTCATTAAAAAAGTTTGGTTATCTCACTGCCCCTACACTGCACCTTGTTAACTTAAGTAAAATAATTAGCTTAAGTTTTCTCTCTCAACTTCAGGTTGAGATTGTTTGACTTGCACCCTAAAAATATACTTGTTAGGTTTGTGGTTTATTATTACAGAAGTAATAATTTCAAATCCCACTACGGGATTTGAACCTGCTCCCAGCTGCCAGGCAGGGAGAGCAGGTAGCAGGAGCTTGTCCGCACCTGGGTTTGCTTTAAAAAGCAAATTCCCAGGTGCAGGAACCACTCCTGCTCTGGAAGTAGCTGTGGGCCCATCCTGGGCCCCAAAAGCTATGCACAAGCCTTGGTGGGTTTAGCTGAGCCTGGGAAAGCTAAATTTAGCTTCCCAGAACTCCCAGTTCAAGCCCACCCTCCATTTGGTAATTTGGGGATCCCAATTGGGAACCACTTTTTTAATCAAGTTCTTTTACCTCAAGAATTCATGTCAACCCAGTCTCAGAATGGTGATCAGATTGGGAAAAACCCCATGACTCCTGCAGCCAAACCTGCCAGAACCAATGACCAGTCAGGCAAAGATAGGCCATCAAAAAGCCAAATAACTTTTCCTGAAAACCCCAAAGATAACCATGAAGCAGCCAACCAAACAGAAGAACCTGAGATGCCAAGCCTTGCCACACAGATAGCACCAGAAGAATGCCCATAGGCACCTGCATGTGAGTAAGTATATAAATCAGAAGCACTTAAAAAGTTCTGTATTGTCATCCTTACCAAATAAAGTTGTTATGAACCTTTGGTTCACCAATCTGATTCCATACATATTTTTGATACTCTTCCATCTGCATACACCAAAACGTCAAACCCAGCCACTGGGATAGAAAGCCAGACTCCAGTTGAAAAACCAGAAGCCTTTGACTACTACCGTTCAACCAATGCTCCATTTGGCCCTGTGAATTTCACTTAGTATCCCCCAAATCATGATCACAAACCCTGGACCTTGAAAGACTTGCAGTGGTACACACGCCCAAACGCCCCCAAGGAACCCTACCAAATTGTCTGTGATGGCAAAGCAATCATCATCTACCCTTTGATCTTCAACGGAAAGTACAAAAATCCTTCCGCCTACCTGGTCCCTATGAAACCACCCTTGACACCCAAACTGTCTGTCTCAACTCACCCCCACTTCTGATTCACTGGCCAGAGTAGTCAATTCCTGGGAGTGCTTTATCTGGCGCTCACAGGGTTGATTGATTCTGCCTTGCCAGTGGCTGGGCCCTGGGCTGTGGCTGGGAATGCCCTTTCCTACCAGGTAAATTTAGGTCCCATCATCTGGTGGTCCATCCCAGTACCTGCATCCACTCCTTCCTCACCTGAAGGAGCATCACAGTACTCTTGGTATCCTGACACTTATTTTTCTTAAATCTTGTTTCCTACTTAGTTTTATCCTTTGCATCTTAGTTTTTACTTCATGATACCCTTGAATTATCTTTCCCAACAGTTAGGTATCCTTTTTAGTGATACAAAAACTTTGATAGCCAATAGATTTAGTCCACCAGTTCATGGTGATCAGTACCCAGATCTTGAAATTGAATTTTTTACCATTCTTCTGTTATTAAGACTGGTCTTTATTTTATCTTCTTAGGCTTGATAAATTTTCTTAGTCCTTATTTCACTTACTATAAGTTGTTAGGAGCCTTAATACAATTATTAAAGCAAACCTTACCTATATTTCTATATTTGACCAATATAAATATTCTGGGATTGAAGGCTTTAGTTTATAATAATTTTCCCAGAAGCCTCAGACCTTAAAAATTGTACCTCAAAATCAGTGGAAAACAGTAAATTGGAAAAGCAATTGCTTGATTGAGTAATTGGGTGATCTATTGATTGTGGTACCTTCCATTTTGTATGCTACTACAGCAGTTGGAAGCCAAGAACACCACATAATGAGCCCAAGCCAAGAGCAGACCCCTGCACATGCAAATGTACACTTTTCCAAACACCAAGATTATTTCAGTAAAGAAGATATCACCAGGGAAATGCTGGCTCAAGAATAAACAAACTACACAGCTAAGTATAAAGAGAAGGAAGGTAACTCTTTCTCCATGTTGACATTGCCTTAATAAATTCTTATATGCAGCAAGAGCACTTGTATTTTGCAGTAATCTATTATTCTTTTACAAACCTATATATCTTATTTACATCATGTAAATAATCCAGCCAATTATATTCTCTGCAGTACCAGCAGCCACCAGATCCTTCCTCCCTTCTGTTGGCTCCTCCTGAATACCTCTCAGACCAGGAGTATTACCACCCCATTGCTTGGATCTCCCTCCCTGGTTCAGCTACCCAAGCGCCATGCAGGAACCTCAAATCATTTCCCCCACTCAGGTGGTTCCCTCCACTAAAGACTTCAGCAAGCTTGGTTTTGTCTACATTAGGGTGCTGAGGTTAGCCAATCAGGTTCTATCTCCTACTGGAAGTTTGCATCCCTGGGCAACTGCTGCCAAATACCTGATGAATCACCCCAATAGTATACATGGCCTTCCAGGCCTGGCCTGTTACTCCTGCTGGAGAGCAGCTGACGTCTGGTGTGAGATGTGACAGGTAGGCTGTAAATCAAACCTACTGTTGAAACCACTGTTGAAACTAAACTAATTATAGTTCAGTATTTGAGTTGGAAAAGTCAACAGTCCAAAAAGAAAGGACAATGATTAAGAATAGGATGGTAGCTTTATTTAGAATTTAATGTTATTACCTATAAATGGTAGCCACTAATCCACAAGGGGGTGGCATTGTGGCATGATCCAAGTATGGTTTGAGTTACAAATAACTTATTGAAGTGTTGACATCTGAAATTGGCTTTGCCCCTAATTTGGGGATATTGCCCATAACTCGACATTCAAAGCGGAAAGGATTGTGTCATTAGATATGTCATGGGGAAACTCTATGAGCGCCCCCTGCGTGTTGTGAGATACATTGGCAGGTGATGTGTTGATCTTGGTTGCAAAATTATGGTGTACCACTGCATAATGCACAATGTTCATATATCTCATGTAAATTTCATTTATCCAAGAATAACATTAAAAAATTGAAAATGTTAACAATAAACTTAAACTTTTACTTGTAACAACCATGAAAAGTATTGTCAATAATTAACTTTTATACATTAGGCTTAAAACCTTCTGGAATACTCAATTATATGTATTTATATATTGAGCTTTATATCTATTCATAATAGGTAGAAGCCTTGCAAATAAGCTATACAGTAGTTTTCAAACCTGTTGAGATAAACATATATTATTCAGTTTAGAACGCATGAACTCAGTCTAAAAACAAAATCAAAGTGGATCCAAATCTATTGTAATTTAATATAAATTCCTTTATTTTTTATTTCATTTTTAGACTGAGTTCATGCGTTCTAAACTTATAATATATGTTTATCTCAACAGGTTTGAAAACTACTGTACTTTCGTCTTCCCCTACTTTACTGTTTTAATAGAGACCAGTAAAGCGCTACCCATATATCATTAAAATCTACATCTCCAGTTTGATCTAAAATAAGATCTCCTGCAACAGGCATATAGGATATTCCTTTTTAACACTATTATAAATTGGCAGGATATTTCCGAGTAATATTGAATGTTTCAGTAGTACTTAATTTTATTGATTGATTTTGTTATATCTCTCTCCAGTAACTTTACACTCAAAATTTAATTATATCTCCTAAGATTATTAACCAGTAGATATTTCATATTTTTTATAATCCAGTGCTGTTTGCTAATTGTTTTGGCGTAAACCAAAACATCCAAAAAAAACGTTTTGTGACTTTGTAATTACAAAATTGCTGACCTTTCCACCCTAATTGGAGATATCGCGTAGATATTTAAAAGCTTAGCCTGATGACCTAATCGATCGATTAGACACCCACCCAGGATATTGTTGACTTCATTTTAATCAAACCAGCCCTAAATACCCACTAATGCTAAGCTTCGTGGCAATATTGTGTACTTGAACCTAGCCAACCAGATCTCCAAGGTTCGTCTAGCATAGATGGCATATGTTCTCCGTGCTGGAGTATTTGGATTGGTTAACGAACTTGGGGAAGATTAAACTGGGAACTTCCTGCTGATTGAGAGGCAGATCCCAACTGACTAGATTCCAGCTTCAAGCTCGCTAAGGCTTTGACCCCAAACTGACGCTTGGGCACAGCCATAATTGCATGTATATTTATTAAATCTTTAATCAAGACAGTTATGTTGTTTCAAATGTAAATTAGAGATGAAGGCCTGTAATCATCACCAACTTGCTACCTTTTTCTCACTTTAAATTCGATGGTGGAGTAAAATCCAGATCTGGAATGCGCATTGCAGTGGAGCTTCTGATTTAATAAAATATAAACTCTAGTTAAAAAGTCAGATTCATTGGGCATCTGAAACCCTACTTAGCATCAACCAAGTGTTTTTCCAGTAAGTTTAGCTTGGAATTTTAAACGATCCAATTGTCCGCCACAATTTCTCTCAAAATGCCATCTGCATTTAAGACCCTCCCACCTAGCTTAAGAGCAGCTGTATATTGCAATTATTTTTGCCCGTCCTTATCACTGTAGGTCTCACTATAATCATCATATTAAAACATCAGTCTTGCTAACAAAGCTTCCCATAAAATCGGACCTATAAACCAGTTTAAAGCTTCTTTTTTACGATTTTAATTTACTTTTATACCTTAATGATGCTTTATCTTTCTTATTCAAACCACTCCTTGCAACACCAACCCACCAACCTTCTCTAGTTATAGGCATTCATTTAAAACAAGCAAACACCATGGAAGATTTACGTCAACTCAAGGTAATCCTTAAATATTTGATCGCCATTATTTAATGTCTTTACAAATCATAAGCATAACAATTTCTGATAACTACACTGATAAATATATGATTTTAGCCTTTTCTGTATTTTATTAAACCATCACATTATCACCTATGTTTCTCTACTTTTTGGTTGTTAATTCCCTAAAACAAAATCATCATTTTAATTTAACTTAGCATTAAGGCCATGTTTTGTCCCCCTCTGGATCCCCGAACTATTGAGAGAGTTTATACAAAATCTGCCAACCTTGAAGTAGCCATCAGCGATCTTCTTTTAATCGCTGAAGAGGTTGATTTAAATACCCGTGCTTCTTCCCCTGAGATTCCCTTTACTGATTCCAGTAAGCTATGGTCGCCTATATTTCTTTCTACTATAAACCCACGCTCAAAGTTTTCCCTTGCTTTCCCTGAGCTTCTTCTAAAGCTATTATCTAGGTGAGAGTACCTCCAGCCAGGGTACTGACAAGTCAGCTATTGAATTCTTGGGTGTCTGCTTCCCTGGAGCCTCTTCCAAATATTTACAAGAAGTTTATGACAACTGCAATGAAGAAGTTGAGAAAGCCATTGACTTCATTCTCTCTGAAGAATTTATTCTCCAGGAAGGGTTCAACACAGAAATTGAAAAGGAACCTGCTTCTGGGTGTAATACTACTCCATCAAGCTCTTCAAGTAGTTCCTCCAAAGCGTCCCAAGGTAAAAGGCCCAAGAAAAAAGGAAAGAAGGGTACAGGGGGCAAAGAAAGCACTAGAGACCTTTACTCTTGTCAGCTCGACTGGAGTAACATAGAGAGATGGCAATCTCAACACTGGGCAGCTCTTGAACAGCGCTTTGAATATATCCTTGAGATGCTCCCCAAGCTTGGACGGCTTCCAGTAGTTCTTGCCTTGCGTAAAGCCAACGGGGATTTGTATCAGGCCATTGACAGCCTGATGAATTCAGACGGGAGATCGCCTGAAGCACCAAGTGTGGAGGCTGAAGTTCGTAAGTTGCGAGAGGTGTTCCCCCAGCATAGTATGGTGAAGCTCACTGTGTATGCTCTTCAGTGGCCAGGCGTTGATGACGCAATCAACCGCCTGGTGGGAGAAAATCTCCCAGCAGTTGAAAAACTTAAATTGGAGCCACCCGAACTGTGGACTGTAGTGGCCAAGAAGCCCGCCCCAAGTAATCATAGCCTTCCAACAACATACAGCCTTCCAGCAAACCCTTATACTCCTGATGAATTCAAATATGAAATCCCAAATACTGGAGATTATAACAAGATGCGCAAACAGGTAGCTCTTCTTAAAGAGGCGCGACAACGCGCTTTTCATCAGGCAGCACAAGCTTATCGACAGCGGCATACTTGTGGTCAGAGTGCGGCAGCTGCCTTTTACTCCAGTGAGGTAAGAAGCCAATGCCTCCCACCATTAAAAGTCTAGGGGCGTGAGATATCTTCCCGCATTGCCAAGCTTCATGCATCCACTGCTCAAGCCTTTGCTCAAAGTTCAAGGTAGGTGTCTCAATTTGAAGCTGACATCAAAATCTAGTACAAGCTCTAAATACCAGATTGATTTACATGGTCTTACTGTTGCCGAGGCAGCTCCTCTGGTAGCAGAAAGTGTTGATGCATGGTATGCTCGGGAGACTACTGGCATACAATGTAAGTGAAATTTTAGCTCCATTGGTAGGCATATTCAAGCATCAACTAATATTAGCTTAGCTGGACGACTTAAGAAACTCACCCCTTTTGTCATCATAACTGGTGCTGGAAAGCACAGTACTAATGGAGTGTCTCGCATGAAGCCTATGGTGACTTCCCTCTTGAAGCGACACGGATGGAAACATGAAGTTAAGAGTGCTAGTATTGAAGTTTTAGGACCAAAATAAGTTGAGGTATTTGTTTGGCCCTGCTTCAAAAGTTGCTTACTTTTTTAATTTCCTAATAAAGTTGCTGCTGGATCGGTTGATTTGTACAGCACAAATTCAATCACCATTATTGCTTAAATAACCGGGCTGAGCTTCATTAAGCTGATACTAGCTTTTGCAATCCAGTTACCACAGAACAAACATTAAGGTTCCAGGTATACTTGTTTGCATCAAATGGGGCCTTTTAGCTTTTGTGAAGTGATTCAGCTTTAAAAGTAGCAAAAATATGGGAGTAGTATTTCAAGAGTCCAGCAAAAGATACAGTAGCCCAAAAATTTAACCGGCCACTAGCATTTTAGAGAGAAAAGCAAAATATAAGTAATGAAATTTGCTATAAAAAGCATGAGTAGATGCATCACAGATTTTTACACAAACATGATATATAAAAATGCAAAAGTAAATAAAAGAGAAGGAAACAAAAACATTTTGAAAATATTTAATTGTAAGAGCTATACTTTAAAAGTATTAAAGCACATGAAATGAATCTGAGATGGCACTACTTGTTCAAACTTACCTAGATTATAAAATTGGGGTTAGAGAATCTTTTGAACAGAAAACATGGGTCAAGACAAGAGAAATACCTGAGTAAATCTGTGGCTGAGTTGTTCAAGCTAAGGAACTGAGACTATCCTATAGAAAAATAGTTAAGCAAAACAAGATTGCAAAAGAAGCTGCTCAAGAAATTTATCTCAAGTTCAGGGGACTAACTTGGTAAAAGATTGACCAAGGTCAAGCCATCCTAAAAAACTGCTGCTTGAGATGATTGATCTATCATTAGAATAGTCTTGAAAAATCAGTTTATAGCTGCCAGTCAAATTAAAGAGACTATCAAAACTACCTTGGATATTGATATCTCTGAGGCCACAGTTTGCAATAGACTCCATGAACTGGGTACTCTGGCCATGTTGTAAGGAAAAACTACTGATAAGCCCAAAAAATAAAGCCAAAAGATTGGTCTTAGCTCACAAATATGGTAACTATCTCATATCCTTTTAGGAAAAGATGATTTGGTCTGTTAAGAATAAAGTTCAGCTCTGTGGATATCAGTGACACCAAAATGTCTATCACAAAGCTGACAAAGCTTACAAAATTGACTCCTTAAAGCTCACTGTTAAAAATGGACTGTCAGATCCTTATTTCAAAAGATTCTGTCACTAGTAAATTAGTTAAAGAGAACAAAGAATCTTAACTCTCAGCATTGGGATCTCTAGGGTTTGTAAATAATAGCCCTAAAATTTGATATTAGTTTGTAGTAAATGCTTTTGATTACCTGATACTTTCTCCTGGCTAAATCAATTCAACCAGGTTCTTCAGGGACGAGGATCAAACCTGAGACCTCTTTTGCATCAAGCAAAAAAACCTTGGATCCACATTTAGTATTAGTTTAAGTTTGAATCTTACCTTAGATGAATTTAAACAGTTCAGCTAATCAGATCAGCTGGTTCTTGCAATTGAGGTTATGCAAGCGCCGCAAATAGCTGTTCAGGATGTTACATATAAAAATATGATTAATACAGCAACTTTATGTTCTCTTTCTTATGGGATTCCTAAAGAAATCACCATCAATAGTGATGTAAACTACTTCACTCACCTATTTGAAGATTCTATACCAAGCCAAAGCCTCCCTTGTCAGGGCCCTGAAAGCTCTAGACAACCAGCTAGCCTGTCTGAAGATAAAACAACCAACAGTGTGGAAAGCATTGTCAACTGCCTTCCTAGAAGAAAACCCCCCATTTTCTGACCACAAATGGCCAGGGATTCACAGGCCCATGTTGTAAGAGAGGGGGGCTAGACTAACAAAGTCTGACTCCCATCCTGATGAAACCATCCATCAGGATGCCATTTAGTGCAGGACTGGAATGATTTCCCTAAGAGGCCTACCAAAAGAGACAGGCTGGGTAAAGGGAGGAAAATAGGCGTCTAAGCCCATAACCAAGGCACCAGCAAGCAACCACAGAGAACAATCACAGGTGAGAGGGGAATCTGGATTCATAGGAGGATGTTGATGCTGGGAGGGAAGGGAGTTATTTGGAACTGGCATAAGTTTGGTGTTGTTTGGGTCTGGGAAAGGGGGTTCATCAGTGCCTGGATTCTGAAAGGGTGGGAGGTTCTTGGGATAAAGATCTATCCAAGCCAACTTGACAAGGGTGTTAAGGATGGTGGGAACCTGGGTCAAATGAAAAAGGGGATTTGAGAGCAGGTAAGGATTGGGAACAGAATGTTGTGCAGCCAAGGATAGTCTATTCCAAATGCCAGAGATTGTGGTCCATAACAACAGGAAGATGGGTATCATGGTCACCATAAGTGACTTAAGTAAAGGAGACAACGTTTTTCAGAAGGAGTTTTAACAAAACCCTCTGGGCAGACAGGCTTCAAGAACTAGGGTGTTTTCAAGAGTTTGAACTGAGTTTGGATCCTCTTGGATTAGATCTCAACAAATTGATGAGCAGTCAGACAACAGGGCAGGTGGACCAAAGTAAAACAGGAGGATGGAACAGCAGCAGAAGTCAGGACAATAATATCTGTTATCTAATAAAACTAAAAAAATACAAATAAATTTTCAAAATCAGGAGTTTTATTCAATAATCAGAATTGATAAGCAAGGGACCTAACGGCCCTTGCTTTCATTATATGCATGAGAGAGATAATGGTACCAGGGCGTTATAGGAGGGAGTTTTGGGAAGCAACAAAAGGAGAACCAGTTAGAAGTACCAACCTAATCTACCCATGGTCTGGACCCAAGAAATAGGAGCAACAGGCCTAGGTGCAGGGGACAGCCACCTGGCTAAGTACATTCCGGGGACTCAGGAACAACATTACCCCTGATGCTTGCTTTCAATGTCACAGCTGGAATGGCCCCATAATCATTTTCTTTGGGCTGAGGGACCCCTGAGCTGGAGGAATTGTTTGACCGGGACTAACTAATTGTGGAATTTTATCCCCAAATTTTCTGGGCTGCAAGTTAGGCAAACCCAGTAAAACAGGGCCTGCATTTTTATGTTGTCCTACTAATTGTTTTAAGGAAGGACAACACCAGGAAAGCAAACAATCTAACTGGATTAATGTCTCTTCTGTAGTGGGAGGGGACTCCAGGAAAGGGGGGAGTTTTGGCCGTAAAAGCCAACACAAAACGCTCGTCCACAGTGTGGGCAAGGTCCTCCCGGTTGCAGAGAGGTTGTGCCTGCACGCAGCTGGCCTTTTTTGTGGCTCTGGGAAATATTTCTCTGTCCAGAGCTAGTGGAGGCCCTCGGTTCTTTACACATGTGCCGCAAAACCCTGATATTGAAATAAACACAAAGTTGGGTCTCTTTGCTATTGGGGAATGGTAAATCAGGAAATCAATTGTTTGATTATGCAATTGGGCGCTTGATTGCTTGAAGGCTTTAATAATAGCTGTGGCACCTTGGCATACTGCAGCCAAACCCATGCCCATGATGAAACAGCCAATGCCATTTTCTCCCCAGGTCCCAGTGAACAATTTCCAAGCCCTTTTGCAAGTATCACTGAAAATGATGCCACCAGGCCTCTGGTGGCACAAAAGGCTAAGAATTACTCATTGAGTATAATTAGTGAGGAGTAGAAGCCTTTCTCACTGTTGAAATCTTAAAATAAATGGCTATATGCTCAGGATTTATTATTTTCTTGCAGGAATTATCTAGTTTTGCACTAATATAATTATTCTGTTTGCATCTATTTGTGAATTCATTACACAATACAACCACACCTACCCTTTTCCTCCTGACTCTGCTCCTGTCCACCTGGTTACACCACCTTGCGCTGTTGACTTGGAGTTCTTCCACTCTCATCACCTGGATCTTCCTCCTGGCCATTCTAGTAGCTAATTCTGACTATCATGAAGAAGATCCTCTCCACTCCCCCTTGCTCAATGCGCCTCCGGCCCAAGACTTCAGTAAGTTGGGGTTTATCTATGTTACAGCATTAAGGCTGGCCAATCAGGCTGTGTCCCATACTGGAAGTTGGTGTCCTCTGGCTACTGCTGTGAATTACATTTTCAGGATCACACCAATTGTGTACATGGCCTTTCAGGCCCGGCCCGTCTCCCCTGTGGGAGTCCAGCCAGACTCTGGTATGGGCTGTGACAGTATGTCAACCATATCTAAATTAGTAACCCTGGGCCCCTATTATTCTTTGATTATAGGGGAATCTTGTATGCTTTTATTTTTGACCTCAGCTTACTATCTAAGACAGCTTATGACCAAGAAAAAAGAAACAAATGAAAGTCAAGGAGGAGGAGTTGCCAAGCCATCCCAATTTCAGACTGTGACAATCTACACCTCTAACCAGAATGCTGCTGCCACCACAAGCCTTCCTGACCTGCCCAAAATGGATTTGGCTGTGTTTAGAAAAGGAATGATAATGATTAATGCCTTGTTTTGTGCTCACCCCAAGAGTTTCAGAGACAACTCTCAAAAGGTTATGATGGTGGCCGCCCAACTGAAGGATGATGCCAGAGAAACCTTCTTGACCAGCCTTGAGGAAGACCCAGACCTCATACTATCCTACAATCAATTCCTGGAGAGAATGAACTCTGAAACTACCCCTGCTGGGGCCAAGACCCAAGCCTACATGGGGCTCATCCGCCTGACCCAAGGAAGAGACAACCTGGAGACCTACATACAAAGATTCCTACGCCTGGCAGATGCAGCCAAGATTCCTGACAACATATCAGGTTTGCATTTCATAAACAGTCTGAACCTTCACCATGCCAGCCTGATGAGACACCACTAATGCAACCTCCCCAAAGAAAAGCTCCCGGCTTTCTCCAGAGGCATGGACTTCAGCCAATCACAAAGATACCACACTGGTCAACCCCAGAACAACTAAACCCCTGGTGCAAGTAGGCCCTAATTAAACATGACCCCAAAAGAGTACCAACACCACATCAGAAGTGGGCTATGCTTCTATTGCCACCAGAGTGGCCACTTATCCAAGGATTGCACTAGCTGCTCCAACAGAACCCAAGGAGCCATAATTTCAGCAATAAACAGCAATTTTAAGTCCTATCCTATCATTGACACTATTTTATGTTACCATAATGTTGTGTTTGGCTCCTGGGGACAACATCCAGGAGGACACAGCAGGAAATATTTATAGCAAAAAATTGAGGTTCAAAATTAGTCTTGGGTTAGCCTTCAGGGCAAAATTAAGGGCACATACCTTAATTTCCTGAAATAAAATATGAGATCTTCCTTTTGGAAAAAAGGAAAGGAAAAAGCTTTGAAGAATATAAAAGCCAATACAAATGTGGATAAACTTGTCTTTATTAGAATAAATGATTCTAAATAAATAGTAGACAAGGTTTGATAATCACTCATTAGGTAGACAGAGTGGCAGAGGGGGTTGTGTTGGGATTAAATTATACCAGGATCAGTTGAGGGCTGGTATGATAATCCAGAAGGGGTGGACATTGGAACAGACCTATTTACAGAAGGCAAGGAATATCCAAAGTCAAAAGCAAAACCAGCCAAATCTTTGCAATTATCACTATTCAAAGGAAATATCAAAATAGCATTAATGGCGCAATTTCTGACATCTCCCCCCTCAAGATTGGACTCAGGGGGTTGATATTTGCAAAGGAATTTGGAGTGAACTTGGGCAAAATAACAGCCAGATGATAGCAGCTTCATGGTATACTTGACGCCCTTCTTGAAAGTGACTTCACAAGGTCCAACTCAGAGAGAGTCTAGTTTATGGGCTCTGCCTCCATTATAATTCTGATAGTAGAGGACTAGGTCACCTACTTGGTATTCAGGGAGGAGAGCTCTAGAAGCATTGGAAGGCAAGAGTTCTAAAGCCTTGACTTTATAGGCAGCTGTTGTGACCTGAGGTGTGGCACAGATACACAACGGGGAATCCTAACCTTAGGATTGGGTTTGTACTAAGTCTTGGTTAAAATGGCAGGAAAGGCTATGTGATTACCTTGTGGCCCTGATTGAATAATATCTACTAGATGTGGCTAGAGAGGCGCCAAAGTACTGGGAAGACACAAAGACAAAAATGCAAATAGAACTTAAATTTTATTGGTAGAAGTGAAGTGGAATATATACTGTGTAGCTTTACCACAAAACAGTACCATGGACAGTAGGATCACTTGCCACCAGCATGAGTGGGGCAAGTGAGTTGCGCAGAATCAGGAAACTGAAAAATTGAATTTCCCAATTTGGAGCCAGACTCATTTTGAAGGACAAAAGAAAAGAGAGAGATTTGTCCTTGAAATAACCCATTGAAGGCAAAATCAAAACACAGTGAATGGCGGCATTCACAACATTGCCCCCCTCTAGATTGGCCTTAGGGGGGTGGTACTTGCAGAGAAACTTGGCATGCACTCAGGCAAACAGTTGACCACTGGAAAGGAGTTTTGCAGGTATTATGATCCTCATTTGAAGGTCACTTCCAAGGGCCCAATCCACAACAAGTCCAGCTTATGAGTGTGTCCTCCTACTCTATGCTGATAGTAAAGAACATGGTCCCCAATGTTGGAAGCAGGCAAGGGAGACCATCTAGCATTGTCAGGAGAGAGCTCAAGTATATTGGTCTTATATGCAGGTGTGTAGGAAGAGGCCTGAATATCAATGATAAAATTGACTAGATCTTTGATATGGTTGTCCAGGTTCATGGCCTTATCAGAGGAGAGTAGGGGGCCCCCAAAAGCAACAGAGTGGTGGCCTCACACCCATACAGCATAGCAAAGGGGGAATACCTAATGACAAAATGGTTACTAAGGCAATAGGAAAAGAGAGCAGCAGTGTAAGTATAGATCCCAGTTTGCAGCATTGGAGTAGGTAAGTTTCCTCATGATAGAAGCCAGAGTGGAATTTGCACGCTTGACTGTCCCATTGGTAGAAGGATTATAGGGGGCAGAAAAAGACTGATGAGACACCAAAGCCTTGACAATCAAGGTCACTAACTTAGCATTGAAGTTAGTCCCATTATTGGATAGCAGCACTTGAGGACAATCATGGCGGTAGAATACATCTTGCAACAGAAAGGCGGCAGTTGTCTTGGAAGTGATATCTTTAGTAGGGCGAGCTTCTACCCACTTGCTAAAATGATCAATAGCAATTAGGATAAACCAGCAACCAGAGCGAGAGCAAGGGAGGGACCCCACAGTGTTGATACTGACAGTATGAAATGTGTGTTGAGGGGGGACTAGCTTGAACTTGTGAGAGGCAGCTTGAGGTTGTTGAAGCTGACAATTGTGGGAACTAGCAATGACATCTAGAATCAACAGGCAAAGATTTTCCCAGAAATAGTTTTTCTAGAGACAGTCATAGGTCTTGGCAATACCTCCATGTCCTGTCTTCTTATTATCTTGAAGCACCAACAAAATGCAAAGACTAGGCCGTACATAAGGCAGGTAGTAGTCTTGTACTTTTTTGAAAAGTTGTTTGCCACAAATGAGTGTGTCTTCAGATAGCTTGGATAGGGCAATTCAAACTTCCTCTGTCTCATTTTCCCAAGAGGAAGGGTATCCAATTAGCTCATACAACCAATCATCCTCAGCAGGGTATAGAGCAAGGATGGGCATTCTGGACAATCCATCAGCTTTCTGATGTTGGATCCCAGTACAATGTAGCACAGTAAAGTTGTAGCCCTGCAGGTGAAGAGCCCATCTGGCTAGTTGTCCTTCTGGCTCCTTAAGCTGTTTTAACCACTTAAGCAAAGTATGGTTGGTGACCACCATGAAATGGGTGCCATACACATAATGGGGGAACTTTTTGATGGCATGAAACACAGCAAGGCATTCTTTTTCTGTGACACTGTAATTCTTCTCATGCTTGTTCAGAAATTAATAAGTATAAGCTACAGGGTGATCCACACCCTCATCATCCAGCTGAGCCAAGATAGCCCCAATATCCAGGTCACTAGCATCAGTATATAGGATGAATTCCTTATTATAGTCAGGATATAATAGGATGGGGGCCTCTTTGAGCTTTTGTTTGAGGGTCTCAAAGGCCTTTTGCTATCTAGAAGTCCATTTAAAAGGAACATTACACAACAGTTGAAATAAAGGTATTCTAGTGTTGGCAAAGTTGGGGATGAATTGTCTGTAGTAACCCATCATGCCCAGGAAGACTTGAACTTCTCACAGGTTGGTGGGCGGAAGCATTTTGTCAATGGCCTCAACTTTCTTGGTCATGGGGCAAATTCCCGTCTGGATCACCTCATGACCCAAGAATTCAAGGCGTTCCTTGAAGAAAGCACACTTGGATGGTTTTAATTTAAGGCCAGCCTCTTGAATCTTTATGAACACTTCTTTAAGGAATGCACCAAGTGATTGGTAAAGGTAGCGCAAAAGACTGTTATATCATCTAAGTACACTAGGACACATGAGAGTTTCAAATCACAGAGAATAGAGTCCATGGCTTGTTGGAAAGTAGCCAGGGCATTGCAGAGCCCTTGTGGCATGCATTTAGGCTCAAATAGTCCTTCAGAAGCTGATAAGTGCGGCCTTCTGCCTATCCTTGGAAGAGAGATCAACCTGCCAGTACCCAGAAGCTAGATCCATAGCGGAGAAGAATTTGGAGCCCCCAAGGTGGTGGAGAGCATCATCAATGCGTGGTAAGAGATAGAAATCCTTTTTGGCTAAGGAGTTTGATTATCAGTAGTCCATCAAAATAAAATGACCTCCATCCTTCTTTTTCAATATGAGCAAGAGGGAGGCCCATGGACTTTGGGAAGGAGCCAGTAGCCCAGCGTCTAATAGCTGCTTGAGCTCTTTAGACACCTGAGCTTCCTCTATGTAAATACAACAATATGGTTTAGTGCAGAAAGGGGGAGCAACAACTGTATAAATCTGGTGAATAACACCTTTGGCTAGACCATAATCAGTGCTATCCTTAGCAAAGATATCTAAAAACTGATCTAGCAAACCAAGCACCTCCTTCTGTTGAACCAGGGATAGTTGCAGGAAATCTTGTGCAGTGAACAGGGATAGGACTTGGGGCTCATCCTCAGGTAGATTAAAATCCCAAAAAGTACCAAAGGGATATAGCAATAGGACATCAGGAGCATTCAACAACTTGCCATAGCCAACAACCTGCCCTCTATACACATGTATGGGGAGAGCAGTTAAGTTGGCAACCAGAAATCGAACAGGGTCTTTATGAGAGACATCCAAGATTCCCAGGCAGAGATAGGGTTTGTTGCGCCCTAGCAAGGGAGGAGAGTATAACTCTAGCAACGTGCGCTCAGGCAACTTGTATGATATTTGGGAGTCTAGGATAGCTTGAGATCCAGGGGGAATGGTTACAGCGGAAGTAGCCAGGAGAGGAATCCCCTCAGAAACAGAGCAAGCCATAGGAGGACACTTCATTTTGGATGAGTGGGTAAGGTATTTTAGGATGAAAATACCAGCGGGATATTCTAAAGCGCACATCTTGAGGCCCTTCCTGGAGACTTTAACAGGCTCTTCAAAGATCAGAGGGACTTTGTACCCTAGGATAGAGAGGTAGCCATCCTTAAAGTTGATGAAACCATTGTATTCCCTAAGGAATTGAGTACCAAATAGGAGGTTGTAACTCTCATTCTTCAAGACAACAGCAGGCGCAGCCAGGAGTAGCTTATCAACCCGCATGGGAAGAGCAGAATAAGACCCTATAGAGTGAGTCTTGGATAGCCCAGCTGTGCCATACAACTGGTGATAGTTAAGGTTAGGGGCAAGCTTGAGCTTCTTGACAAGCTTCAAGGAGACAACATTAACTGGAGATCCTGTGTCCAAGACAACCTTGATTTTCACCTTTTGGATGGATATTTCCACACAAGTGGTAGTACAACCAAAGGGAGGGAGGACATTCAGAATGTCTTGGGCTTCTGCTAGTTCTTTGTCCCACTTTTTGAGCATGCATCTTAGGCCTGGGAACTCCTTATAGACCGTCTGAAGAGGGAGCAAGACTGACACGTTCTTGAACACAGTGTCAGCAACCTCAGCAACCTCAGCAGCTTCATTAGAGGATTTGACAAGCACAGGAGATCTCTTGTCTTGAGTGAGGTAGGGGCGAGAGACAACCTCTTTAGCTTCAGGTAGAGGCTTGGTGGTTGCAGTAGTTTTCCCAGAACATAGCTTATAAGTGACTGCAATAGTTTTAGGGACAGCTAGGACAGAATACCCATAGGCATCAGGATCTTCTATATCAGAATCATCCATGTCAGAGTCATCAGATATGTCGTGGATTAGCAGCAGAATGGGAGGAGTCTCAGAGTCAGCAGGCTCAGAGTCAGCAATGGAGGGGGGAATTGGAGAAGACTGGGAAGAATTGTCAACCGAGAGCATCTCCACCTCTAGGTTGACTGTTCTTTTCCTGCCTTTTCCTTGGGACCAGCTCACTTTAACTTGAGGATTGGTGTAGACTTGGGAATGGTGACCTATTTGTCCACAGTTATGGCAACCCTGCTGTTGAGGAGGATTCTGCGAGTTCATGATAAGGATACGCGGATCACGTGAAGACAAACCAGAGGTAGACACAGCACAATTATCCTGCACAACTGCCCCATAATGGGTAAGGTGCATATCCTGCAACAGTGTCTTTATGCTCTTCATGGAAGAAAGCATGGCTTTATGGGCCTTGAAGTGAAGACACAGAAGCTGTTTAACCTTGAGAGCTTGAGCGCAAGCCATGTATGCTTCATGTGCGGTCAACTGGCAACTTGTGATCAGTTGTTGTCCTTCCATATAGAATCTATCTGCAAATTCAGCTAGTGTCTCCTTTGGCTTGAAAGCAATGTGCATGAAGGCGTCCTTCTTCACTTCTAAATTAAGGTCACCACCAAATTTTTCAATCAGAAGTTGCTTCATATCTTCCCAGGTCTCAATTGTGGGCAGCTCTGGTACTACTACCTCTTGACAGGTCAGGTGCAGACAGGTTAGAATGGGTTCCTTCTTAACCTCATCTGAGGCCCTTTTCATGGCAGTTTTGTAGATAGTTAAGAAAGCTGAAATGGTTGAGATTTTAGGGTCAAATACTTGCTTAAAGGTAGGCTTGAAGTAAGCTTCTGGAGTTGGGCCATCCATTGTTGCTATCAAGTACATTTATATGTGGGGAGAATTCTGCTTCTGACTTGGTGGGGGGCTGCCTGGCCCACAGCTGGCAAACACTATCTTCAAGGGTAGTCAAGGTTTCAGCAGTGCTGGTGCCCGTATTATTAGCTAGGGTGGTGTGTTGCACAGTAACATCCAGGCACTGGCCCTGTGCTGTTACTATTGAGGACAGTTCAGCCAGTTGGGAAGTAAGAAACGGGCCTACCAAAAGGCAAGGGGCAAACCTGTCATTTACTGAATCAATTACTTCACTTAGTTCTTGTACGTCTTTATCAAGCTCAGAGTGATATTGCTTCAGGAGGTCCACTTCATTGGCTAGAGCTATCAATTCTCTAGCACAATAGATGTGGGGGGCTCCTGACAAGCCAGGGCAACAACCATCTTCACCCACAACTCCAGGTGGACTAACAACAGACGCCATTGCCTCACGCAAAGTAGCAACCTCTTTTTGTAACTCAGCTACCTGAGCCGTCAGAGCAAGCACTTGAGGATCAGACTGAGGGGCTTCAGGAGGGCAATCTTGACTGAAGTTAGATGTGTAAGGTCTTGCCCATAGTGGTGCAAGGTTATAAACTAGCACATGTAAGGCATTAGGATTCAGATTTAAAAGTTATAAAAAGGTGGGAACTGTCTGCAAAATAATCTTACAGAATCCTGCTAAAAACCTATACTGGATTACAAAAGGAGTGATTGAGTTTAAGAACCCTAAGCAAAGAAGATAAAATAAGGTTTTTAATAGTGAACAATTTGTAACTAAGGGAATATCAATATTTGGATATTCTCCATCAGCAAATTGGTACATATAACTATTGAAAGATTCCTTAAGGGAAAATAATGGATACAACAAGCCTAAGGCTTGTTGTTTTACAAGTTCCATTTGTTCAAGAAAAGAAAAGGCTAAACTTTAAAACAAATTTAATAAAAATTTATAAATTTCTAAAAATTAAGATCTCAAGTTTAAATTTGATAAAGAATTGAAGGGTAGAAATCACTTAGAATTTTGGCTTAAAGATTACTTTTCTCAAGCTCTTTATTTATAGTTTAAACCTCATCAAGTTGGAAATGATGGGCATAAGGAACCAACAGTTAAGAGAAGGAGCATCCTGGGGGAAAGACAGGAAGAAACCTGGAGAGAAAGGAGAACAGCAAAACCCAACAGAAGTTGCAGATCAGCAACATGGAAAACTGGAGAAGCGGCAATGGCGTAAGCAGGAGTTTTGAAAAGGTGACAGAGATGAAAATATTCTAACTTTAAAGTAGAAATATATAAAAAGATAGAATAGGAAAGACAGAGCAACAACACCAACAATTTGAAAGTGAATAGCGTAAAACAAGGTAACTAACTTAAAGTACTTAATTAGTAACAATTTAACTTAAAATTTCAAATATTAAAAAATAAAAGAAAGATTAATCAAACCAAAAAAACAAATAAGTATCTAAGAAGCCTGCCCTTTGGGGCAGGGTATGACAAGATGCTCTTAAATCTTGAATGGCATCCCAGAGCCTCTGTTCTCTATCCGCTAACTCATCAGATGGAGGAGAAGGCAGGGCATCTGATTTAGAGGTAGACAGTTTATTTACTTGAGTCTGGAGTTTGGCAATGGTAGTGGCAGTAGCAGCCCTTTCTTTTATCAAAGTCCTTGTCAAGTTTGCTGAGGCCCTTTTCAGCATGCATCACTACTTGATGTAATTAGTCAAAGGAGTAAGCACTGAACTCTTTGAGTTGCTGCACAAGTTGTTTGAAGTTGGTGAGATAGGAGTTTAGAGTGGAGTCTACTTGGGCACGCCAGGGCTGTTCCAGCTGGGGGAACTCATGAAGGCGCTCTCTGACATACTTGGGGATGGATTGGCGTATTCTTTCAATGGAGTTGACCAAGTGAGATTAGGAGGTGACAGAGTTGCGCTGATTGTTGGATACTAAGGAAAACAGGGAGTGGTCCCACTGCTGGTAGGCCGCAAACTGATCACAGTGATGAGTGACAGCAGCTTATAGCAATGAAATCTCTTGAATGTGGAGCCCTAATACCATTTGATGATGGGCTAAGGCAGGTTGTACAAAGGAGGAAAATAAATGTTTAGCAGAGCCAGCCACTGAGAGGAGATGCTGTAGAAATTGTGGAGCTACAATCAATTTGTAGTATTCTGCTTGGTTGAACTGAAGCTAGAGGCAAGGGATGGCTCCATCATGGGCTATCCCAAGGGCTACTGCTATGACTTGTTCCAAGTCAGGGGTACCCAAAGGGTAGGCCACTAGGCAGGGACCACTCCCAATGTTCAGTACAGTAGGGACAATAGGCGGGTTGGCAATGTCTTCCTCAATAGGAGGACTAGTAATTTCAGGCAAAGTTGGTTCTTGTATGGGCGGAGGCAAAGGTCTGAAAATGTTGTTGCAAAAGGGGTAACTGAGGGGCTTACAGTCCTTGTAGTGAGCACCCTTTTTGTTGTGATCTGAGGCGCGGCACAGAGTCACAACGGGAAATCCTAAACTTAGGATTGAATTTGTACTAAGTCTTGGTTAGATGGCAGGGAAGGCCATGCAATTACCTTGTGGCCCTGAATGATAAATCTTTACTAGTTGTGGCTAGAGAGAGGCACCAAAGTACTGGAAAACAAAGACAAAAATGCAAATAGAACTTAACTTTTATTGGTAGAAGTGAAGTGGAATATATACTGTGTAGCTTTACCACAAAACAGTACATGGACAGTAGGATCACTTGCCACAAGCATGAGTGGGGCAAGCAAGCTGCAAAGAATCAGGAAACCAAACAATTGTATTTCCTAATTTGGAGCCAGACTCATTTTGAAGGGCAAAAGCAAAAGAGAGAGATTTGTCCTCAAAATAACCTAACAAAGGCAAAATCAAAACATGGTGAATGGCGGCATTCATGACAACTGGGATCTATACTTACCTGCTGCTATATTTGCTTATTGTCTCAGCAAGCATCCTGTCACTGGGTATTCTCCCTTTGCTATAATGTATGAGCATGAGGCCACCACTCTGTTGCTCCTGGGAGCTCTCCTACTCTCCTCTGATAAGGCTTTAGATCCTGATGCCTGTTGTATGTCTGGACTGTTGGGTATAGCTAGCAAGAATTAGCCCTGGCAATTGTTCAATTACCATACCTGAATACAGGGTTTTAAAACCAAAGTGGAGTGAACAATATGTGGGGGTAAAAACTTGCTTTATTTCATATAAAAACCAAGTATATATAGAGAGGTGGGAAATTAGTAGAGGGGAAATTGGTGGGATGGAAGGCTAGATCATTAGGCCAGTTTTGGCATCAATACCATAATCAAAATATCAGCATCAATATAGACTATTGATTTTGCACCCAGAAGTAGGGATCAATTGGGAAATTGAATTATTGATTTCACCTCCATTTAGGTCTCCGGACTCAAGCGCCAAGTATGAGCCTTAATTCCAGAATCAAATGCCTTATTTGTTGCCCCTTTGTTTAACCTCTAAAATGCCAAATTGCTGAGAGGATTTGAGTGGAATCCAGAATGCTCTGGTATCTGCTAGTTCTCAATCAATTGATCAAGCAATTGCCTATGTGTAATTTTTTTCTGGATCTGACTTTGAATTTAATGTCCATCAAATCCATCACATTTTAGCACATTGTGACAATGCCCATATCAAATATCTAGTTTAACCACATAATTGACATACAGGCCATGGTGTATACCTCTGCTTATAAGACCAAGATGCTTGAGCTCTCTCCCAACAATGCTGGGTGTTCCTCCTTTGCCTAAGTTCAATATTGGAGATCATGTTCTCTACTATCAGCATAGAGTAGGAGGACGCGCTCACAAGCTAAATAAATTGTGGGTTGGGCCTCTAGAAGTGACCTTCAAACAAGGGTCAGAGTACACCAGGAAACTCCTCTCTAGTGGTTGTCTGTTTGCCTGAGTGCATGTCAAATTTCTCTGCAAATACTACCCCCTAAGGCCAATCTAGAGGGGGCAATATTGTGAATGCCGCCATTCATCATGTTTCAATTTTGCCTTCAATGGGTTATTTCAAGGAAAAGTTGCTAGCTTTTGCCTTTGCCTCTCAAAATGAGTCTGTATCCAAACTGGGAAATACAATTGTTTGGTTTCCTGATTCTTTGCAGCTTGCTTTCCCCACTCATGCTTGTGGCAAGTGATCCTACTGTCCATGTACTGTTTTGTGGTAAAGCTACACAGTATATATTCCATTTCACTTCTATCAATAAAATTTAAGTTCTATTTGCATTTCTGTCTTTGTGTTTCACAGTACTTTGGTACCTCTCTCTAGCCACAACTAGTAGAGATTTATCATTTAGGGCCACAAGGTAATTGCATGGCCTTCCCTGCCATCTAACCAAGACTTAGTACAAATCTAATCCTAAGGTTAGGATTCCCTATTGTGTATCTGTGCTGCGCCTCAGAACACAACAATGGGAAGCCACATACTGTCCATGTACATCATGGTTGTAAATTCACTGCCCCCTTTGGCCTTGGATAGGACCGTCTTTCCTTGTCACACAAAAAAGACCGCTCAAAGTCCAGCAAACCACTTAATTCACTCAAAGATTTAGCCCATACTGTGGATGAATGATTTGTGTTGGCATACCCCGCAGAACCCCGGCTTTGGTTGTCCCAGCCTGGGAAGAAACACTGGTTAATTTGGACTATTTGTTAGCATGGTATTGTCCTCTCTTAAAAACAATCAGAAACACCCAGTCAAATGGGGCCACATCTATGACCAGAAAGTTAAATGAACCTGAACTAGTTGAGGTGTCTTCCAGCCAATCAGGTGGATCCACAGAAATTACCCTGAAACTCTCCAGCACCCCTGGCTCTGGCCAGCAAATTTTATCACCCAGTCAACCAGATGCTAGTCAAATTAGTCATGTGACCACCCCCAGCAACCCATTCCCTTTTAACAATGACAGGGGATTTTGGGTCCCCTGCTTGTCAATTCTCAAATTTATTAAATTTTTGGTTGTTGCACTTATTTTTGATCACTTTGTTTGGACTGAAACTAGGTTTTGAGTCCTTATCATCTAAAAGATTAAAGTGTTAGCCATTTTCTTTAAACTTACCTTACCTCAACCTGCTTCAAACCCGGCACCTCTTCAGACATCTTTGGAAAAGGTGTTGGTGTATAGGCGTCGCTTCTCTTTGCTCTTGCTCTTAAAACCTGCTCTCAAACTTAAAATTTTAACTAATTTTCAATATAATTTCTATTGTTATCTTGAATTTTCTTTAATTTACTTATTTTCAAACCTGCTTTTGTTTTGCCTGTCTCAAGACACCCAAGTTCACAACCAAGCTTCCTGAACTACATCTGTTGCTCCCCCTTGGCTTTCTTCTTGTGGCTGCCCTTGTTGGTCACTGTTTTATTGCTTAAAATTTTAAAAATCCCACCAATCTCCCTCAAATTTTGCAGAGATCATTGTTATGATACTCCCAGTCCTAAAATTTGTTGTGTTTTCTTTGGCCCCATTTGTGTTGCTTCTATGGTTGACTTTGCTGGACTTGTGGTTTAAAATCACCTCTTCTGCTCGGCTTGTGGGTGAGGACCCCTCCAGTCTCTTAAATCTCCCAAATGGTCTTCTGTTCTCTGGGGAGACTGTGGTGAAGAGCTTGACTTGTGACAACCTGGATTTTGATGATGTTAACCATGCCTCCTTTGCTCCGGCGGATGAGGAGGCGCCAATGCCCTCCTTTTCTGATCTGGGGAAGAGGGATTCAGTGCCCTTGCACGCTCTGGTGTCGTCTCCTCCCACCCCCACTTGTACGCCCTGGTTGCTCGCCGGTCTGGCGCTGATGGGACTAAATGCATATTTCCCTCAGCTATCCCCTGTGTCCTCTCTGTGGTCCCCTCTTTGAGAAGCTGTCCCAGTTCTCCACTGGGTGGCATCCTGATGGTTTGTCTCACCAAGATGGGAGCTGAACTTAGTTAGTTTAGCCCCCCTCTCTCACAATGATAGTCATGGGGCTTATCCAAGTGATTGTTCCTCTTAAGTCACAAGGCTTGTCCAAGCTGTGTTTTACTTAGGATTTGAAATTTTTGATCCCTGTAATAGATGGTCAAATGATAGTAGTGCCACCAACTTATTGATCAGTTGGTGAATTATTTGGTGAGTCACTTGGGGAATTAATTCCCTGAGAGGGAGCAGTAAAAGATGTTGCAACACCCAGCACATTGGTGTTACTTTATTTAGAAGCTGACGCCTCAGCGCTTGGCGTTAATTGTTGTGGTACTTGCAATTAATCCTGCTGGCGCCTCAGCACTCAATGTAAACTGGAGTGGTGCTCTGGTGCCGGGAATAACTAATGCTGGGGTTGGGCGCATACTTTAACTATTGCTGACATCACAGCACTCCATTATTAGGGTGGCAGTGTGTGGCATGATTGATCCCTGTTGACAACGCCATGGGTCACTGATCAACATTTCTTTATGTGATCAATGTCCTCAATTTCCAAGAGAGTAATTGATTTTTCCATTGGTTTGTCATTGATTGCCTAATAAATTAGACTTTCCTCAATCCCTGATCAAAAGTTCTTCACAACATCTCCCACAGTCACTCCCTCATCAGCCCAGGGGCAGACCAACACCTGCTACCTAGAACAAGAACATAATAAGGGGGCAACAAGACACCTCAATGCAATATACACTGTAGGTGATCCTATTTACACCTGCAACCTTAATTTGGCAAAACTTGAACCCAGTCACCTTGGGCCTTCTGAGTAGCTGCTGTCTACAGCAACCATACCTATCAGCTTGAGGATGCCCAAGGAAACACCAAAAGATTCCATCATGACCAATTGTGCTCCTGCTGGCCATACCTGCCCAGAAGGGCTTCACATGAAGCTTCCCAGATCTTTCACAGGTCCCAATCCTGGTGTCTGACAACAAGCAGGGGGCAAGGGGGTGTTGCAACTGAGATTAACTCCCCATCTGCTAACATATCTTACGATACACAGAGGGCGCTCAAAGAGCCACTCCATGATGTGACTAAGGGTATAGAAGATCCTGTGGCCAATGTTGAATTGGGAGCATTATCTCCTGAATAGAAGCAGTGCCAACTCAATGTGCTGATCCCATGCTTAGCATATTCCCTGCCAACCCTTATACTGGACCTGCCACCATGCCACCCCTGGTGGTCCTGTGGCTCCTGGATATAGTGGATCAATCATGTTATTCTCCAAATAAATATTATCTTATTCCTATTCTTATCCTTTCTATTGGACTGTTGTCTTGCCCAATCTAAATGCTGAACTATTATTGGTTCAGTTGCAACAATGGGTGGGATTGTTAATGTGATTGGGTCCACTCTTTTAAGGGGGTATGGTATTACACTATATAGGGAGATTGGGAGGGGGTACAGTGTTAGATCCTTTATGGGGTGAGTTGATATGACCTCCTGGGTATTGTGAGATAGATTGGTTGCAGCATTGGCTTAGCAACCCTGTAGTAAGTGTGTCTAGTATATGTGAGGGGTTGGGACTTGTTGAGCAGGTGGGTTTTATTTGGGCAGGATAGTTATATTTTGGGTATGGGTGTATGGTCAGCTCTGTTTATAGGGGTGGAGGAGAGCATGGGTATATTTGATCTAAGGGGGCTTGGGGTTTATGAAGTTAACTATCAGGTTTGATTTTAATTAAGTTGGGGTTTATTAGAATATTGGCCTATAAAGATAGTGGATATGGAAGGGGTAGGAGTGGATATTGTATTGGTGGATGTAGTAGGATAATGTTTAAGGATTTGATCATCTTGTTGTGATTAGTGGTGGATCAAGTGTCTAAAGAAGGTTTAAGATCATTAAGGCATAAAATGGTTGTTGCAAAGCGTGGCTTTAAGTTTATCTTTCCGTTTTACGATGGGATTAGAGGGACTTGGTGTTTAGGGTTTTTCTGGCCTTGGTGTGGTCAGCGTAGGTGCGCTTGACGCGGGACTGGGGGCCAAAGTGGGTGGAGAAGATGAAGTTGATTTGCATCCAAAGCCAGGAGTTGTGGCTAGCCATGTTCTCGTAGAACTCGGGGGCGATGGCCTTAATTTGGGGGAGGCGAGTCCAAGGAACCTGCATGAAGTCGTGGTGCTCGTTGTGGTAGCCAATGTTGATGAAGAACTTGTTTAGCGAACCATAGTACGAGTATGTCTCTTGGCCGTCGTCAAAGGTGAAGTGCTCTTGGATGAAGTGGGCTGCGCCAGGGTGAAGCCCATACCCCAGCCACATGGAGAGGGCAAGGTACCCCAGGGCGCGCCATCCCCAGAAGTAAACAACCAGAAAGTCAACTGCAAGGCAGTAAATCCAGTTGATGATTTCCCAGAAGCTCAGGGGCTTAAAGTTGACAAGCGCACGCACAACGTAGAGTCCGCCATAGCAGAACATCCAAACCAGCTTCAACGCCCAGTTGCCCTTGACCAAGCAGTACTCCCACTCCATCGGCAGGTCAGGGTCTCTTCCCTCCACCCCCAGATAGGCATGGTGGATGAGATGGTACCGCCGGAAGGAGGCAGCCAGCGGCACAGGCATGCCCGTGTTGACAACCAGGGCAAGGATCCGATTAACAAAGGGTGACGGGTGGGCCAAGTTGTGGCATAGTTCGTGGATGATACAGCCATACAGGCTGGTCAGAGACCCGCCAATAAAGTAGGAGCAGAGCACCATTGTCCAGTTCCAGTTCACCAGCACCTGTCCAAACAGATATGCCATAAACATCTGTGCTGCTGTTGAGGCAAGGATCACGTGGATGGTGAGGGTGTCTGTTCCATACAGCTCCTGGATCTGGGGATACTTGGAGAGGATGGCGTGCTTGCGCTTCACGTGAGGCTCGTCCATGTTGTCAGTAGCCATGCCATTGTCGACGTACGGCACTGACTTCTTCCAGTCGCCCTTGTAGAGAGGATGACGAGAGTCAAACCCTTTGGATTCAACTTGTGGAGTCATTTGCAAAGATTATTGGCATACTTTATTTGCCCTAGACTTTATATTCCAAGCAAACATGCCATCCTGAATCGATTAATATAATTTTCCATTACAATATATTGACGTCATATTCGGGAACAATCTATATAAATAGGTGACTTAATAGATGAAACGAATTTGATGTGAACTTGGGCCTAGGTCATAAAGTTGGACTTTGCATGGTTTATTTCTTTGGAAGTCAAGGTATGACTATACTTTCGATCCTCGATAAATAAGGGTTAGAGATGTGTCAGCTAGCCTCAGGCTCTGGACCGCTGCAGCCAAAGCGGAATTTCATATATTTAAATTTCCATTTATAAAACAAATCTTTGAAACGAGGACCCAGAGCCAAAAACTGTCCAGGGCTTGGCTGAAGCAGCCCTATTAGGGGTCGAGAAGATTAAATCTATGTTATCCAATGAAATCTATGCTAAATCATGAGCGGTAAAAACTTAGCAGCCTAGTTTCCAGCCAGGAAAAGTTGATCCTTCACATTTCTAGAATTTGAATTGGTCTGCATGTGGCTGAAGGTTCCCTATGGATTCGCCTTTCTATTCGAAGCCTTGGCTGAATAGATGCTCAAAGTAGAAATCGAGACTTCATTTTAAGCCAAACTCATATATAAAATTCTATTCCGAACCGCTAAGATTCAATCAGCACACCCATCCGTCGCTTTAACAAACCAATTCTGCTTAGATCCAATTTTGATTTGTTGAAATGCACAAATGTTCTGAAGTATCCTGACCAATCTAAGCATTAAACTGACATGTTATTCAACATGTTATTCATCTTGCTGGAACCATTTTCACAGGTATCGTTCCAGCATCAGCGTTAAACCCATTACCTGGCAAGCCAGTTCCCAGCCAAGGATGTAAGGGCTTCTATAATAAAAGAACAAGTTTAAAGTTGGCCATTAATATTATCAACTGATATTCCTTTAGGGTTGGGACGGTCACAGCTTTTTCAATCTGAATAAAATACTTCAAATTGACATTTAAATTAAAAAGCTGTGACCGTCCCAACCCTATATTCCTGATGTCGTTTTTAAGATTTCCATGGCAAAGTGGCAGATGTTCGCTGATATAAGGTTGCTTATAAATTTTACTGATGTTTGGATTGAACGCCAAAATGTTCTGAACCATGGTTAGATCCCAGCCCAGAAGATAATTCAGAACCAGCTATCAAATTTAACTAAACCAAAGCTATCCGATATATTATGGATTTAACCCACCATAAGCTGCTGCCAGGCCAACCCTTTTAAATTCCGAGACACTAAAGATTCTTCTAAATATTCTCTTCAATCGAGTATAAAAATAGATTTCCAAACCATCCTTCACTTCCAATCACCTGGCAACTTGGGCATAAAGCGCAGCCCCAAAAAAGATGTATAGAATATTCCCTTCATGCAGCAATTGAGTGCCAAGTAGGGCTGTGACAGATTTTAGACGAGTGGCTCCTTTTCTAAAAAGGAGCCATCGTCCCAAATCCAAAATCGTTTCCACACTCAAGCTTGGACAGTTTTTTGGAATTTTTTTTAAATAAAAATTATATATATTTTTAAATATTAAAGAATAAGATTTCAAATTTAAAGTTGTTTCAAAATAAATTTTATTTTTAATATTTAAAAGAATCCAGCTCTTCAGAAAACAGAAAGCCATCTGAGGCCTTCTTTTTTTAAAATTTCAGATCCCCCCAATGTAGGGGAATCAAAAAGAAGATTACAGGGAAGGGAGGATGGGAAAATTACAGCAAATGCCACAATCACCCCTTTTGTGGCTGACACAGCCCTAGTGCCAAGGTACATGTCCTTGGTAAATATCCTGTCAAGTAACACACATAACAACACCCCTTGAGGTAAAATAAAACCTCAAAGATAAAGAGCAGCATCTCTGTTTAACAACTACATGATATACTTTAGCTTCTTCCTGATCCAAAACCACATACAGATGCTTACAAATTTTTTCATCCCATATCCATATCAATCAGGATATCTACAAGGATACCTACCCTTTTCAGTCTAGATACTAGAAAAACTAGCCCAGTTGACCTAGCTTTCTAGGCATAGACCATGCCAACCAGAAGTCTCTTAGGGTTGGGCAGCTCTGTATCACAAGCTTCCCAAGGCCGGTTATAAACAGCCCACAGTTGAAGGTTTAACCATATAACCAGACCTGTACTAAGCCTTGGTTAGCCCCCAGGGCCAAGTAAGATCTGCTTTGCTACAATGACCTGGAATGTAGAGCTGGAGACTGATTGTCAGAAATTGTGCCATTCATGCTATTTTGATATGACCTTCAAATATTGATACATGTGAAGACTTGTTTGGATTTTCTTTCAACTTTGGAGCTTTTACCTTCCTTAAATGAATTAACATCAATACCCACCCATTCTGGATTACCCTACCTGTACCTGACTGATCCTGGTATGAGTTCATGTCAGAATGACCTCCTCAGCCACACTGTCTACCTAGTGAATGATCAACGTGATCAGTCTATTATTTAAGTAGAATCATTTCTCCTAATAAAGACAAGTTTATCCACATTTGCATTAGATTTAATATTCTTCAAGCTTTTTCCTTTCCTTTTTGCCAAAAGGAATCCCTCATCTTGTTTTCCAGGAAATTAAGGTATATGCCCTTAATTTTGCCCTGAAGGCTAACCCAAGGCTAGCTTCAACCCTCAAACCTTTTGTGATAAAGGTTTCCTGCTATGCCCTCTTGGATGTTGTCCCCAGGAGCCAAACACAACACTGATCTCTCCCCCATAAGCAGCTAAAAAGGGCCCAGAAGCACACATAACACAAAAGTCAACAAGAAGAAATCAATATAAATAGCGTTTATAGTATACCACATATACCATTCAATAGAATGGGTCCCCTGCCACAGGGGGACAGTCATCCTGGGTACCAGAAGAAATAGAGTTGGTCCTGCTCCTCCCCCATATGCCTACAACCCCCTGAGGAAAGCAATTAGATGCAACTTTTGCTAGCCCAACTGAGGCCGTTTAAAGGCGCAGCAGGGTGGGATCTCTTCCCAGAGCATTAGATGGAGATCATTGTCCAACCTGGGTACTGCTGGAGAAAAAATAAATGGGTCTTGAGACAACTGGAAATGTCATCACAGAGGTAGGATGCAGCCCATACTGGTTGAAACCCAACAGAGCATCAGCAGCCATAATAGTTCACCTGCCAAAGATTGAAGTTCAGAGCAGGGATGTAAGGAATTACATTCCTTATCCCCAATACTTGGGGGTATCCTTAATGTTGTAATTGTGCTGTTTTAGCAGAGTTACAAGGGGAAAAATATTTATAGGATTGATAATAATCTTTATTGTGAGATAGTGATTATATAGCCATTGTGAATCAATGGATAGAAGGAACATGATTGGTGATCACACGGCTGGATGAAAGAGGGGGTGGCTTGATCCTGCTAATGAGTCAAGCGCCAAATTGAGGTATCCACTGTGATGGATCATCATCTGTTCATGTTGACGGATTTGGTAATTTGAGTTGACTTCCTAGTCTGGCTTCAGGTGACCGGATAATTGGATTGTGGGTCACAAACCTGCTTGGTTGGAACCTTGCTGGCATGTTGAGCCTGAGGTTTTGACACCCCCCGGCTGAAGGTTGGCCTCTTCTGGGGGCAGGTCGTCAGGGAGGTTGTCAGGAGCCCGTGCGCCATATTAAATCAGTTGTTGTTTGGTGGCAGGAAGGGCGGTTTCTTGTTGTTTCTGTCTTACTTTGCAGGGTTGAGGCGGTTGTGATGTAAGGTCTTGTCTTGTTTGCATTTCCCAAGCCCTTGCACGAGGTAAGTGTTATTGTTTTTACCTTTAGAATGATTGCTGGACCTACTTTCTCAGGTTGTAGTTTGCTTTTGTCTACATTCATAACCCAGACTTTGTCCCTGACTTCATGTCTGTGGCAGATGGGGACAAAGATCTTTTGTAAGTGTTCCTTTTCTTTGGTTGCTTGTTTGCTGTTGGCCTCTATTACTTGAGGATCTGAGCAAGGGGGGACTTGACTTGGAATTTCCAGTTTGGGTCCTGTCAATGCTTGAATGATATTTGGCTGTGTGCTGTATACCAGTTCAAATGGGCTTTTTCCGGTGGATCTATTCACTTGGGTTTGGCACACAAGTAATGCAGTTGGTAGCTGCTTATACAAGTCTTCAGGTCTCCCGGCGGTGAGTTTGGCTAGGGCTTGTACGAGGCTACCATTAAGCCGCTCTATGCGTCCATTGGCCTGTGGATGGTATGGTGTTGTGACGGTGTGTTTGACCCCATTTTTGGTGAGGTACACATTGGTGTCTTTGGAGGTCAATTCTTTGCCTCCATTGGTTATCAGGAGTTCTGGCTTTCTGAACCTGCTGATTATTTCCTTGCCAATGAATTATTGGACGTCATTACTGGTGTGTGTTTTCACCGCTTGGGCTACTGGCCACCTTGTCGCAAAATCAATGGCTGTGATGATGTATTTTTTGTTGTTGTGCTTTCCTGGCATGGAGCCCACAATGTCAAGAGCCCATACTTTGAACGGTAGTTGGGTTTGAATGGGGAGTACAGACTTAGGCAGGGTTTTGCTTTTGGCAAACTTTTTGCAGACCTCGCACTGTTCTAGCACTTCCTGGACATCACAGTATAAGGTTGGCCACCAGGATTTATGTTTCAGGAATTTGTATAGATTTTGGCTCTTAGTATGTCCAAGATCCCTGTGATAGCAAAGAATGGTGTTGACTTGTTGATGTGTGGGGATGTAGGGAATGGTTGTGCCATCTGACATTTTTCTGTGAAGAGTTCCATATATATCAGCAAAGAGGTGTTCATTCTTGATGACCATTTCTTTGGTGATATTGGTTGTGCCTGCAGGGAACCCTTTGTCTTTTGTATGTAGCGCTAGGAGAGGCCAGTCTGGGTCAAGCCCATTCTCTCCCCTAGAAGCGTGGACATACAGACGGGACAGGGCGTCTGCCATGGCGAGCTTGGCCCCAGGCTTATACTGGATGAGCATGTTAAACCTTTCTAAGATTTCCATTCACCGCGCTTGGCGGCGTGACAGGTTTGCTTGTGTCTTGAAGTAGATGAGCAACTTATGTGTTGTGAATAACGGCATTCACCATGTTTTAATTTTGCCTTTGGTGGGCCATTTCAAAGACAAATCTCTTGCTTTTGCTTTTGACTCTCAAAATGAACTGGCTTCCGCTTCAGGAAATATGATTGTTTGGTTTCCTGACTCTGCGCAACTCACTTGCCCCACTCATGCTTGTGGCAAGTGATCCTACCGTCCTGGTAGTGTTTTGTGGTATTCTCAACCACTATATATTCCATTTCCATATTCACCAATAAAATTAAGTTCTATTCACATTTTTGTCTTTGTGTCTTCTGTACTTCTGCGCCTCTCTCTAGCCACGCCTAGCAGAGATTATTCATCCAGGGCCGCAAGGTAAACACAATTGCCTTCCCTGTCATCTAACCAAGACTTAGTACAAATCCAATCCTAAGGTTAGGATTTCCTGTTGTGTGTCTGTGCCAAGCCTCAGAACACAACAAAAATGGTGCTCACTACAGGGGCTGTAAGCCCCTTGGTTATCCCTTTTGCATCTACATTTTCAGGTCCCTTGCCTCCGCCTATTTGGGAGTCAACCTCGCCTGAAATTACCAGCCCTCCTATTGAGGAAGACATTGCCAACCCGCCTATTGTCCCTACTGTACTGAACCTTGGGAATGGTCCCTGCCTAGTTGCTTACCCTATGGGTACCCCTGACTTGGAACAAGTCATGGCAGTAGCCCTTGGGATAGCTCGGGACAGGGCCATCCCTTGCCTTCAGCTACAGTTTAGCCGTGCCAAATACTATGAGTTAATTGTGGCCCCTCAGTTTCCACAACATCTCCTCTCAGCGGCTGGCTCCGCTGATCATCTGCTGTCATCCTTTGTACAGCCCGCCTTGGCCCACCACCAGATGGTGTTGGGACTCCACGTTCAAGAAATCTTGTCTCTACAAGCAGCTGTTACCCATCATTGGGACCAGTTTGCCGCCTACCAACAATGGATTCATTCCCTGTTCTCCCTGATATCTGACAATCAGCGTGATTTGGTCACCTCTCAAACACGTTTAGTCAATTCCATCAAGCAAATGCGCCAGTCCATCCCTGAGTACGTTAGGGAGCAACTACATGAGTTTCACCAGTTAGAACAACCCTGGCAAACTCAAGTGGACTCCACCCTAAACGCTTACCTTACCAACTTTGAACGCCTAGTGCAACAGCTCAATGCATTCAGTGCCTATTCCTTTGAGCAACTGCAACAGGTAGCAGACCTTGCCGCACAAGGCCTAAATGAACTCAGTGCAGAATTCAATCAAGAGAGAGCTACCACTGCTGCTGCTATAGCCAAACTTCAGAGTCAGGTGAATGAGCTGTCTACTCCCAAACCTGATGCCCCGCCTTCTCCTCCTGCTGATGATCTGGTGGACAGAGAGCAGAGGATCTGGGAGGCCATCTGAGAATTACGTGCTTCCACTTGTAGCCAAGGACGTCCTACTGAAATGCCTCAACCTGACCCCCAGGTTCTTGCGCTGACTGCTCAGGTTGCTGAACTACAGCAAGAAGTTGCTGCTTTGCGTGAGGTAGTGACAGCCGCTGCTAGCCCACTCAGGGTTAACAAGGAGGATGGCTGTTGTCCTGGTTTGGCGGGGGCTCCTTAAATCCACTGTGCCAGGGAGTTGATTGCCCTAGCTAATGAGGTGGACCATTTGAAACAAGACCAGACTGAGTTGGACAGAGACGTACAGGAGATGAGTGAGCTGATTGATTTGGTAAACAACAGATTTTCCCCCTGCCTATCAGTGGGGCCATCCCTTACTTTGCGGCTGGCTGAGCTCTCCACTGTTGTCACTACCCAAGGACAACGCCTAGATGTTACCAAACAACAGACCACTCTGGCCAACACTATGGGTGCCAGAACTACTGAGACTCTGACAACCCTTGAAGAAAGTGTTTGACAACTATGGGCTAGACAACCCCCCTCCAAATCTGAAGCTGAGTTCTCCCCGCGCATAAATGTACTCAATAGCAGCAATGGTGGTCCAGCTCCCAAGGCACACTTCAAGCCTACTTTTAAGCAAGTCTTTGATCCCAAAACCTCAACTATTGCAGCTTTCTTAACTATTTATGAGACTGCCATGAGACAAGCATCAGATGAGGTTAAGAAGGAACACATTCTGACCTGTTTACACCCAACTTGCCAAGAGGTGGTGGTGCCTGAGCTACCCACCATTGAGACTTGGGAAGACATGAAACAACTCCTGATTGACAAGTTTGGTGGTGATCTTAGCCTGGAGGTGAAAAAGGATGCCTTCATGCACATATCTTTCAAGCCCAAAGAGACGTTAGCCAAATTTGCAGACAGATTTTACATGGAGGGACAACAGTTAATAACAAGCAGACAATTGACGGCGCATGAAGCGTATATGGCCTGCGCCCAAGCCCTCAAGGTGAATCAACTCCTATGCCTTCATTTCAAGGCCCACAAGGCTATGCTGTCCTCCATGAAAAGTATAAAGACACTGCTACAAGATATGCATCTTACCCATTCTGGGGCAGTTGTTTGGGAGAGTTGTGCTGCTTCCAACTCTGGCTCCTCTTCTTGCGGTCCTTGTATCCTCACCATGAACTCTCAAAATCCTCCTCAACGTCAGGGTTGCCACAACTGCAGTCAGATAGGCCACCACTCTTGCGTCTGCACCAATCCGCGGGTTGAAGGAGCTGATCCCAAGGATCAGTCGGGAAAAGAACAGTCAACCTAGAGGCGGAGACGCTCTTGGTTGACAATTCTTCCCAGTCTCCTCCTACACCTCCGCCTGCTACTGACTCTGATCCTGCTGATGATGAAGCTCCTCCTATCCTCCTCCTGTTCCATGACATTTCTGATGATTCTGATGTGGATGAATCTGATGTTGAAGACCCTGATGCATACGGGTATTCTGTTCTTGCTGTTCCTGAGACTATTGCAGTTCCCTACAAGCTACAATCTGGGAAGACTACAACTACCTCCAAACCCTCGTCTGAAGCCAAAGCAATAGTCTCCTGCCCCTATCTTACTCAGGCAAAACGGTCCCCTGTATTAGTGGAATCATCAGAGGAAGCCGCTGAAGTTGCAGACGCCGTTTTCAAGAATGTATCTGTCTCACTCCCTCTCCAAACCGTATATAAGGAGTTCCCAGGACTAAGATGCATGATTGAGAAATGGGACAAGGAATTAGCTGAGGCGCAGGATATCTTGGCTGTTCTGCCACCCTTTGGACGCACCACCACCCAGGTAGAGATATCTATCCAAAAAGTAAAGATCAAAGCCGTCCTGGACACCGGTTCTCCTGTCAACGTTGTTTCTTCTAAACTGGTGAAGAAACTTAAGCTGGCCCCTGATCTCAACTACCATCAATCCTATGGCACCGCTGGTCTCTCCATGACTTGCGCCATTGGTGCGTACTCTGCCTTACCAATGCAATTTGGTAAACTCCTGTTGGCTGCGCCGGCTGTTGTTCTAGAAAATGAGAGCTATGACCTTTTGGTTGGTACCCAGTTTCTTCAGGAATATAATGGGATCATCAACCTAAAGGATGGTTATCTTTCTATCCTAGGGTACAAAGTCCCTCTGATCTTTGAGGAGCCCATCAAAGTTCCTGGTAAACGTTTGAAGACATGTACTCTGGAGTACCCCACGGGGGTTTTCACCCTGAAATACCAAACCCATTCCACCAACATGAAGTGTCCTCCCATGGCTTGTCCGGCAACTGAGGGAATCCCTCTCATGGCCACGTCTGCTATCACCATTCCCCCAGGCTCTCAGGCTATCATAGACTCCCAGATATCATATGAACTACCTGACCAGACTTTCTTAGAGCTGTACTCCCCTCCTTTGCTGGGGCGTAACAAGCCTTACCTTTGTCCTGGAATTCTGGACGTTTCCCACAAGGATCCTGTTCAATTACTAGTTGCCAACCTTACTGCGCTTCCTATGACTGTATCAAGAGGACAGGTTGTTGGTTATGGAAAGTTGTTAAATGCTCCTGACGTCTTGTCTCTTCACCCTTTTGGAACGTTTCAAGACTTTAACCTACCCAAAGACAAGCCTCAAGTCCTATCTCTGTTCACAGCCCAAGACTTCCCTCAGTTGTCCCCAGTACAACAGAAGGAGGTGCTTGATTTACTAGACCAATTCTCAGACATCTTTGCTAAAGATAGCACTGATTATGGACTGGCCAAAGGTGTGATTCATCAGATTGACACAGGAGATGCTCCCCCCTTTTGTGCCAAGCCATACTGCCGCAGCCAAGTGGAAGATGTGCAGGTTTCTAAGGAGCTCAAACAACTGCTGGATGCTGGACTGCTAGCTCCCTCTCAGAGTCCCTGGGCTTCTCCTCTGCTCATCTTAAAGAAAAAGGATGGAGGCCACCAGATTGTGATGGACTATTGGAGGTTGAATTCTCTAACCAAGAAAGATTCCTATCCCTTACCGCGTATTGATGACGCTCTTTGACGCCTTGGAGGTTCTAAGTTCTTCTCTGCCATGGATTTGGCGTCTGGTTACTGGCAAGTTGACCTCTCTCCTGAAGACTGTCAGAAGGCTGCTCTCATCACATCAGAAGGATTGTTTGAACCTACCTGCATGCTGCAAGGGCTCTGTAATGCCCTGGCAACTTTCCAGAGGGCCATGGACTCCATCCTGCGTGACTTGAAGTTGTCGTGTGTCTTAGTCTATCTAGATGATATAACAGTCTTCAGCGCAACTTTCACTGATCACCTAGCCCATCTTAAAGAGGTGTTCATAAAGATCCAAGAAGCTGGCCTCAAGTTAAAGCCCTCTAAGTGTGCTTTCTTCAAAGAACGCCTTGAATTCCTGGGCCATGAAGTAACCCAAACAGGGATTTGTCCAATGACCAAGAAGGTTGAAGCCATTGACAAAATGCTTCTGCCCACCAACCTCCAAGAAGTACAAGTCTTTCTGGGCATGATGGGTTACTATAGACAATTCATTCCTGATTTTGCTGATACTAGCAAACCCCTGGTCCAACTGTTGCGTAATGTTCCTTTCAAATGGACCGCCAGCCAACAGCAAGCCTTTGAGACTCTAAAGCAGAAACTCAAAGAAGCACCCATTTTAGTGTACCCCAATTACGATAAGGAATTCATCTTGTACACTGATGCTAGTGACCTTGCCATTGGGGCTATCTTGGCTCAGCTCAACAATGAAGGTGTGGACCACCCTGTAGCCTATACTTCCTGTGTGCTGAATAAGCATGAGAAGAATTATAGTGTTACAGAGAAGGAATGCCTTGCTGTGCTGCATGCAGTCAAACAATTCCGCCACTACGTATATGGTACCCATTTCACTGTTGTCACTGACCACGCTTTGCTCAAATGGTTACAACAACTTAAGGAACCTGAAGGACGCTTAGCTAGATGGGCCCTCTGCCTACAAGGTTATGACTTCACTGTGCTCCATTGCCCCGGGATTCAACATCAGAACGCCAATGGGTTGTCCCAAATGCCCATCCTTGCCCTACATCCTGCTGAGGCAGACCGCCTGTACAAGCTAATTGGTTACCCTTCTTCCTGGGAAAGTGAGACTGAAGAGGTTCGCCTTGCCCTGTCCAAATTGTCTGAAGACACCCTCATACACGACAACCAACTCTTCAAGAAGGTGCGGGGTCAATACCTACCATACATGTGCCCCAGTCTTTGCCTCTCCTTGGTGTCACAAGCTCATAAAGAAACTGGCCATGGAGGCATTGCCAAGACCTTTGACTGGCTTCAGAAGAATTACTTCTGGGAGAATCTTTGCCTGTTGATCCCTGATGTCATAGCTAGTTGCCATGACTGCCAACTTCAGAGGCCCCGAGCTGCTTCTCACGAGTTCAAATTGGTCCCCCCTCAACATGCCTTTCACACTGTCAGCATTGATGCTGTAGGCCCTCTCCCCCGCTCACGTTCCAGATGCTGCTTTATCTTGATTGCCGTCAACCACTTCAGCAAATGGGTAGAAGCTCTCCCTACTAAAGACATCACTGCTAAGACTACTGCTGCCTTCCTGCTGCAGGATGTTTTCTACCGCCATGGCTGTCCTCAAGTGCTGTTATCAGACAACGGAACCAACTTCAATGCCAAACTTGTAACCTCTGTTGTTGAAGCTCTAGGAACTCACCAGTCTTTCTCTGCCCCCTATAATCCTTCCACTAATGGGGCAGTTGAGCGTGCCAACTTGACACTGGTTTCTATCATGAGGAAACTCACCTACTCTGACGCTGCCAATTGGGATCTATACTTACCTGCTGCACTCTTTGCCTACCGTCTGAGCAAGCATTGGGTCACAGGATACTCCCCCTTTGCCATGTTGTATGGGCGTGAAGCCACCACTCTGTTGCTCTTGGGGGTTCCCCTACTCTCCTCTGATAAGGCCATGAACCCTGACAACCACATCAAAGACTTAGTCAACCGCATCATTGATATACAGGCCACTGCCTACACTTCCGCATATAAGACTAAGATGCTTGAGCTCTCTCCTGACAACGCTGGGCGCTCCCCCTTGCCTGAGTTTGATGTTGGTGACCATGTCCTGTACTACCAACACCGTGTGGGTGGGCGCGCACACAAGCTGGACTCCCTGTGGATTGGTCCTTTAGAGGTGACTTTCAAACAAGGATCTGAGTACACTTTAAAGCTCCTCTCCAGTGGTCGCCCTTTTGCTCGCGTACACGCCAAGTTCCTCTGCAAGTATCACCCCCCTAAGGCCAATCTAGAGGGGGGCAATGTTGTGAATAACAGCATTCACCATGTTTTAATTTCGCCTTTGGTGGGCCATTTTGAAGACAAATCTCTTGCTTTTGCTTTTGACTCTTGAAATGAACTGGCTTCCGCTTCAGGAAATATGATTGTTTGGTTTCCTGACTCTGCGCAACTCACTTGCCCCACTCATGCTTGTGGCAAGTGATCCTACCGTCCTGGTAGTGTTTTGTGGTATTCTCAACCACTATATATTCCATTTCCATATTCACCAATAAAATTAAGTTCTATTCACATTTTTGTCTTTGTGTCTTCTGTACTTCTGCGCCTCTCTCTAGCCACGCCTAGCAGAGATTATTCATCCAGGGCCGCAAGGTAAACACAATTGCCTTCCCTGTCATCTAACCGAGACTTAGTACAAATCCAATCCTAAGGTTAGGATTTCCCATTGTGTGTCTGTGCTGAGCCTCAGAACACAGCATTATGATTGGTTAGTGCTGTGAATTCTTCCTGCTATTCCAGGTAACAGCGCCATTTGACTAGGCAATGTACAATGGCCAACAGTTCTTTGTTGTGGATCAGGTATTGACACTTGCCATCTGTCAGTTTGCGCGACTTGTAGGCTACAGGCAGGAAGTCACCATCACTATTCTTAATTTGTAGTACTCCCCCAATGGATGCATCTGAAGCGTTGGTTTCCATCTGGTACTCTCTGTCTTGTTTGGGGTATTGTAAGATGGGAGCTGTCGTGAGCTTTTCCTTGAGACGTCTAAAACAGAGGTCACATTGGGGGGGTCCATACAAACTTGGACTTGGCGCCTGTTATGGCAGACAAGGGGGTGGTCAAGACGCCACAGTCAGGTATAAAGCGTCGTACATAGGCCACCATTCCCAAGATGGTGCAGAATACTGATTTGTCCTTGGGGGTGGCATCTTGCAGATGGCTTGTATCTTCTGACTGTTGGGTTTGATGCCGTCTTTTGAGACTATGTGTCCCAAGAAGGGTAGTTGCTCTCAGAAGAACTGGCATTTGGAGGGCTTGGCCAACAGTTTGTGCCGTGCCAGGGTCGCAAAGACTTCCTCCAGGTCTTTGTGGTGCTGTTCCATCAAGGGGCTGTAGACAATAATATTGTCCAGGTACACTAGGGCGTGTTTGCCTATGTGTGGCGCAAACACTTTGTTCATAAAGGCTACAAAGGTAGACAGGGCATTGGTCATGCCAAAGTTGAGTACCACACATTTGTAGGAACCATACTTGGTGCAGAAGGCTGTCTTGGGGATGTCTTCCTCCTTGATACAAATCTGATTGTAGCCTGCAGTTAGATCAATCTTGGAGAAGACAGAGGCTCCTCCCAAGGTGTCAAAGAGATTGTCAATTAGTGGTAAGGGGTAACAATTCTTGATGGTGACTCTGTTCAAGGCGCAGTAGTCTGTGACCAGACGTAAGGTACTGTCCTTTTTAGCCACAAAGAATACGACGGCCCCAAAGGGAGACTGTGAGGAGCAGATAAGTCCTTTTTCCAGTGTCTCCTTGAGATAGGCGCGCAGGGCGTTGTCCTTGTTTGGGGTCAGCCTGTAAATGGGGTATGCCTTGGGTACGGCCCCCTTGAGTTGGATAGAGTGTTGGATGTGCTTCTCAGGGGATAACCCAGGTAACACTTCTTTAAAGATTTCTGGGTGACGGGCCACAATGTTGCAATCTTGCGGCGTGGAGGTGTCCTGGTGGTCCTTGAAGTGTATGATTTCATACTGGCAGGAGTCCCAGTCAATTGCTTTCAGGTTTTCCTTCTCGTCCAAAGTCTCCGTAATGTGTACAAAGACGTGGTCTCGTAGGAGTTGGTCTACAGAGTCCGGGTAGATTTGGCGGCTGACACCTTCACACTTGATGGTCAACACTGAGGTTGCCCAGTCCATGTGGGGGTTGTTTTTCCGTAATCAGTCTAGCCCCAGTACAATGTCAAATGTAGGGAAGTCAATGACAGGACCTTGGATGGTGGAGTGGAGGTTCTCAAGCATGACAGAGAAAGGAGCAGTTTCCTTTGTCACGGCAATATGGTGTTCATCAGCCAGGACCACGTTTTTAATCCGCAAAGGATTAGTGGCCAGCTTGAATTTATCCACAAAGCTGCTGTTGACTAAAGTTTGATCTGCGTCCAAGTCCAGGAGTGCTGAGCCTGTGTAACTGCAAAAGCGGAAAGAGTAAGACATCAATTTATTGGGATGTCTGACAATGGTGTATAGTACCAGGCCTTCCGAGGGCACTTGGATCATTGGACATTGGTCCACGTCCTTGGGTCAGTATTCATTGTTGGGCAAGTCAGGAGTTGCGTGGGGAGAGCTTGGCTTGCTTAATGCTCTCCCTGGGCTTTTTCCTCATCTTGGTTGCCTTGGGTGGCAGTGACACAGAAATGGGTATGATTTGACTGGCCGTTATTTCCATTCCCATTCCCATTCAAACCCGTGGGTTTGTTGTTGTTGACGTTGCCTCCAGGAGGTGGTTGAGAGCAGCGCCCACTTGGATGGGAGTCCTTGGGCCTTTCTTGTTTCCCAGTCTGTGCCTTGTGTAGAGCATTGGATGTTTGTTTTGCTTTTTCTGCTTCACGGTACAGGCTTTGCAGGTTGGTAACCTGGTCCAGGTTCACATGTCTCATCACGTGCAACTTGAGAGTGTCGTAGTACATGAGGTGTGTTGCTGGGGTGTCAAAGGCCATGTTGAATGGGGCACAGAGACGGAGTTCCTTGTAGGCGCGGGTGAGTTCTTTAACAGTGCCTGCCTGGGTCAGGTTCTTTACTTGGCGTATGATCATGAGCGCTGTATCCTTGAGCACAAACCTTGCCAAGAAGTCCTATTTGAAGGTGTCCCAGTTCTTGTCCGTGTGCTCTTCATACCACTTATTGTACCAGATGCCAGTGTCATGGGTCAGTTGGACAGAGATGTCTGCAATCCAAAATTGTTGCAGGCATTCCATTTGGTACAGCTTGCTTTGGGCAGACTGAATCCATGCAGCAGCATTGTTGTCATTGGCCCCTGAAAAGGGCTCCAAGGCGGTGTTACAAAGTCTTTATGCAACATAGGCAGGCATGGTGGTTTTGTCAGCTGGTTGTGGCATCAAGAAAGGTGCCTAAAAGAACCCTTGCGCAGACAGGGCGTTGAAGGCAGGTAGCAGGATCATCATGTTTTGGTAGAGGACAAAACCATCAGGTATCTTGGTACCAGGGGTATACAGAGTCCAGTAGGGCAGGAGGCCAGACATGATTCTCTTGAGGATTTGTTGGCCGCGGCGTGTGTGGGCAACAGGCGGATTTTTTCAAGATAAGGTAGGATGGAGAGCCTACCTGTGCTACAATGTTGTAACTGTGCTGTTTTAGCAGAGTTACACGGGGGAAAATATTTAGAAAATAATAATAATCTTTATTGCAAGATAGTGATTATATAGCTATTGTGAATCAATGGATAGCAGGAACATGATTGGTGATCACACGGCTGGATGGAAGAGGGGGTGGCTTGATCCTGATAATGAGTCAAGCGCCAAATTGAGGTATCCACCGTGAAGGATCATCATCTGTTCATGTTGATGGATTTGAAAATCTTAGTTGTCTTCCCAGTTTGGCTTCAAGCAACAGGATAATTGGATTGCAGGTCACAAACCTGCTTACTCAGAACCTTGCTGGCGGGTCAAGCCTGCTGTTTTGACACCCCCCGGCTGAGGGTTGGCCTCCTCTGGGACAGGTTGTCAGGGAGGTTGTCAGGAGCCTGGGTGCCATACTGGACTAATTGTTGTTTGATGGCTGGTAGTACAGTCTCACATTGTTTCTGTCTTGCTTTGCAGGGTCTCAGGCAATCATGGTGGAGGACTTTGTCTTGTTTGTGTTTTCCGAGTCCTTGCACGAGGTAAGTGTTGTTATTGTTTAACTTTAGGATGATGATCGGGCCCACCTTTTCTGGTTGCAGTTTGCTCTTGTCAGTATTCATGACCCAAACTTTGTCACCAACCTCATGTCTGTTTTGGATGGGGACAAATGTCTTTTCTAAACGCTTGTTTTCTCTCTCTTTTTGATAAGCGTTGGCCGCTAAGACCTGGGGATCTGAACGGGGGGACCTGGCTTGCAATTTTCAGCCTGGGTCCTGATAGTGCTTGGATGATATTAGGCGGTGTGCCATAGACTAACTCAAAGGGGCTTTTCCCAGTGGATCTGTTTACGCAGGTCTGGCATATGAGCAATGCAGTTAGTGGCTGCTTGCACCAGTCCTCAGGTCTCCCGGCAGTGAGTTTGGCCAAGGCTTGCACAAGGCTGCCATTTAGCCTCTCCACACGTCCATTGGCCTGAAGATGGTAAGGTGTTGTCACTGTGTGCTGAACCCCCTTTTTGGTGAGGTAAACATTGGTATCTTCAGGGGTCAATTCTTTGCCCCCCTCAGTTATCAGGAGTTCTGGCTTTCTGAACTTGCTGATGATTTCCTTTCCTATGAATTGCCGCACGTCATTGCTGGTGTATGTCTTTATAGCTTGTGCCACTGGCCATTGTGTGGCAAAGTCTATTGCGGTAATGATGTACTTCTTCTTATTGTGATTTCCTGGAATGGGGCCCACAATGTCTAGGGCCCACACCTTGAAGGGTATTTGTGTGTGGATAGGTAATACTGATTTAGGTGGGGTATTGCTCTTTGCAAATTTCTCACATACTTTGCATTGATCTAAGACTTCCTGGACATCCCGGTATAGTATTGGCCACCATGCTTTGTGTTTAAGGAATTTTTAAAGGTTGCAGCTTTTTGTGTGTCCTAGGTCTTGGTAATAAAGTAGGATTGTGTCAAATTGCTGGTGTGTGGGGACGTAAGGGATGGTGGTCCTGTTGGACATTTTGCAGTGTAAGGTCCCATACATGTCTGCAAATAAGTGCTTGTTCTTAATGACTGTTTCTTTTGTTATATCTGTGGTGACAGGGGAGAAGCCTTTGTCCTTTGTCCTTAGTGCCAGGAGAGGCCAGTCTGGGTCAAGCCCATTCTTACCCCTTGTGGCTCTGACGTACAGGCACAAGAGTGCGTCCACCATGGCAAGTTCTGGACCAGGCTTGTATTGTATGAGCATATTGAATCTTTCCAGGAGTTCCATTCAGCTGGCTTAATGGCACAACAAGTTGGCTTGGGTCTTAAAGTATATCAGCAACTTGTGGTCTGTCAGGGCTGTGAATTCCTCCTGTTGTTCTAGGTAACAACGCCATTTGACTAGGCAGTGCACAATTGCTAACAACTCTTTGTCATGTATAGGGTATTGGCACTTGCCATCTGTCAATTTGTGTGATTCATAGGCCACAGGCAGGAAGTCATCATCATTTTTTTATTTTTAGTACTCCCCCAATGGATGCATCCAAGATTTCTGTCTTCATTTGGTTTTATCATTGTGTTTGGGGTATTTTAGAATGGGTGCTATTGTGAGTTTCTCCTTAAAACGTCTAAAACAGAGATCAAATAGGGGGGTCCATACAAACTTAGACTTGGCACCAGTTATGGCAGACAGGGGTGCAGTCAGGACGCTGCAGTCAGGTATAAATTGACGTACATAGGTAACCATCCCCAAGAACGTACAGAGCTCTGACTTGTCTTTGGGAGGTGGCATTTTTCAGATGGCTTGAATTTTCTGACTGTCGGGTTTGATGCCGTCTTTTGAGACTATGTGTCCCAAGAAGGGTAGTTGCTCTCAGAAGAACTGGCATTTGGAGGGCTTGGATAGCAGCTTGTGTTGTGCCAGGGTAGCAAAGACTGCCTCCAGGTCCTTGTGATGTTGTTATACCAAGGAACTATAGACAATAATGTCGTCCAGGTATACCAAGGCATGTTTACCAATGTGAGGGGCAAACACCTTGTTCATGAAGGTCACAAAAGTTAGGGGCCTTTGTTATTCCAAAGTTGAGCACCACACACTTGTAGGACCCGTATTTAGTGCAGAAGGCTGTTTTGGGGATATCTTCCTCTTTGATGCGGATTTGGTTGTAGCCAGCCATTAAGTTAATCTTGGAGAAGACTGTGGCACCGCCAGAGGCATCAAAGAGGTCATTGATGAGTGGTAGAGGGTAGCAATTCTTGATATTAACTTTGTTTAGGGCTCAATAATCCGTGACTAGGTGTAGTGTACCATCTTTATTTTCTACAAAGAATATGGCAGCATCAAAGGGAGACTGTGAGGGGTGGATAAGTCCTTTCTCCAATGCCTCCTTGAGGTAGGCACATAAAGCGGTGTCCTTGTTTGGTGTAAAGCGGTAGATGGGCCGTGCCTTAGGTACAGCGCCTTTTAGTTGGATGAAGTGTTGGATGTATTTCTCTGGTGGCAACCCAGGTAGCACCTCTTTGAAGATTTCTGGATGGCAGGCTACAATTTTGCACTCCTGTGGAGTAGTAGTATCCTGGTGGTCTTTGAAATGTATGATCTTGTACTGGCAGGAGTCCCAGTTGATTGCTTTGAGGTTCTCCTTTTTGTCCAGGGTTTCTGTGATGTGTACAAAGACATGGTCACAAAGGAGTTGGTCTACTGAGTCAGGGTAGATCTGGTGATTGACGCCTTCCCATTTGATGGTCAGCACTGAGATTGCCCAGTCTACAAGAGGGTTGTTCTTTTGCAGCCAGTCCCAGTACAATGTTAAACTTGGGAAAATCAATGACAGGGCCTTGAATGGTGGAGTGCAGGTTCTCAAGCATGACAGAGAAGGGGGCAGTTTCCCTTGTCACAGCAATGTGATGTTTATCAGCTAAAATCACGTTTTTAACCCGCAAAGGATTAATGGTTAACTTGAACTTATCTACAAAGCTACTGTTGACTGGAATTTGATCTGCACCCAAGTCTAGGAGTGCTGAGCCTGTGTAATTGCAAAAGCGGAAAGGGTAAGACATCAGTTTATTGGCATGCCTGGCAATGGTGTAGAGTACCAGGTCTTCTGAAGGTACTTGGATCATTGGGCATTGATCCACGTCTTTGGTTCAATACTCAGGGTTAGGTGAGTCAGAGGCTGTGCAGGGAGAGCTTGGCTTGCTTAGTGCTCTCCCTGAGCTTTTCCCTTGTCCTGGTTGTCTTGAGTGGCAGTGATATGGAAATGAGTACAGTTTGACTGTCCATTATTCCCATTTCCCTGTCCATTTGGACCTGCGGGTTTGTGGTTTTCATGGTTGTTATTGTTCCCAGGGGGTGGTTGATTGGGGCGCCCAGCTGGGTGAGAATCCTTGGGTTGTGCTCTATTTCCAGTTTGCGCTTTGTGGAGGGCGTTGCAAGTTTGTTCTGCTTTTCCTGCCTTGTGGTACAGGCTTTGAAAGTTGGTCACTTGGTCCAGGTTGACGTGTATCATCACATGCAACTTGAGTGTGTTGTAATACATGAGATGTGTAGCTGGAGTGTCAAAGGCCATATCTGAGGGTGCACATAGTCAGAGTTCCTTGTACACACGGGTGAGCTCCTTCACTGTGCCAGTTTGGGTTAGGTTCTTCACTTGGCGTATGATCATAAGTGCAGTGTCCTTCAGCACAAACCTTGTCAGGAAGTCTTGTTTGAAGGTGTCCCAGTTCTTGTCCGTGTGCTCTTCATACCACTTATTGTACCAGATGCCAGTGTCATGGGTCAGTTGGATGGAGATGTCTGCAATCCAAAATTATTGCAGGCATTCCATTTGGTACAGCTTGCTTTGGGCAGATTGAATCTATGCTGCAGTGTTGTTGTTGGCTCCAGCAAAAGGTTCCAAGGCGGCACTTCAAAGTCTCTGAGCTACGTAGGCGGGCATGATACTCTTTTTGATTGCTTGAGGCATGGTGGCGGGTGCTTGGAAGAACCCTTGCTCCAACAGGGCATTGAAGGTGGAAAGAGGGATCACCATGTTATGATAGAGGACAAAGCCATTGGGGATCTTGGCACCAGGTGTGTATGGTGTCCAGTCTAGCGGAAGGCCAGACATGATTCTATTGAGTATTTGTTGGCTGCGGCAAGTACAGGAAACAGGAGGAATATTGCAAGATAAGGTAGGATGGAAAACCTACCTGTGCTACTGTCAAAACAGCAGGCTCAACCCACCAGCAAGGTTCTGAGTAAGCAGGTTTGTGACCTGCAATCCAATTATCCAGTCACCTGAATCCAAGTTAGGAAGGCAACTCAGATTTCCAAATACAATAACATGAACAGAAGCTGATTATCTCTGGTGGGCAACTTGTTTTGGCACTTGACTCATTACAAGGATCAAGCCACCCCCTTCATCATCCCACAATGTGATCAACACTATCATGTTCCTACTATCCACAATTCACAATAACTAAATAATTATTATCTCTTAATTAAGAATGTTATCTAGTTTACAAATATTTTCCCCCTTGTTACTCTGCTAAAACAGTACAGTTACAACACTACCAATGTTGTAACTGTGCTGTTTTAGCAGAGTTACAAGGAGAAAATATTTAGAAGCTAGATAATAATCTTTATTGAGAGATGAATATTATATAGTTGGTGTGAATTATGGATAACAGGAACATGATTGTGTTGATCACACAGTGGGGTGTAAAGGGGGATGGCTTGATCCTTGTGATGAGTCAAGCGCCAAAACAAGATACCCACCTTATAGGATCAGCTTCTGTTCATGTTATTGTATTTTGAAATTTGAGTTGACTTCCTAGTTTGGCTTTGAGTGACAGGATAATTGGATTGCGGGTCACAAACCCGCTTACTTGGAACCTTGCTGGCGGATCAAGCCTGCTTTTTTGACACTAGGAAAATTTTAATGCTCTATACAATCACAATGCTAGTTTGATGACTCTCCTAGCTGCTCTAGACAATGAGTTATGGCTTCTTAAAGTTTGGCCGTCAGCCAAACTTCCTAACCAGTGAGAAATGAAAAAATATGCAACCAAGGCGCAAGAATTGATGCAAATATTAACTTGAGCATAACTCAGCAACCACTGTACAGTTTTGGACGTCCAAGCACGCATTTTGAAGCCAAACATTAGTAGAATCAATCTAAGCTACTTTTAAACAAAATACAGATGCAAAGCCCAATGTGTAGGATTTTACAAAGAAACATGGGTCATGCTTCTCAGAAGATTCCTAAAACCCCATCTTGATGCCACCAGCAGAGTGCCTAACACTGTCTAGAAGATTTAGAAAGATTCTAAAGAATCTAATAAAATAGTATATAAAAGTGTTGCTTACAATGATCCTCTTTTGATCATTCTAAGTTTAGCCCAATAAAATAAATCTGAATTTAGTTGGTTTTGAAAGGTTTATATTAAATCTGTGTAAGGTTTTTCTTATGGAGACCTGTCAAGACCTACTGGGCCCTGACAAGAGATTGAATTACTTATAATAATAGAGCTGTGAGGGTTTTTGTTGTGGATTAGGCCTGGGGACGTCTTCTGTATTGACATCTAGGTTGCTAGATTTGTAGAGTATATTTGCAAGGCCTATACTCAAATTAATACAAGTCTTAGAGTCTCTTAAGTCTTTACCTTTAAATCTAAGGTAAAAAATAAGAAGAGTGTAAAAAGGCAAGTGAGTAAAAGTGTGTTTATTTTTGGGGAAAATAAGGTAAACTATATACTATTGGAGCTGCACAATGGCCGCAGAGGTCTTATTAACACCTGCACTGTCATTAGGAACATTACACAATATTCAGGGATCTGCTAGGCTCTTGCATCCACATTTCTGCCTATTTGGGTTGGTCCATACAACCCAACAGGAGAAAGAGGAATTAAATTACACCAAAATGTTGCCTGTAGTTGCAGCTACCCCTTACAGCAATGTATAGTAGTTCCAAAACCCAATCCAATGGGATGTAATAAGTTGACCAGAGTGTATTTACATCCATGTTACATTTAAGCTAATAGTTCCATCAGATATGACATATTTGAATTCATATCTCAAATAACCTTGGCATCAGGATTAAATCTATTGATTGTCTTGACTATTCTAACATGCAATCCAACTTATGACAGTTTCTATACCCAAATATAAGAAAAGGAGATGATAGGGAAATTATGTCTAAATGAGTTTAACTCATAATTTTGAGTCAGAAATATATTGTCAGGAGTAAGATTCTGAAAGCTGTAATCAAGGGCTTTTGGAAGACACTAGTTTGGACTTTAATGGATTTTGTATTTGCGGAAATATAGACAACCAAATATGGTAAAGGAGAAACAAAAAAATCAAGACAGAAGCCTTGGCATAAATATAAACAAAATAGGATATATCAGTTGTGACTTAAATTCTCAGTCCTGATACTTTACCTATAGCCGGGCAAGAATGACCTCATAAACCTTTACATCAGCTGGGGTAAGACCTTTCTTAGGCTGGTATCATTCCCTGAATAGTCTTTTGAACTCTCCTCCTATGAATTTATTCCTCTGGTGGTCATCTACAAGTGTTGCACCAATCTGTCACATTTTTCATCTGAAGTTTTTCTTGTTGTGAAACTCCTTCAGCTAAGGTGGTAGACATCTTATTTACCTGAGCTAGGGTAGAAAATGCTATGGGTTTTATCCATGAGAAATTCTGAAAAACTAGGGATAATGGATAGGGGTTGAGAGTGGCGTTTATTGACTCAGGAGGAAGATCCCCTTAGAACCCTTCTATATTATGACCTTTTTAGAAGAAATAGATTTTGGTTGCCAAGTATTAGAGTACCTGCTTTATCTCTTAGACTCATTATACTTGGTCTTAGGCTCATTTTCTTATGTTTTGGGCGTTTTTCCTATTTCTGGGCTTCTTGTTGCTGGTTTTGTACTCCTGTCCTATGACATGGAGTCCTTGTACTGTCCTTTGTGCCCTAATTTCCTGATTTCTTGGTTCTGCGCTACTTGACTCTTGACCTTGTACTCCTTTCCTGATGTCCTGGACTCCTGCTCCTATATCTTGGCCTCCTTGTGTCTGGTACTCACCCACTTGGAAGTAAACTTCCAAGATGATTAATAATGGCAGAAGGATTTAGAATAGTAATCAAAGAACCTACAGAGAGGGACACCATTCTGAGGTGGAACAGCTCCCCAAATAGACAATACCCACCCAGGAGAAGGATAAAATAACTCAAAAAGAAATATGCCCCCAAGTAGCTTAGAAGGAATGCAGAGGCCAGCAGATGAAAAACCTTAGGGTTGGCAGGCTTCTTTGATGATTCATGTATCTGGGGCTTTTCCTTATGAGGTGAGTTGTGCAACAGGGGCATAGCCATATACCATACTCCAGGGATCACATGGCTCCAGGAATTATCTAGATACTGGGAGTCAGGAGAGGAACCAGAATCAGCTCTGGTCCCTAGCAAAACGCTGGCCTTAAAGACCTTGAGCAAGATAACCCATAAAATCTATTTATACCCAATGGACTTCCATAAGGAAGTATTGGGCAATCTCATGGCTTTTAGTGATGATAAGTAGAAGTTTGTTTAAAGGAAAATCAAGCAGGTAGGTAAAGACTTTATTTATCAAACAAATATTAAGAGATTAAATTTCAGTTTTATATAGCTTAACAGTAAATAATAATCTGGAGACAATATAAAGGAGTTAAAGAAACTCTGAAGAGGTGTTGGGGAATTTGGGAAAGTTATGGGGACTTATTTAAAATATTGGGGTATAAAATCTCTAATTATGTTTTTAAGCAACATAATGATTTAAGTCTTATCCTTTTGTTTTCTTCAAAGAGCGCCTAAACCTGGAGATGGGTCATTATTTGTTAGATTAATCTGTTTCCTATTAACTGTGCTACTTAACACTTTAAAATTTTGTTTTAATTTTCTTATCAATAAATTTAAATAATTATAACAATTTTACCAAAATAAATCTTATTTAATCCTTATAATATAAAAACCTATGTTAAATCAATCATTTTCTACTTACAGCTAAATTAAATTGTATTAAAAGCTAGTAACAATCTTATTTCATATACCATTATTTCTTGAAAGCTGATTAGTACAAAATGACATCATTCTAAAAAGAGAAATATAAAAATACAATAAAAACTGATACAATGCTTTTTGTTGGAAATTAAATTGTTGCCTAAAATCTTAGCTTTTTTTAAAAATATTTAATTTAAAATATAATAATTTTTGAATCCCTCTTTTTAAAAAGAGGGCAGACAGCTTTTTTGCATATTTAATAAATAAATATTAAATAATTTTGGATTTTTCTTATAAAAATCTAGTAAAAAGTTAAAAAAACTAAAACTAAAATTAAAACTAAACTTTTATTGAAATTTCAGTGATCTCATTTAGCATAAGTAATTTATTCTTAAGTTAGATTTTATAGAAAATATATAATAAGAACTTATAAGAGAGTAAAAGTTTTTCTTTTTAAATTCTTAAGTATTTAATATTAATAAAATAGATTTATACAATTATTTAATAAAATTATATTTTTATACTGTATGCTAGAGATAATATGTATAAAAAATTCAAACATAAAAAAGAATGTATCAAAATCTTGCTTTATTTAATTAAATTTTATAAAGGTTGAAATTTATTTAAACTAAATAGAAAATGATTTTAGTCATTGTATCTATAAAAATAAGATACAACTTTAATTATACAAGCAAATATTTATATGTGATTAAAAATAAATTTTTTGTTTTGATAGATTTAAGATATATAAAGTTCATTTTTTAAGAACTGTTAAAAGTTATAATAAACTTAAGTTTATTTAAACAAAATTTTTTTGAGTTGGTTACTAGAAGTAAGATATATAATAATTTATACTTTAAATTTAGTTTACTGATTAAAATATCATACTTTAAGAGTTAATTAGCATATTTTATTTCAAATAATAATTTTATAAGCTTACATTCAAAGCCACTTCAAGATACTAAATTGGTATTGAAATATAAAATTGCAGCACAATTCCAAAAGCTGAGATGAAGGGCTTTCTAATGATACTAGTTTGAGCAAGATTGAAGTACTATTTGCTGAGATATCAACAGTTAACCAGAATATAAAAAGGGGTAAATAAACAATGATATCAGACTTCAGGGGTAATATTGATAAATCAAGGAGATCAGTTGGGGGTCAGTTGGGGATTTATGCCTGTAGTGCAAAAGCTCAGCTAACATGGTATTTAAAAAGCTCAACTTTACAGAAATTTACTTTACAATCCACACCTTTACTCCTCTCTGATAACTGCACATCTATTTCCAAGCAAGAACTGCCTGAACCAAGCCAAGGAACCCAACCACTATCATTATGGAACCTATCAAGTTTGCACCTCAGATGACACCCTTCTTCTCACTGGGGGCTTCTACTAAGAGAGAAAGAATCTCTATGCTTAAACAAGCATTCCTTTTTACTGCTGGCAGTGATCTTAACAGCTTTTTTGAGCATTTCTTATTAAAAACAGAGTTTGGAAAAAGTACCTTCTTACCTGTCATACAAAATTCTAAGACAGATGATTTCCTTAACAACCTAAAGGAATTGATTTCAGAGTCCCCTGCCAAGCACCTTCCTTCCCTAAGAGCATTGGTTACATCAAGCTACAGTCTGAAAGAGCTTTGGGATTGTGGATTTAAAATGACAAAAAATGAGTATTCATATTCTAAAAAAATAAAACATGCTAAAAAAGCATCATTAAATTCAAAAAATAAAAAAAGGAAAAAATGATTCAGTAAAGAAAGAAAACATAAAAATATTTCAAAACACATATTAAAAAATTCATTTCCAACCAGCCAATTCACTAAAAAATCCCCTGGATTGATTTATGAAGAATTACAAAAAAATTGAGTGAATACTCAACTAAAATAAAATACTCCTTATTGAAAACAAAAAAAATTTATGAAGATATGAAAATAAAAAACAATATTTCTATTTCACTTTCCACTTTCTATAAGCTTATTCCTAATAATATAATTAAAAGCAAAAAGTAAACTGATATGTGTAACATTTGCAACTTAAAAAAATCATTAGAAATGAAGAAAAAGGATTTGAGTATAAAGAAGTTGACATTGCCTAAATCTTTTAAAGAAAATTTGGAATCTATTGACCTACATGAAAATTTTTATAAGCATCAAAATAAAGAATATATTAGTGATATAAATAATCTTGATAATAATTCATGTGTTATAGTAACAGACTATAAAGAAAACTTTAAAATAGGTGGGGGTCCTATAGAGACAAATAATTGTTTTTATGAGAAAATACCTATTTCTTTATTAGGATTTGCAATTGCTTTTAAAGAAAATGAGAAAATTAAATATGAGTATCATGACTTTTTATCTGAAATTTTATCTCATGACTCTTTGTTTTCAGGTCAGTGTTTGATAAGTCTGCTTAAAAATAATAAATTTAAGAATATTAAAAATATTAAAGTTTGGACTGATAATGGTAATCATTTCAGATCTTATGAATTATTATATTATCTTTTTAAAGAGGTACCTAAAATTATAAAAGGAACAATTAAGTTTAATAGATTTATTGAGTGTCACGGCAAAAGTATTGTTGATGGTCATTTTGGTGTATTATCTAAAATATTTAAACAAAAGGAAAATGAGATGTATATAAAAAATATAAATGATCTCAAAATGGTTTTTGAGAGAGAGGAAGAAAGAAAGGGTTTATATGAGTCACTTGTAAATAATTCAGATGTTTCCTAAAATTTTTTTTTACATCTATGATAGAAAATCTAGGCCTAAAAAAAGCTGGCTTGAAGTCAAAGCATTTTATGTTAATCTTTCATATTTAATGAAAGATGGTGAGCTGTATGTTTCACCTTTGATATTTGAGGATGTTAAGGAGTACTCTAAAATAAATTATTGTGCAAAGTTCTGCACAGATGACAGAGAAACAAAGAGAGCTGATACTACTAAATGATTAGTAGGACATGTTCATGAAGTTGGACACATAACAAAAACTTATATTTCACATAGGGTAAATAGTCTTTTAGATACAACAACTTTTTTTCTAAAAATAACTAAGAAATTAATTATATGAGCCAAAGATAGGGTAATAGCAATTATGGCTTTGGGGCTGCTATTACTCTCCCATGCAACTCATATATTTGATTCTTGGCTTATTAAAATAGAAAAAAGGGTTTTAGCAAAACTCAGTTAATAGAAATAAGATTTTTTTGTTATTTGTATATTTTACACTCTTAAACTTTTCTTCAGTAAACTAAGCATCATATTAATGTTCAAAAAACATAAGTTTACAACTTAAATGATAGTAAAGAAGTTAAAAGTCTTTAAAATGCTTAAGCTGGCGCCTTGGCTTAATCTAACAAATAATGACCCAGATGTTGGAGGGCCTTGATGGCCAGATCTGATGCGCAAAAATGAAAGGATGTGGGTATTACTTGCACAAGGTACCACTTTAACATCCGAGTGATTAGATGATTAGGGCTCACAAGTGTGCTCCCCCTTCTCCAACGTTACTTGCTCCCAGCCCTCAGTGTTCAACTAGTCCCCACAAGTCTTATCCTTGCAGACAAAGTGCTTGCTTTTGGTCTGCTGCTTTTGGTTGTTGCAATTAAAGATATAATTGTTGGTAACATAACCAGGGCCACCATTTATGGACATGATTTAAAAGTACCAGGGGAAGCGCTTAGGAACTTTAAACTCTCTGTCCATGTTGCAAATGTTGTGGATGGCCAGTGGATCCCAAGCCACATGACCAGAAGCTTTAAACTTCTTGGAGTAATCCTCCGGCTCATCTTGGGGGTCAGATGAAGAATGAGGGGAAGAGCCATTGGGAGGGGGGAGGGGGAGGGGAAGGATTCTTCAAGGCATGCTTGAATGCCTCCTTTTTCTTACCAGAAGAAGAGGTGGGCTCCTTGGCGGCCTTTGCCTTCTTGGTCCGGCGCTCCTTGGTAGACTCGGAGTTGGCCTCTGAGTGGTAAAATGAGTGGTTGGTAAGATCACCATCAGATTTATTGGGGGAGGATTTTTGAGGGAAAGGTGAAGGGGATGTAGAAGATGAGGGTGGAGGGGGGGAGGAGATAGGGTTGGAGACTTTGCCTTTGCAGGCTTCTTGGCACGCTTGGGGGTGGAGGCAGTTTCTTTGGAGCCTTTGGAGGCTTGGCGCTTAGGCTGCTGGCTGTTCTTGCTTGATTTTGTCTAAAGAAAAGTTTAGCATTGTAAATAAAATGATTGAGAAGATATTACAAACACAAAGAGGTAAAGCAAAGCAAAAGTTGAATGAAAAGTATGCAAATAAAGTTTTATTTATAAAAAAACATAAAAAAGTAAATATAAGCAAAATAGAAAATCAAAGTGTAGATATAAAGGTTAAAACAGAAAATAAGTTAATTTATGATAAAGCATCAATGATGTTAGGTTCAGCATAACATCTTAGTGTTAAATCAATGTAAAAGTTTGATTGAAAATCAAAAAAATATATGAAAATTATATGGAGAGCAGCAGAAAAAGTAGTAGATTATAATAGCAAAAAATTATTATGTGGAATTTTTTTATTGAGAGTTGAAAATTCAAAACATAGTAAAGTGTCAAGTTTGGCACTGTCAAACAGCCAGAAAAAGCTGAATTCTCACTGTCGAGTATGCCAGAGTTGAGTAGAAACATCAAATTTACCATGTTTTTTACATATAAAACTTGCTTAAATTTAAACCAGGTTCAAAAGTTAACCCAAAAGCAAGGCAGTTTTGTATGCTCAAAAATAAAAAATACAACATAAGTTAAAAAGTAAATGAATGGGAATGTGTTTATTAGTGTTTAAGTTATGCTGGGAGGAGCTGGAAGTGAATTATTTACCATAGTGTTGGTTAAAACTTTAAGAAGCTCTCTGTACTAATCCCCAAGTTAAAGTGTCAAGTGGGTGAGTGTCGAGTGGCGCTCATAGTGCGTCACATTAATTTAGCCTTAATTCTGAGCCTTTGATTAGTTAAATCCAAAACCAATCAGGTGTCAAGTGGATAGAGTCAAACAAAGAAAGTGTCAAGTTTCAGTTTTTTATAAATTAAATATGGAATCTCTTAATAAATCAGGCTTAATTTATGTGGCACCACTTAATCCAAAAACCCAGGAATGACATAATGTAAAACAAGTGGGGTATTTGATTAATGTCTATGCCACTAAATCCAGTATAGTGGTGCTTGGGAGCCTAATCAACAACTATGGACACTAATAATAAAAATATAATATTAAATACCAAATTTTATATAAGCGCATATGTATTTTATTAAAAAAATTAAAATTTGGCTTAAAAAGTGTTGAACTGGTCACTTTTGGGTTTAGAGTGTTGAACACAGGTTTTTTTGTTTCTATTAGTAAATTTACTTATAAATTGTCCCTTAAATTGGTATTTTAGCTAATTAATTTATTAAACAGAGTTGAGTTCAAGTAAATCCAACCTTGGTTTTTGGTTTTGAACCCCTAAATTACTAGTAAAAATTAGCTTAAAATCAGTTAAGCCAAAAATACTAATAGATTCACATATGTGGCACTCAACTCCCTGGTACTCAACAAAGTGTTGAGTACCAGGGAGTCAAACTTACCAAAGTTGCCATTGAATCCACCCTGGTCTGATGACTGACAATTTTGTTCAATGTTGTCATGTTCATCTCTTATTACAAATTGTCCATTGCTTTTGATGATTTTGGTGAGCAAGGAAAAGCTGCCCCCAAGAATAAAAGGAAAAAGGTCAAGAGGGAGATTTTCATTGGTGTGTTTCTGGCTGTTTCAGCAAAGGGTTTTGTCTACTATTAGATAAACCCTGAATTCACTAATGAATATGACTACTGCCACAACCTCAGAAAATTGCTTGACTCATGGGATAGCTCAAATTCCACCCACCAGGGTTTCTTGAGCCACCAGATGGAGGATAGCGCCACTACCTTTGAGGCCATCCAAGGACACAAGCACCAGGACTCTGTGTACCCAGCCAGCTACACTGACATCCATCTGGCTGGTTTTGTGTTCTTTATTATTGGAGATATACTCTGGGAGTGCTGCCTTCAGGCTTTCAACAACCTCTATCTTGGGGTCCTTGACCATGATTCTCCCTTTGGTCAACAGATGGTGACTGACTTGTTTACTTAAATTGTCTTTATGTGAATATGGGCAACCAATCACATAAGGACAAGCGCCTCCTACCTTGTGCCACTGCCACTTACCAGTCAATCAAGGCAATGACCAATGAGGAGTATAATGAGCGGCATGTGGCGGCCATCACAATAGTTCCATCTGCATCTACCCCCGCCACCCCCCACCTTTCAGCCCCACCCACCCAATCCCAGACCTCACAGGCCAGCATCACCCCAATGACTTACTTCCTGCATTATTCTGCCTAGTAGGCATCACTCCCCTGTCCCAAAATAAACTCCCTGTTGCCAAACATTTTGTATTTATAGTATCTTAATATTGAATTAATTTATTCATTTTCTCATTGTTTATAGTTGGTTTTATTCTTTATGTTCAGTTTATTTCTATCAAATTATCTATTTACTATGCCATGTATCTAGATCCAGAACACAGTTATTTTTAGCTCTATACACAGCCCCTTGTGAAAATATTAACAACAATTTAGTGATCAACTAAATTTAAATTAGAAAATTATATGTTTAGTGTGTTTAAATAAAGTTGTTTCTGATCCAAGCTCAAAACCTTAATGATAAACTGTAGTCCAATCAGGAGCCAAGTGAGAAAGTGATTGTTGTGACATAAAGGTTCATTCAATAATTCTTTGAAGCATGTGTGCTAATTAATCTGATAAGCTGGATGTTTTTCCATTGAGCGCCATTGTTGCTGTGGCAAGTTGATGGTGGACTATGCCCAATCAGCTGCTGGGTTAGCACTAGTCCACCAACAACTCACCATAGCAGCAATGGTGCACAATGGCAAAAGATCCAGCCAATCATATTAATTAGCACACATGCTTCAAAGAATTATTGAATGAACCTTTATGTCACAACAATCACTTTCTCACTTGGCTCCTGATTGGACTACAGTTTATTATTAAGGTTTTGAGCTTGGATCAGAAACAACTTTATTTAAACACACTAAACATATAATTTTCTAATTTAAATTTAGTTGATCACTAAATTGTTGTTAATATTTTCATAAGGGGCTGTGTATAGAGCTAAAAATAATATGGTAATTATGGAAGCAATGTCAACACAAAGCAAACAACACATATTGAGATAAATATAAAACATATACACAATGGGTTAAAAGATGGGATATTGTAGTAATGGGAAAGCAAACAGGAATAAGCAAAGAGGAAATAATATCATAATAAACAGATTTTATTGGGGTGAAAGCTATAAAACATATACAAAGGTTAGTAAAAAATCATATGAGATAATTGGAAAAGCTTTTGAAGGATCTTGACTTGGCAATTGCTAAGATTAAGCAAATTGACAGCAAGGTCAAATCTAAAGTGAAGTCCATTGTCCTTAAAGGGGACAAAATCAACAGGGTTTCAGAAAAGGCCTTGATGGCCAAAATGCCTGAAACACCCAAGAAGACAATTGAGCGTCTTCTCAACATTCAAAAAAACGTGGTCAAGGGCTTGCAATTCAAGGTTTAAAATCTTTCTGCACTGTCTGTCTGGGTTGATGACTGTGAGATTAGGCTGATTGACCACAAATGATCAGGCTAATCATTGCACGCAGATTTTAAACAGTTACACACCGTATTATCACTTGGTCATCATTATATTAATAGATATGGCAGTTATACTCCGTGTAATTGTTAGTTTATTATGATAGATGTAACAATTATACGCCATATTATCACTGATCATCCCAATGTGTAGTGATTATACACCTTATATTGCTTGCTTTATTATAATTGATGTAACTATTATACACCATATAAACGTTAGCCAATATAGTGAATATCACTGATTACATGGCGTGTAATTAATAAATCATCAATTGTATATCACCTATTCTACCCTACTGGATGTTGTATCAACTCAGCCCCACACAGCCTGATGGACTTATATGTTCATATCAAACAAGTGATATATAAATGGCTAGAAATACCAAGTTTGGATCAGTATTACACGGTTTATAATCGGGTTCCTTATCGGTTTGGGTCAGTATTACATGACAGATAATCCTTTGAGTCACTAATGGATCAAGTCTGCTATTATATGGCGTATAATCCTGAATTTGACTTGTTGCATTAATAAGCAGAAGGTTTGCCAACCAGAAAAGGATCACTGATTAAGCCCTGCAAATGAAATACCGGAATTCTACCTTCTAATGTAGAAGGGCTGAACAGGGACAATTTCTAAGCATCTACTAAATACAGTGTAGCCTCCCAGCACAATAATAGGCGTTTAAGATACAGCCAATCAACAAATGACGGTAGGCTAGCTCAAGAAGAGCATAGGCTGTAGCTGAGGTGCCATGAACGCCTTCTAAGGCCAGTAGCATATCACGTGCCAAGGACAGCCAATCAGGATGGGCGTAGCCAGCAAAGATAGACCTATTGCAAAGGTAACCACTGGGAACTGTCTGAAAGGACAAGAACAAGGGTTGTTGCAGTATATATTGATATAGACACCTGAAAGGAAAAGAAGTTCATAGTTACACCTGGATAGATTGCAGCCGCTGGCTAGATTGTACTCCAGTATCATTAAACGTAATTATCTTCTAAGTTCTATTCTATTGTAGTCTGTAGTGCTCTTGCATAGGATTAGGTAAAGTACATTGGCAAGGCTAACATCTATCTGTAGATTTGAAAATACCCGCAATACCACAAATTGCTCAACAATGACCCTGATATTTATACACATCTCAAGCCAGCCAAGAAAGCAAGCAAGAAAGGAGGACAGCAAGTTGCCAGCACAACTGCTTGCGCCAAGAAAGGCTAAGCCTGCCAAAGCCGCTGGCAAGGAAGACACTAAAGAAGGAAATCTACAAAGAAAAATTAATAAAAATATTTGAATTCTTACCCTTTTTTAGAAAAAAATTAATGTCAAATTACGCCAAGTCCTTGTCCCCTTAAGTCCCAGCCACATTTTATGCAAACTTTGCCAGCCATGTGGCCAAGAAGCTGGCCCTATCCCTTTTGTTTTGCAGGAGCTCAAAGACAGGATCCATGGTACCTTCCAATGTCCAGGAAGGCATTGGCTGGGCTTTTGCATAGTGAGGGGGCATCCAAGTGGGCAGTTACTGCCTACAAAGATGCCCAATTGGTCCACCTGGACCTGGTATTCCTCAGTGGGGCTTACTGTGTAAACTCCATTGAGCTTGTTTGGGACGTCCTGGAGACGCTCCCATTCAAGAACATACCAGAGATGGGCCAGGCACATGCAGCTGCTTGCTTCTGCTTCCCAGTAGAGCACAGTATCTTGTACCTACTTGAGTACTTTGGGCGTACGGTGAGTAAATTGGCTGTTGCAGATGCAACAGCTGTCAGGAAGACAAAAACCCCCCTGGCAGACTTCAGGCCAGCCTGGAGCGCCAATGAGACAGAGATCCCTTTGGCAATGGAGCTTATCTTTGCTAAGACCAAGCATGAGAAGTAAATTAGTGATGTGTATAATTAACTCTGTGAGTTTATCAAAGCTTTTGCTGGGAAAAGGCTTTATATGGTGGTTTACCTGAGGTTCCTGTTTTACTTTAGGATGGGTGCTAGAGTAAAGGACCTGGATGGGGTCCTTCTTGGGATTGATGAGACCAGGCTCTCCCTGGATGGGAAGAAGGTCCCTCCAGGATATGACTCAGTGGTCCATGTAATCCAGGACGCCTTGGTCCTGACTAGGATCTATGGGTCTGCAGCCCAGGAAATTTCCTTAGGTCAAAGTTCCTAAGGTCAAAAGTGCAAAAATTGAAACACTATATAGGGTCTGAAATTGAAAATATCAAAGATCAAAGTGCAAAAATTGATTTTGAAGAGGTTAACTTTGAAGCAGAATAAAATACAGTTTATAATATGAAACTATATATTTTAAAGCTATTCTAGACTAAAGAGACCCCAAGAAATCCATTTCTGCAATAAAAAATATATGCTAGACAAAAAAAGATTATTAAATTAGCTGTTTTCAAAAGAAAGTTTATTTTAGTTTCAAAAGCAAAATTAGACTAGAATTTATAAGTAACTGTATTTGATTGAATATAAAATATAAAACACACAAAAAACTGCTTTATAAACTATAAGTTTAATAAAAAAGGTTAGTTTAATTTCCAGCTTATGTAAAGCTATAATAATACTTCAATATAAGCAAAATAAAGGATTTTTCCTGCAAGATACAAGCATATGATTTTAGGTATTTTGGTTTATTAGTGATCTTATTTCAATGATAAAAATTATAGAAGTCTATTATTTAAAAAATATAATTACATTAATTTCTTATTAAAGCTATACTATACAATTTTATACTTAAGAATAGATATAGTCTTATATCTTATTTATAATAAGTCACAATATTTAAAGATATCAAGAACCTGCCACTTACATATCATAAAATGAAGACTTGAATATTATTATGTTAAAAACACTGTACTTCCAATAACTATGATATAGATAGTTCAAAGTTGTATATCAAAAAGAAACATTTTATACATCTTATTTTACTCTAATACATATAGTAAAAAAGATATATTAGAAGATAATTGAGGGTAATAATGGAGAGAGGATAATAGAAGGTAGTCAAGGGTAAGAATGGAAAGAAGATAGTAGAAGATAATTGAGGGTAAGAAGAGAAGAGAGAAGAAGAAGAGAAGAGAGAAGGAGAAGAGAAGAAAAAAGAAAGGGTTTTCTACTTGGTATCAGATTTTATATAATCCACCCTCTTGACAACACAGAAATTTTTTAAAAGTTTTTTGAGCAGGAATGAGAGGTGGAAAGGAAAGGTGGGAAAGGGAAAATTCAAAAGAGAAACCTTCAAAAAAACACAAGAGATTATTACACTTTGGTTTAGGCACTTTTATCTCTGCAAATTTATTTTTTGCACTTTGATTTGGGCACTTTGATTATTTCCCCTGAAATAACATAGGGAAACATAGTACAATATTATATTAATTTAATATTTTTTGAAATTGCCTCCAAAACACACCAATTTATTAATATTGCAATAAAATAAAAACCTACCAAAAACTTTATTTCTTTTTTATATATTTAAATGTCAGGTCTTAAAGAATCTACATGAGGAATTTCAAAAGTTTTTATTAATTATTTAAAATTTTATAAGCTCATAAAAAGTGTGACTAAATCTAAAAAGTCAATTTTTGATTTCTTCACTTTTGATTTGAGGAACTTAATAAAACAGTGAATAAAATATTAATTTTTTGCAAAAAATTAATATTAAGCGGGCCTAGTTTTGTGGTATCTTTTTGGATTTCAATTTGACAACTTTTCAATTTCTGCACCCATTAAGAAACTATATGTAAATTTTTTAAAAGAAATTTTTATGAGACAAAATTTTATTTTTTAAAAAAAGAGCTTATAATAGTCTTTTATATTAATATTTGAACAAAATAAATTAAAAAATTTCCTAAAGTTAAAAAGGCTTTTTTTAGCTCTTGATTTCTTTTTTTATGTATAGAAAAAATTTAAAATTTAAAATTTTTTTAATTTTAATGTGTCAAATATTAAATTGAAGATTTTTTTGCACTTTGATTTTTGAACTTTCAATTTTCTTCCCTCTATTCAACAGGGTAATTAAATTCTATTTTAAAAAGAAAAATTAAATTAAGGTGTATTTTAAATTGCATCAATTTGGGCACTTTGAAGTTGGTTTTTCAATTTTAGCTACTAGTAAAAACATTTTAAGAAAGTCAAATTTAAGAAAAATATTAAATTTTTTGGGAAAAACTTTTATTCAAAAAAAGTGTGGAGATCAAAAAATCCATTGATTTGGAGATTTCAATCTCCACACTTGGACCATAGGCACTTGCTCAAATTAATATTTTTCTATATTTTCTAATTATTTGTTTATTAGCTCTACGGTCAATGAATTATTTGGTGCATTAGAATAAAATAAATGTGTCCTTATATCTAATATAATTAATTTTATTTAACTTTTGTATAATTCTTATATGTCTATAATACATCTCAATATCAATTCATTATATATAAATAATATTATTCAAGTCCTGTTAAAAACAAAATAAATAAAAATAAAAACAAAGTAAACCGGAGAGCCCATTTATCTGATTGGCTTGGAGGCCAGGGCTTTAGGGAGGAAGGATTCTGAGTGCTTGTAAAAAGCTGCCACCACATTGGGTGGCATTGCAAATTGACTGACCTCAAGGATGTTGAAGAGATCCTTGTTGTCCTGAAGAAGGCCTTGTTTCACCTTATTCTTGATCCAACCAAACACCTCCTCAATTGGATTCAGAAATGGAGAATATGGTGGGAGGAAGAGGAGTCTTATTAGACAATCCACAAGCTGGTGGCTGAAGGTGTAGCTATTTTTATCAATTGGTGGGAACTTGGACACAACCAAATCCACTTTCTGGAGCCCAACATTATCAAGCACAACAATGTTTGTTGTAATGTGGTAATTAATCCAAAGGTACTCCTTAACAGTTTGGAGAAAATCAAGAAATGTCCCGCTATTATGAGAACTCTTGATCATTTGATATTGGTCCAACCTGCAAGGACCAAGAAGCGCTACCATGGAATATTTTTGGGAACAGACAGCTGCACAATGTGCTACACCATCCTTGGACCCCTTCTTGACCCACCCATGCCTAGACCTGAGTGAGGAGGAAAACAATGATTCATCTATATAGAAGAAATGTACATTGCCAGTCTGCTTTAGAGCCATATAGGTCTTGGCATAAATATGTCAATCCTTGATGGTCTTCTTGCTGTTCCTATTATATGGAGAAACCCCCAGTACTTTCCAAGGGAAGCCAAGATTGACCATGGTCTTGTATATAAGAGTTTTAGAAACAGAAAGGCCAAACTCAGTGGTCAGCATTGGTTGAACAGCAAGTGAGTACAGGTGGCAATCCTTGGTAACCCACTGCTTGATTGCATCAATATGCACAGGCTGCAAGAGTTTTAGCTGCTGCTTAGCCTTGACAGATTTGGCAATTTTACTGGTTTTGCTGTATTTGTTGTTGAGGTCCCAATATATCTGTCTGTGACCAAATTGGGACACAATATCCCAAACTACCATTCCCCCGTTCAAGCAGTTGAGGAGAGCTTCACACTCACTATCTGTCAACTGATGCTGGCCCTTGGCAAGTACTGCAACATCCTGGCTATCAGTCTCAACACATATGATGGGGACTTATGTGTAGAAGGTGAGATCACACTTGCGTACAGTGGCGCTGTCAATGGTGGAATAGATCACAGGCGCAGATGGCTCTTCAGTGGTGGTCAATGGCTCATATGAGGTGTCAAAGATGTGGGGCAGGAAGTAGCAACTCTTGGGTCAAGAGTGTGGACCGGGTGACAACTGGGTATACAGTGGAGGTGTATATAACCTCATTATTCCTGACAACCTTTGTATGGGAGACTTTGGTGGCAGGCCTTGAGAGAGGCTTCTATCTGGGATTCAAGCTGGTTGTTCTGACTTGGGACGCAAGAGGTGATTGACTGGCGCTGACACCTTGAGAGGCCTGTGTGTTGGAATTACTCCCCTCAATTTGTGTTCTAGGTCTATTATCAGATTCTCTGGGACACCCTTTTGAATGGACTGCCCTGCGGGCTAGTGCAGGAGCTGGCTGGGAATGGGATTGTCTGTCCATAAAAATAAAATAAAATAAAATATATTTTAGATTAAATATGTATTGATTTAGATTTTTAGTTTTGTTGTGGGTAGTTGTTTTCTCTTGATTTAGCCTTGAATAGTAACAGAATTTCTATATATGTGATTTAAAGTGTATGATATTGTGTCCTTTCTGGGTTTGGATAATTTTACATTCCACTTAATTTCATGTCTAAACATGGTTGTTGAAATTGGATTTTTCATTTGATTTTATCCAGAGTGGAGCTTCTTGATTTGGGTTGATTTATCTTAGTTACTTACTGTACATTCAATTTAGATTCCAGTTCCGCAATTAATATCTGAGTTTACTAGTGGCATTCAAAAGTGATTTGAAATTTGGTTCTTGGATTTGACAATCCCGCAATTCCAAAAAATATAGTAAACTTAATGAAGTTGGTTGATGGATTTGAACACTTCAAATCTGATTCTAGTTAATTCATTTTCTCCATTGGAAATATGCAGTTTTACTTGAACTTTGCAAAGTGTCTATGAGTTCCTGCATTTTTAAACATTCAAATAAAAATACAAAAAAATCAATTTAATTAAAAAAGGTCATCCTGGAAAAGTGATTTGAAATTTGGACCAAGTATTTGAAAATCCCGCATTTTTATGTTTAGGTTCTGAATTTAAAGTATGTAATTGACAGAAGTGATAATCCATATATTTATCATATTGTATTTTAAATATTTAAGCTATCCATCACTGAATATAATAGATATAATTAATTTACAATTAAATTTTTAATTTTTGCATAAATGGTGGCACTGTATGGAATTGCAGGCTTGGAGTCATCTAAATATAAAACACTAATCAGTAAATCTAAAAGAGTAAATTAAAGAATATAAAAAATAGTTGGGAAAGCTAAGCCTTTAATTGATTGGCTGTTCTGAGTGGCACACAGGGATGAAAAAATCAGCGTGGCCATAGAATTTGGCCACAGTCTCAGTTGGGAGGGTGTGGATCCTGGCCTGCAGCAAATCAAATAGTTCCTTGGTCACAGTTGGTATCCCTTGCTTGATGAATCACTTGAGCCACCCAAAGACCTCCTTAATGGGATTTAGGAAGGGAAAATAGGCAGGGAGGAAGAGAAGGCGCAAATTGGATGTGGCCAATTGCTGGGGACCCACTGCAATGCTAGTATCAATCATTGGAGATTCCTGCATAATATCTGCCACCTTGTGAAGACCAACATTTTCCAACACCATTACGCTGGTGAAGCCCAGGCTTGTGTGCCTCAGGTGCTCCTGGGCCAATCAGAGAAAAGTTAAGAAGGTCCTGTTGTTGTGCAAACCCAATATCATTTGATAGAGCTTGATTCCCTTTGGACCAAGGAGAGTCACCATTAAATAGGCTGTGGCAAGGACAGAAGCACGCCAAGCTACCCTGTCATTAGAGCCTTTGACAACATAGCCATACCCATTGTGCATTGATGAGGCAAATGCCAATTCTTCAATATAGTAAAATTTGACTGTCCCCTTGTTTTTGAGGGCAGTGTATGCCTCAGCATATTTTTTCTGGGTCTCAACATTGGTTGGGCTGTTTTATTATAGGGAGATACCCCAAGCTTTTTCCAGGAAAAGCACATTCCCTTCACCAGATAATAGTAAAAGGAAATTGAGGCCTCAACCCCAAAAGTAGATTTAACCATGGTCTATATATTTGTCAGTTCAAGATGGCAGTCCTGGGTTATCCACTGATGGATTGCCATTTGTTCTCCTTGGTGAGCATGGTGGACACGTGCAAGGATTTCTCTGCGGCAAGAGCTTGGCCAGTATTGATGTATGTTTTAAATGTTTTGGAGGCATATTTGGGATCCATCCCAATAAGAGCCGCAGCCGCCTTGTAGTCACCAGATTCACACATAAGTCTGAGCAGGATGATGTTTTTGATATCTGGGATGTGCTTCTGGGCAGGCTTAGCAGGAGTAGTTGAATTGGTATCCTGCTTGGGGACTGGTACACAAGGCATAGGCACCTGTTTATAGAAGGCTGCAACCTTCTTTAGAACCAGCTGTCCCTCTGTAGTTCTATAGAGCTTGGGCTCATTGTCTTCTTCTTGGTCACCCTCACTGACGTAGGGCTTGTAGCTAGTGTCAAGTACAGGCTTAACTTTCTCCAGCATGGCTGACAGGACCAACTCTTGGCGGTACACAGTGTCAAACACATACAAAGTAAGTTCTACCTCCTTGTTTCTAACTGTTTTTGGTAGTAGAGACCTTGGTGGGCTTCTTGGTCAGCTTGGAGACCCAAAGGTTGATGCTCTGCACCCTAGCAGCTTGTGCTCCTTGAACCAGCTGTGTCAGTGCAGCGTCACTATTGAACTCTCATCTCCCATCTCCTTCCTGAGTAGGCACCTGGGTTGCACTAACTCTGTTCTTTGACCCGCAGAGGCAACTGTGACGCACAACAAGTGCATTACTACTCTGTTGTTGTACTCCTTCCATTTTAAATTTTAATAAAATTATAAATAAATTTCAATTAAGTTATACACTGGTTTTTAATTTTTGCTTTTATCTGAATATGGATATTTAATTAGAGTTTCCTTCATCCAATATCCCAATTATAGATTTTTATTTCTTAATTAGTTGTTTTTATTTTTACAACACCCATTTTAGAATATCCAAAATATTTTCTGCCTTTTTTCCCAGATTTTACTGCTAAATTTAAACACCCATCACTATGCTTCTAAAATTTTTGTTTCATATTGTGTGCCTTATTTTAGATACCTTGGTATCATTCTTGATTATGTTAAATTGCACACAACATTTGAGGGGTTTTGTTTACATATTGAGTTGCTATTTTGTTTTGTTTTTGGATTGAGTTTTTACTCATCACAAGTGGGTGTATTTTGTCACCAATTTACATAGTAAGCATGTGTACACTAAAGGTCAACTCACACTATTTTTTTGTGAATCCTTGTATTTTGGTTTGTATTTTGAATAGTCTTTCTTGGTGCGCAAGTAATTTTTTGCTGTGTTGACTCATTTTGTCCATTAAAGCCAAAAATTCCTGTTAACAGAGTGTATATTTTAACCTGATAGCTGGAATTTTATTAAATATGAAATCATTTGATTTAAATCTGAGGTATTTCTAGTTGTTGCCATAGCTTTTAAAACTACTGTAAGAGAACAGGCTCTGGGCCAGCGTGTTGCCCATGGTGAACGTGGATGGACAGTACCTGGAATTGTCTACCAAGTTTCAATGGGAGTCAATTCCTACTTTGCTCTTGGAGGGAGCTGATCCCTTACTTTCAGCCTTGTTCTTGGATCTTTGTCAGCCTCTAGTCCTATCTCAACTCAATTTAGAGGAGGGTAACATAGTTCACTGGAGGTTTTCCATGCATCAGGTGGAGAAGTACTTGGAGGGCCATCTCCATAAATTTGCTTTTTGTGGTCAGCAACTTGGTGCTGCTCAGCAGTCTACTGTTGTGACGGATCCAGGAAATTCATGCTTGCTTTTTTATTATCCCGGCCTAAATCTTTCATAGTTTGACAGGGAATCCTTTATGTAAGCTTTGATGAGCTTGGATTCCAGGAAAGTAATCTTGGCGTTAAACTTGTTGTCATCTGGTGATCACTTTCATGTTTTTCACTTCTCATAGTCTTAGCTGCAGACCATCTCTTTTATTCCATGGTATTCTTCTTTCAGTTAAAAGCCAAAAACATAACTCATAAAATGATTGAGGGGAAATCAATCATTGTCAAACATAAGTATCTTTATTAATTAAAGTCATGTTTCTATTATATACCAATTGAGGTACATTTGGCTGAAAACTCCTCTGGTTCTGGAATCACACCTGAATTCCTATCACATGGTTTATGATATAACAGCGTCATCCAATCCAGATCTTTACCAAAAAGATCTTCACACTCTTAACCTATAATAATGTATCCTAATACATTCCAGAATCACCTAATTCCTTCCGTGGAAATGTATTGTCTTGGCTTGAAGCATTCCAGGATTCTGGTGCCAAAACCCTGTGGAACATACATATTCCTGATCCAAGCTATCCTTGTTCCAACTGGGAACCAGCTTATCAAACCTAAAACCCTAGACATTATTGTCTACATTTAGCTGTTTTTTGCATTGATGGGTTTTTTGCGTTAAAAACCCATTAAAACACTTTGAAACTCAAACCAGGCGCCACTGTGGCGCCCAGAAACTTTCCCAGGCAGCGTCTTAGCGCCTGAAACATTCACTGGGCAGCCCTTTGGCGCTTTACAAATCAATTAGGCAGTGCTTCTAACCTAATAAAATTACCAAAACAGTGTATATAAACCACAATTTGGGGGTTTACTTTTGGTTAACCTTAACCAAACTTCTTGATACAGTCAAGGCAATTAAAATATAATTAAATCTTCATTAATTATATTCCCAGCATATACTAATTAACCTCACCAGTTAATTGATTTGTTTGAAGACAACAAGTCTTTATTTAACGCAGTCAAGTCTATTTCAACCCTATGTTTAAATCCCCATTAATCATATTCCAGGGTATATATATTAAATAACCTTCCCAGTTAATCAATTGGTTTGAGACACCTAGTATCATAATCTGAATTGTCCAGATTATTCATTTGGCCCTCAATTAGTACAGCCTAATTGATCCCTGGGTATCAATTAACCTCCATGGTTAATTAGTTAGTCTGAGACACCTTATCTTATAATCTGAATTGTTCAAATTATTTATTTCAGCCCTCAATTATTCAGCCTAATTGATTCCTGGGTAATCCATTACTATGTTGGAAAATCTCTCCAAGGCCAATCCTTTTGTTTTGAATTTCAACCTATGAAATTCATCACAATTCAACCTCTTTGTGAAACCACAGCCCAAAATGACTGTAGTACAGTCACAACTGTATCAGCTATTCTCAAGGCAGTGGTCAGAGCCTGGGCCATGCCTGGTCAGACTATTCCTCAGGTGAAGGGTTGGATGGCTACCAATAATTTTGAACAGTGGCTTTGATGTGCAATTCAGGCTACCCTGAAGGGGGTGGATTCCACCAGTAGTGACTAATTAGTTGCCATGGCCCTTGCTGGGAACTTGGTACTTTGTGGTTCCAACAAGTTTGACCTTACTAAGGAATACAACATAACTCCCTTCCTTGACTGGCTTCTTGGGGTATTCTACTGTCTAGGTGAGAAGACTCTGGATGAATATGTACTCTGTGAATCCCTTCTGTGAGATTTTATCTTCCTTGGTGTGTCCTTCCCTGTGGCTGTGGGGATCAATTGTGTGCGGCATCTGGTGGGTCTCCAATGTCCCATTCTTGGCCATTGGCTTTGTGGGTCCACTGAGAATCAGCTTTGTTACTTGGCTGTGGTTCAGGCCTTGATGTAGTTGGTCTGGTATATGCAGGTCCTGGTATCCCAACAATAAAGACTCTTTCCGATTTCATTTTCCTTATTTATTTCTTGGTTCTGGCAACCTGGACAACAACCCATGGATTTTTTATTAGACTTTTTTGGGTTGTTGTCCTCATTGGGGCTTACTCTTGACTACCAGGAGCAGCTCACATATATTGTGCATGCACTCTAGTAATCAATTGCCCAGAGACTGGCTCCTTCAATGTGTATTATTCAGGACTAGTATTTTAGATGACTTGAACAGGACCTTGCCAGAGAGAGGCAAGATTAGACTCTTGACAATATCCTCTTTTTCTGAAGAAATAAACTGCATCTCCAACAATGTAGGACTTTAGGGGAGGGCGCTTGGCCATGGCTTGGTCAAGGTCTTGGAGTTTGTGGTTGAGGTTGACAGTGTAGGCTTCAGATTTTAGCTGGATCAACGTCTGTACCAGCTTATTGAGGGTAGGCGTCCAGGATACTGCCAGGCTAGGTTTTGCCAACAATTATAGCAGGGGTAGTAGTCCTGGTTGCCGCCATTAGAATAGCTGATAGAGTGACTTTCCTATGGCCTTGTGATAGCCAATATTGTACTCAAAGGTTGCAACCAGCAAGAAGGTATCTTAATCTGTCTCCTGTTTATGGCTAAGCTTCCAAAGTATCTGTACCAGGCTTTCATTATGTGTTCTACAATACCATTTGTCTGTGGGTGATAAGGAGTAGATAGTGTACCACAGATCCCCAGCAGCTGGTTTAAGCAAGGAATCATGTAGCTAGTGAAGTTGGTGCCATTGTCTGTCAACAGTACTTGGGGGCAACTATGCTTTTATATTATGTTCTTCAGCATAAATGTAGCAGTGGTAAGGTTGGTCTGGTTAGGGATAGCCTTAGCTTCTACCCATTTGGTCAGGTGATCCACGGCTACAGTAATGAACTTGTTCTTGCTGTTGGTGACTGGCAAGATACCCAATACATTGATAGCAATTGTATGAAAGGCAAACCCAGGGAAGACTTGTCTGTGCTGGAACTTGGCTACCTTTGGGCGCTTGATGTTACAGTTGTGGAAAGAGGCTAAAGTCTCCACCACATCAGTGTACATTCCTTCCCAGAAGCAATGTTGTTGTAGCATTGCTATTGTCTTCTGAATACCACTGTGCCCAGTAGTCTTGTGTGCCACTACCACTGAGTCCATGTATAGGGTTGGTCATATATAAGGCAGCCAGGAATCCCCACAAAGCTTTGGGAGATGTCCCTTAGAGACCTTGATGTCAACAGCTAGCTTCTTGAGAGCCCTTTGTATCTCTGCTGGCTTGTCCCCCCACAAAGAAGGATCCTCCATTAGTTTATCATAGAGAATGTCAGCCATGGGGGAGACTAAGGCAACAGTAGGCAAGTGGGAGAGGCAGTCAGCATTTTGGTGGATTGCTCCAGCACAGTGAATGATCTCATAGTTGTATGCCTGTAGCTTGATAGCCCAATGTGCCAGCCAACCTTGTGGATCCTTCAGCATCTTCAGCCATTAAAAGGAGGTATGGTCTGTGACAACCGTGAAGTGCACTCCATGAAGGTACACCCTGAATTGTTGGTAGGATTAAATCACTGTCAAGCACTCACACTCTGTGACTGTTTAGTTTCTCTTGTGAACATTGAGGGTACAGGAGCAGTAACCCACTGGGTTTTCTAATCCATTGGCGTCTAACTGAGAAAGCACACCACCAATAGCTGACAAGCTTGTGTTAGTTTGAACTACAAAGGGTCAGGATAAGTATGGGTAGGCCAGCACAGGTTCAGTATTGAGGGTCCTCTTGAGGGCCTCAAATGCAGTCTGGCAAGCCAGGCTTCAGAAGAAGTCTACATTGGCACATAGTAGTTGAAATAGTACATCTCCCAGTGTGGCAAAGTTGGGGATAAAGCAGCAATAGTAGCCTATCATTCATAGGAATACTTGGCCATTTTTTTACTAGAGGGCACCTGCATCTTCTTGATGGCCTCAAACTTGAGAGGGACAGGGTGGAGTCCATTGCAACTGATGATGAATCCCAAGATCTCTAGGTGCTCCTTGAAGAAGTTGCATTTGTGTGGCTTCAACTTCAGGTTGTCAGCTAGGAGCCGTTTGAAAACCTCCTCCAGGTGGGCCAAGTGTTCAGTAAAGGTACAAGAGAAGACATTGATGTTGTCAAGGTATACCAGGACGCAGGAGAGCTTGAAATCTCCCATCACTGCATTCATTGCTCTTTGGAAGTTGGCTGGCGCATTGGACAGACCTTGAGGCATCCTGGTTGGTTAGAAAAGCCCTTGGTCTGTAATGATGGCGCATTTCTCTTGACTAAAAGGGGGCAGGTCAATTTTTCAATACTCACTGATAAGATCCATGGCACTAAAGAACTTGGCACCTCCCAGCAAATCCAATGTATCATCAATGCAAGGGAGAGGGTAGGAGTCCTTTTTGATAACAGCATTCAGGCAGTGGTAGTCAATCACTACTCAATTACTATCATCCTTCTTCTTGACAATCAACAGAGGGACATCCCAGGGACTCTTGTTGGGAACTAGGAGTCCAGTACCCAGTAGTTTTTGGAGTTCCTTGTTGGCCACAGCATGGTTAGCTTGACTATGTTGTATTGGTCTAGAGCAAATTGGGGGTCTATCCTGGGTATCAATGTGATGCGCTACATCCACTGCCTTCCCAAGTTCATAGTCATCCTTAGAAAATAATGTTTCTATATTGAGAAAAGAGGTGCATAGATAGGTTTTTTGCTCTTTGGAGAGACCTGATAGCAATTTGCAGCTGATAACTACCAGAATTCTTGGCTGCTCACAGGGCAGACCCAACTCTGAGAAGTCTGCAAAGGAAGAGGCTTCCTGTAGGTTGCCATGTTCTTCTAGCCATATGTGACCCAGTAATTGGTACTTGGAGACAGTCATTGGCTGTTGGCTTATGTTGGCCAGCAACACCATAATTTCCTGGTTGCTAAGCATGATGATTCCTGGCTCAACCCAAGGTTTCAACCAAGATGCATTGGGGATGCCAAAGATCTCTCCATGAGTACAAGTAGGGAGTGCAAGTGATAGACCAGTGTTATGTATCACTTACAAGCCTGGTGGGATAAACACTGCAGAAGACACATACACAGGGATGCTCTTGGTCTTTTTAACCGAGAGAGGGAGCACCTTAGCCTTCTTACTGCGCATTGTATAAGCAACTGGCAGTTCTCCATCTACATATTCCAGGTTAATGTAGTGCAACTGGTGTAAGGGCTGGTCAGAAGGGAAATTGCTATGATAGAATATGTGAATGGAGTGGCCTAAGATCCCAAACGTATGGTCTCCATGGTTGGTCATGGTGCTGTATTGGACCATAAAGCTAGTTACAATAAGGATGTTATAGCTGTTATTCCCCAGAACTATTGCAGGGGAAGTGACCATTAGTTTTCCAAAGCAAAGAGGGAGAGAATAGTAGGCTCCTTTTGCTCTAGTAATCTGTGGTCCATCTGTATCAAACTCTTTATGGTAGGCTAAGTCTGGTGCCAGCTTCAACTTTTTGACCAGCTGTGAGGATATAATATTTCCTGGGGCACCAGTATCTAATATAGCTTGGACATGGGTTTTGTTCACCACCAGGTTTATATAGGTACAATCCTGACAGTTTTCTCTGTTCTCCACAATCTTGTAGACCTAGTGTATGTTCAGCCCTGTGAACTTCTATAGGAAGGTAGCCATGGCAGTCCTACAACTGGGCCTGCTTCCTTGAGGGATTTTAGAGGTGCCAAGATGTTTAATGTACGCAGCAGCTTGGATAATCATTCTGTGCTGTCCTCTTGATGGGTGACTTCAACACCTTCTTAGGTCAGTTGTTTGGCATAAGGTAAGGAGACTGTTTTCTGAGCTATTTGTGGAATAATCACCTCAGGTCAAAGCATAGTCCAATGGGTTTGAGTGTTAACTGTGAGGACTCAATGTAGGAGGTCCTCTTGAACTCCTTCATAGTCAGTATCCTTGTGTATTAGTTGGGAGTTGAAGTCAATCAGGGAGGGTGATTCCTTAGGTTTCAACTCAAATGATTGTAAGGCAACAAGCCTCTGAGCAGGTTTGTTGGGGGGAAGAGGTATGGGGGAGATGAGGGTATCAAAACTACAAAGGCAGCCAAGGATTTCTCCTTGTCCTGGCTGCTTAGTATATTTTTGACTGGTCCTCATTGTCCTCCTCAATATCTGCGTCCTCAGTGTAGTCCTCCTCCTCTGGTTCTGCTCCTACCATCAAGACCTTGCAGGGAGATTTACAATCCTGGGAGAGATGCCCAGGCTTGTTACACTTAAATCAAAGGCGTGTTGAGTTATTCAAACTACCAGGATTGGGATTGACTGGCTTTAAACCATCTGTACTGAAATTCCTGGTTCTGGTTTCAGTAAGAGGATTGGGTGTTCCTTTAGGTAGGGGATCTTCAACTCTTCATTGTAGGGTTTTAACAATTTATCAGGTCAGGGACTGTCTGGGCAGTGTAGATCCCAGATTTTAGGGCCATAGATAGTTCCCTATTGAGCATTACCGCTTTTAGAAGTGCTGACTGCACATCAATGAATGACACCGCCTTCATGGAGGCCAAGGTCTGTGCTTCCAAGTAGAATCTGGAGGTAAAATACTCCAAGATTTCTCCCACCTTAAGTTTGGTATCTACAAAGTCTATCTTCTGTCCTAGGAGAGCTTCCTGGCTATCAAACTCTTCCATCAGTGCCCAAAAGATGTTGGCGTAAGTCCAGCATTTTCTGGGAGGCAGGGTAGTATCAACGCATGTGTGTCAGTGTCCAGACAGTTGATTATGGTAGTGTCTTTCATATCCTCATATGCCCCATACATTGAGTTCTGGTATAGCCAGAGGAACATGGCTACATTACTTTTTCTGTCAAACCTGGGGAGATTAGCTGGTTTAAAGAAGGGCAAAGAGTTATGGATCACAGTGGTAGCTGATAAGCCTGCAAAATAGGAGAAGCAGGTCTGTTACAGTTGGCTTTGGACGCAGCCTTATGTGCTCTTCCCGTTGTGTTTCAAGATCTTGTACTGTCTCTTTAATGGTAACCACTGATGGACTGCCATTCTCTGTCACCACTTCTAGTACTCAGATAGAATGGAGGAGCCTTTGGTTGGTATTTTCCTCACTGTCCAGGCTGTGATATCCTTCTTGCCCAGATGAGTTCTGGTAACTGGCTTGGGAATGACTTCCAGTCTCCATGGGATGGTGTTGGGTAGAAAGGCCATCCATCTTCTGTTCCAAGGAAGCCATTCAGTTGTTTTCTCTCTCCAACTAGTCTTGGATAGAAGCCATCAGATCCCTGTGCTCATCCATTTTATCAGTGTAGGCTTGGTACTCCAGAAAAGTGACATCTAAATCCTCCTCCAGTAGGACTATCCTCTTCTCCTGGTTGCTCAGTGCCTCTTGGAGTTTGGAAATCTTCTCAGTGTTGGTTTTGTCTTGGCTTTGACGCCAGCTGGACAAGGTGATCTTCTCAGCCTGGAATCCATCAACCTTGTGATTGACTTTTCCAAAATCTCTATATATAAAGGTCAAGTCAATGCCAGCTTCCTTCACTTCATGTTGTAACTTTGATAAGTGGTCATAAATTTCCAAGATATCCCTATTCATCATTGCATTCAAAGGAGAAGGAGTAGACACCACAGATTGTTTGGGACCTGCCAATGGAAGTGCTATCAGGTGTTGGCTCAAGATGGTTAACTCTTGGACCAGCTCATGGATAACTGGTACATTCTCTTTGATGTGTGCTGCCACTGTGGAAATCCAGTTGAATTCTAACACTTGGTGGCAGAGATTCTGGATTACTTGGTGGGGAAATAAGGAGTTCAGTCCCAGTTCAACAGCTTTGGACCAGGGGATAATACTGTTCTGTACCATCATCACCTCTGAAAGCTGGTTGTTCATTAATTCAAAGTTGGTAGACAGGTTGTTTTACAAAAGCTGAAGGAATGATTGCTGGTTTGTCACTAGTGCTCCTTGGTCCTTTATCAAGCTCTGTAGACGTCCCAGATGTATTCAATTGTGGCAGATGACTGGATTGCAAAGTGCTGGATGTAATATTTTGCGTGCTCAGCAATTCAAAGGCCCTTACAAAGTTGGTCAAGGTTTACCAAACTTATGTTGAGGAATCTCTACATGGAGACTTCAGCAGATGGATGTTAGATAGCCAGCAGTTGCAATTACTGGCCTTTGTTGTCTGCTCCACTGTCTATTCTGGTCATGGATTGCCAAAGGGCTTCCTCAGAAGAACTAGCATTAGTGTCCACTTCCATGGGTGCAGGCACAGTCAATAGTAAGGGGCTTCAATTGCCAAGTGGTAAGGGCTGGGGAACATCATCCATAAATTTTTGCAATTGGGAGAGACTAATATGTAGTACTTGGTAGGCATTAGTGTTATCATGAGGCAGCCCTCCCTTCACCAAGAAGGAATTGCAGGGGCAAGGAGAACCAGATTCTTGTTTAAAAATTGCCATGAGCGCTAAATTTTGTGTTGTGGACTGTTGGTGTAAACTGGTAGGATTTAGCCCTGGTAATTGTTCAATTACTATACCTGAATAACAGGGTAGTAAACCCAAAATAGGAGTGAACAATAGATGAGAGTAAAAACTTATCTTTATTTAATATATTTACCAAGTATATATAGTAGGGTGGGAAATTGGGAGAGAGAGAATTGGTAGAATGCAGAAAAGGGGAAATAAGCCAGGCTTGGCAGAATACAAATATTAGTATCAATACCAATATTGGCTATTAATTTTGCACCCAGAAGTAGAGATTGATCAAGCAATTGGGTTGTTGTTGGCAGCTCTATTTAGTCTTCTGTACTTAGGCGCCAAGTACAGACTCTAATTCAGGAATCAAATGCTTTGTTTGTTGCCCCTATTTGCAACCTTTGAAATACCCAATTACCAAGGAGATTTGAGTAGAATCCAGAATGCACTGGTATTCACTAGTTATCAATCAATTGGTCAATCAATCACCTAATGTGTAAGTGTATTCCAGATCTGACTTTGAACTTAATGTCCATCAAACCCATTATTTATTAGCATATTTGCAACATAGGTGCTTTGGAGTGGGCGTACTTTTCACAGACTTTTCATTGATCTAGTACTTCCTTGATTCCATCCATCATGTTGAGCCACCAGTAGTGTGTCTTGAGATATTCATGCAAGTTCCTACTATAGTTGTGTCCCAGATCTTTGTGGTATCAAAGGATTGTGTCAATCTTTTGTGTTGATGGGAATTAGGGTACAGTGTTGCCATTTGGTAATATGCAGTGAAGAGTACCATATACATTTTTGAAAAGATGTTTGTTCTTGAGGACTTTCTCTTGGATGCTCATTATTGCACCAGATGGGAACCCCTCTTAGAGATTCCCCATGATTAACATGGGCCAATTGGGGTCTTCATCAGTGCATAGGAGATTTTTACGGTATAGCCTTGATAGAGCGTCTACAGTAGGCATTTCTTTTCCTGGTTTATATTCAATTATCATGGGGTAACTTTAGATAAGGCTCATCTATTCAGCTTTTTTGTTTTTATAGATGTTGTTGAGACTTGAAGATACTAATTACTTGGGGTGATTAGCACTTTGAATATCTGTACACCTTCCAGGTAGTGTTGCCACTTCATTAGACAGTGGACAATAGCTACCAGTTCCTTGTCATGTATCAGAAATCTTTGCTTGCCATCAGACAGATTTATTGATTCATATTCTACATGGAGTAAGTCCTTTTCTACAGTCTGAATTTAGAGTACTCCTCCTATTGCGTAATTGGAGGCATCAGTTTCTAGTTTTTATATCCCTTTGTGGTTTGGATATTTTAAGATGGGAGCAGTGACCATTTGTTCTTTCAGTTGTCAAAAATGTTGATCCCTTAGCAGTGTCCATACAAATTTTGTTGTTTTTCCTGTGATTGCAGATAAAGGGGCGGCCAGAGCACCCCAGTAAGGGATGAATTTATTAACATGGGCTACCATGCCTAGGAATGTATGAAGCTCACTCTTATTCTGCAGAGCTGGCATGTCAGTTATGGCTTGTATCTTTTCTGGGTCTGTCTTCACTCCATCTTTGCTGATAATCTGCCCCAAGAATGGGAGTTCTGTTGTGAAGAATTCACATTTTGAGGGTTTGGCTATGAGCTGGGTATTCTGAAGGGTACAGAGGACTGATCTAATATCTTCTTAGGGTTGTTCTACAGTCAGGCTGTATATTATTATATTGTCAAGGTAGACAATAGTCCTTTTTCTAATGCTTTCTTAAAAGACTTTGTTCAAAAAGTCATAAAGGTGCTTGGGTCGTTTGTCATACCAGATTTAAGGACAACAAAGTTGAACAAGCCATATTTAGTTCTGAACACAGTTTTGGGAATATCTTCATGATTCACTCAAATTTGTGGTATCCTGCTGTCAAGTCAATTTCCGTGAAGATTTGGGACCCCCCAGGGCGTCAAAAAGGTCATCAATCAGGGGCAGGGGATACCTGTTCTTGATTGTGATCTTGTTGAGCGCCCTTTAGTCTGTGACCAGGCGGAGTCTTCCATCTTTCTTTGCTACAAAGAAGACAGCGGTACCAAAAGGTGACTTCAAGGGTCTAATGAGGCCTTTTTTAAGGGCTTTGTCTAGGTAGGCTTTCAGAGTATCATCTTCTTGGGGTATGAGGCAATAGATAGGTTGTTCCTTTGGTACACTTCCTTTGAGGTCAATCTCATGTTGTATGCCACAGTTGGGTGGTAACCCTGGTAGTGTTTCCTGGAAAACAGAAGGGAATTCCTTGACAAACTGATCTCAGATATAGTCCTGTTCACGTCTGGATTCTGTATTCTTAAAGTGGATAATTTTGAACGTGCAGGTGTTCCAATTGATCTTGCTGGGGTCAGTCCCCTCTTCTGTCTCCATGATTTTCACAAATACATGGTCTCGCATAAGTGTTTCAAAGTGAGTTGGGTAGATGTGGTTGTGTACTTTGCCACACTGTATAGTGAGAGTAGCGCTGTCCCAGTCAATATGATGTTTGGTCTTTCTCATCCAATCTAGTCCAAGTATAACATAATATTTGGGGATTGGTATGATGGGGCCACTAAGCGTAGTTTGCACATCTCCAATTTGAGAGCGGAAAGATTTTGCTTCCTTGTTTACTGGTGTACTTCTGTTATCTGCCATAATAACTCTCTTGACACTGCTTCAGACTGTTGGTAGTTTCATAAGGCTGTCAATTTTTTTGTCAATGAGGGATTGATATGCTCCAGTGTCAAATAATGTTGTGCCCTGGTATCTGCAAAAGCAGAAAGGATAGGTGAGTAGTTTACTTCCAGTTTGGGCATCAAACATTATAGGATTTCTGGAGGGTACTTGGATCATGGTGATTGAATCCACGTCCTGGTCCCTGTACAAGACTTGTAGATTGGGGGAGGGCGGCTTGCCTAAGCACTCCCCTGAGCTTTTCCCTCCTTGCTGGTGTCTTCAGTGCTTGCTTGATTAGCCTGAGCAGTGTGATTTCCGCCTTGAGTATGAGGGTTATTGCTTCGGTTATTCTGCTTGTTAGGGTGAGGGTTTTTCTTTGCTGTGGGACTCTTCTTTTGCTTGTTTGTTGCGTGTAAGTTGTCAGACTTCTGAGCTGCGTGTTTTCCTTCCAGGAATACATCTTTGAGATTCTTGCAGCAGTTCATGCCAAACTGACGTCTAATGTGTGTGTGGAGGCCATTGTAGAAGTCTAATAGTGGCCCAGGTTTGTCAGAGTTAATGGTGCTGGGGGCTTAGTTGCGTAAGTTTTCATACACTGCAATGTACTCCTCAATTGTTCCTGTCATCTTGAAGGTTCTGAATTCTGTCATGATCATCATGTTGGAGTCCTTCATGGCAAACTTTTCAAGGAAGGCGGTTTTGAACATGTCCCAGGTTTCATTTTGGTCAGGGTGTTGTTTGAGCCATTTGCTTACCAAGCGTGAAGCAGTCCCTGTGACCCAGAGAGCAATTTCACTGGCCCAGAGTCTACACAGATAGCCCACTTGTGTAAAATTGCTTGTGTGCTGTTGATCCAGAGGTTGGCATTTTCCCGGCGTAATCCTGTGAAGGTCCCAATCTCTGCTGAGCGTAGGCGTTGGAATATGGTGTTGGGTATTTTGGGCTTCTGTGGTTTGGTTGCAGTTGGAGGCCGGTTCAGGAGTTTATGGGCTTTGAGAAAACTTTACTGTTTGATGGGGACAAGGATGTTGTCAAAGATGGCAAACCCTGCAGGGACGTCTTGTCCTTCTTCATAGTCTCTCCAGCCTGTGGGGAGGGTCATTTGCTGGATCTTTTTCTTGGAAGGAATTTTTCCTTTAAGTTGTGTAGGTGTGGATAACCTACCTGTGCAACCACTGTCAAGTGTATACTTCTGGGAAGTATACTAAACAAGATAAAGGGGGAAATTAAGAAGAGAATGATACTTTATTGGATATGGATATAGGATAATATATAGTATCATGAGAAGCCACATACTGTTCATGTACAGCATGGTAGTCATGGGGCTTATCTGAGTAATATTCCTCTTAAGTCATGAGGCTTGTTCAAGTTGTGTTCTGCTTAGGATCTGGAATTTTTGATCCCTGTAATAGATGGCCAAATGATAGTGGTGCCACCGACCTAATTATCGATTGGTAAACCATTTGGTGAATCATAAGGTGAGTCACTCGGGGCATTAATTCCCTGAGAGGGAGTAATTGAAGATGTTGCAACATTGGATTGGCGTTTTGCTTTACTGTAATTATCTAAAGCAAAGTGTGGTACAATCAAAGCTATCACTGTAAGATGACAGCAGATAATGTAAATTCACTGCCACCCTTGGCCCTGGATCAAACCATTTTCCCCGGTCGCACCAATTAAGGCCTAAAAATAGCTGCCAAGCCGCTTAATTCCTTGGGATATTTGGCGCACACTGTGGATGAGAGATTTGTTCTAGCCTACCCTGTGGATCCCCTGGCTCTGGCTTCTCTGCCCTGGGAAGAAACTCTGATCAATTTGGATTGTTTGTTGGCATGGTGTTGCCCACTTTTAAAAACAATCAGAAATGCAGAATCAAAAGACGCACATCAAAGCCCAGAAAGTCAAATGAATCTGAAACGCCTGGGATGCCTTCCAGCCAATCAGGTGGAGCCGCAGAAGTTACTTTGGAACTCTCCAGCACCCCTAGCCTTGGCCAGCAAAATTTCTTTCCTAGCCAATCGGATGAAACTCCTGGGGTCATGTGATTTATCTCCTAGCAGCTCACCCCTTTTAACAATGGCAGGGGACTTTGAGTCCCCTGCTTATCAATTTTTCAACTTAATAAACTCTAAACAGTTGTTTAACCCCTAGTACTTCTTTCCTGACTCTGTTTGGAGTCCTCTTATATTCAAAGCAAGGTGTTAGTGGTTGTCTTTTTGAAACTTACTAATATACGGTACTTTCTGTACCCAGCGGCCTCTCCCAAATCCCTAAGTATAGAGTTAACACATAGCTAGTGTGTTTTCTGCTTATGCTTTTGAACTCACTGCTTGAACCTGGAAGTTCCACTTAAAAGCTCGTATGGATCCTATTGTTATTTGAGTTTTTCTTCGATTTTACTGGTTTCAACCCTGCCCTTGCTTTTACGCCGCCAAGCCATTCCAGACCGCTGCCAAGGCCCCCAAGTGTCCCCTTCCGTGCACTCTTGGTTTCCCTTGTAGCTGCCTCACCCACCCAAATCTGTACCACTTTAAGGTCAGAAATTAGCCCCCTCCAGTTCCAAATTCTGGGGGCTTTATCATTATGATCCTCCCAGCTCTAAGATCTGCGGTATTTTCTCTGGCCCCCTTTTGGCTTCTCCTTTGGACAACTTCCCCCGATTTATGGTCGCATGTCTCTTATTCTGCCTGCCTGGCGGTTGACACTCCTGCTAGTCTCCTAGACCTTCCCGGTGAACTTCTCATTTCTGGGAGACTCGAGTCAAGAGCTTGACCTGCAAGGGCTTGGACTTTCATGCTGTTGACTACACTGTGCCTGCCCCCACATGGGAGGGGGTGCTGGTGTCTACCCTTCCCAGTTTGGAGGAGAAGGATTTGGTACCCTTCAAGCACCTGTGAAGCTGCCTCCCACTCGCACACCCTGGTTGCTCACGGGCTAGTGCTGATGGGGTTGACTGCATACTTCCCTCAGCTGTCCCCTGTGTCCTCTCTTTGGTCCCCTCTCCAAGTGGCCATCCCAGCACTCTGCTGGGCGGCATCCTGGTGGTTCATCTCGTTGGGATGGGGGCCAGACCTGGTTAGTTTGGCCCCCCTCTCTTGCAGATAAAGCTTTAATAAATCCAGCTAAGGGATAAAAACAACAACTGGACCTGCTCTCGCTTTCATGCAGCGCCTTGCACAAAACGACACCATCCCTCTCACCCTTGAGAACCGTTCTGGCTTTGCATCGGGTGCCCCTTCCCAGGATGAGATCCTCTGTCCCATATTTGAACCACCCCCTCCCTTTAAATTCTGCGGTATCCACAGTGGAGGGACCCAAGTTATGGCCGGCTCCAAACCTTGCCAACAACCCCATCCAGATCAGTCTGCGGCAGGATCCAAACCATCCCAGAAACGGGGTCTGTGGCACCGGGTTTGCACAGCTGCTGCTCCTGCCCCTACCCCAAGCTAGATCTCCTAACCCTGGTAGGGATCGCCCCAGCAAGGGATTTGGCGGTATTGAACACCAGAACAAGGGACCATGTGGAGGGCAATGGATTCCAAGGGGGTTGATCAAGCTTAGGAGAGCTTGGGTGGTTCAGGGTGGGAGGGGACTCACCAGCCAGCTGAGGTGTACCGGCTTAAATCGGGGTAGGGACTGGAACAGCAACTGGGTAAACCAAGCACCACACCCCTGTTTTGGGATGGTCTGGATCATGCCACAGAACAGCCCACGGGGTTTTGTGCCGCGGCGTTTGGAGCTGGTCATGATTGTGACTCACCCCTTTGTGGATATCACAGAATATAAGGGGAAGGTGGTTTTCAAATATGAAACAGATGGTTTCTTTCTGTGAAGGGGCACCGGATGAAAAATTAGGATGGTTCTCAAGGGTGAAAGGGGTGGTGCCAATTTGTGCAAGGCATTGAATGTAACATTGGAGCAGGTCCAGTTGTGGGACTTTATTTTTAATCAAATCTATTAAAGCTTTATCTGCCATTACCTCATGATGATAGATTTGATTGTACCGCATTTTGCTTTAGATAGTTATATTAAAACCCTATTGGCATATTTATAAATATCAACTTAATTGAAAGGCATAGCTTGTAGACTTATGGTTGGACATGACACAGAACCACGTGAGATTGTGCTAGGTCACATCACAATTTGTGCAGGTTTGTTTATGACTTTAGGAGCAGGGCACAAAATGTGGCAGTTGCAATTGTGAACGGCTCCCTAAAAACACAAAACAGATCTGCATGAATTGTGATGTGGCATGAAGGTGCCACAAAATGATTTGTGCTCAACTGACAAAGTCACCAACCCAATTGTGTTGATTTTGGTGCCCGTCCCAACCCTAGCTTAAATCGACTAGATCCATGCCAACCGTGGCAGAGTCTAGTTTCGATCCTCCTTTAGAACGAGTCTCTGAGAATCTTTTAGGGGGCTCGGTAAGGGTAGCCCCAACCCCTGATAATGTGCTTGGACACGAGCTTGGGGTTCAAATGGACCTTCTTAAAATCGCCCCACGATCTAAATGGACGCTGGGTGGCGTTGGTTCTAGCGGCAGATGCTCTCCCTATCGTACTAAACATACCTTGGAGACTTCCAGGAAGTGGATCCATGCAGTTACATGGAAACTTGTGGAGAAACCAGGTCACGTGGATGTTTTTCTCACTTCAATTTGGGATCTATCCTAGCGGGTCAGTTGGATCAGATATGTTATCGATTATGCGGCAAGGGGTGGAACCAAGTTGACAAATGTTCTTTTCTTTTTAATTTGGGGTCGATAATGGCGTTTAAGTTGAAGGTTCCCTTGAGTATTTGGTGACAATCTGATTCGACGTAGAGGGTTGGAAAAAGGGTTTACGGGATATGACGTCATTTTAATTAGTTGCTGGTTTAGTATTTACTTTAGGGGAGGGTTTAAGTTTTGATGTTGAGAAGAGAGCAAAGCCGGTGGTAGAAGGTGGAGTGGGCCAGAAGGATGAGGCATGGGTTGGCAACGGAGATGAGGAAGAGGGTGAAGTATATGGCAATGCAGATGGCTTCGCGGGCGCTGTCAGGAGCAAAGGCCTCTACGGGGATGAGGATGCAGGTGGGGGATATGATCAGGAAGTAGATCAGGGAAGTTGTCCCAATGCGGATGAGGAGGAGGCGGCGTTGGCGGTGATGGGGGCTGGAACGGAGGAGCTTGGCTTCCATGTTTACTTGGGTGGCGTAGTTCAGGATGCGGAGGTAGCAGACGAGGGTGGTTATCAGAAGAGCGGTAAGCATAAGGAATAGCATGATGGACATTATCTGGGGAAGGAAGGCGTGTGGCAGTGGGTTGCAGCGGATGCCGGATTTCCCCGTGTCGTAGCCTACAAAGGCGGACAGGAGGAGGTTGACTATGAAGAAAATACCACACAGGCTGGCCAAAAAGGAGTGGGTCCTTCGCCACAGCTGCATGCCAAATACTGCCGAGTGGCGTTCCAAGGCAATGATGCATACTATCGTCATGGACAAGACGGGGAGGAAGAAGTGGAGAGGCCCCTGGATGGTACATGCCACTGGGTTGCCTTTGATGCTTAGGTTGGCAGAAAAGTAGAAGATGGAGTCCATGACTGCCAGCACAGGGAGAATCATGTCAACAAGCGCCAATCCAACTGCATAGTTGATCTCTCGACGCCTTGCCTGGATGTTGAGGGCAATGTATATCAAGAGTATGTTGAATGCAATCCCCATCATCCCCGCGACGAAGAAGAAGACATTGAAAGAAAGTGTCAGCTCGTGGTACATGCCATCCTCCCATCGCCATCCTAGCTTAAGTCATCTGTCCCATCCTGCACATGTCCAGTGTTCTTTCTTTAGGCTTAGAACAAGTTCATCCAACTATGGCAGGAGTGCGTCTATAAAAGGTGTGACTTTTACATTCCAAGTCTGATAGACAAGTCTATTAGATATTTCGCGCCAGCATTTAATAAATCCTAAACTAAGGCCCATTTCACCACGAGCCTCACTGATTCGCAAGAAGCGTGGGAAATGATTGGATATCATAGATGCTTGGATATACCAAGCACAAGAATTATAGCTGCACCGCTAACTACATTGGCCATACGCATCCACCAGGGTACTGCCATTGATTCCTCCAGCTTATTTTTAATTCGATCCTTCATTGATCGCAAGGGATCTGTTTAACCGCACAGTCACCGATCAGCAGCAAAGTTTCAAGTAGCTTTAAATCCTAGACCAAGCCATTGGTTTAAACTATGCAGAGACTCCCACCCTATAAGATCAAAAAGTGCATTCATTCTAGCATATCGTTTGAATCTCTGTCGCAAATTGATCAGCTTTGAAACGAAGCCTCCATGATTATAAATGCAGCAATCCATTATTTTAATGCACATTTCGCCACTAAATAGATCACCCATTCCGCATTAAGCAGGCTGCGGCCAGTTTCTGGTCCTGGCCACTCCCTCAAAGGTTTATTTTAGATAGGTTAAATATAACCCTTTCCGCTTTGGCCGTAGCTGCCTAGAGCCGGAAGCTAGCCGGCCTAGGCTGGAGCATGCCTACCCATCAATACAGAGTGGCGTACACTGACCTCAATCCCCAGATCTAGACAACCAAGTCATACCCCATTTTAGCAGATCCATACCCCATAAACTTATACCCAATCATGCCATCAGTAAGCAATAAAACTATTCATCAACATATACCAACCAGCAGTTACACCTGGGCGGCCTTGAGCGGAATAGATTCAAGAACACTGTAGCCAGGTAAGGGTTCTGGCACAAAAGTTTTTAGCATCATCCCGAGCACTCCATGGACAGGGATCCTATCCAGCCTGGGGGGAACATTATGCACCAGAGCTAGTCCAACCCATCCGGCTTGGACCCATGCCCCCAAAAAAGTCTATTCATGACCAGGATATCCCACCAAATCCCTGTAAACTTGGCCAATGCAGATGTTCCCGCCAACAGCTTGCCAAGTCGGATAAACACCCTCTGATGGATAGGCCAAAGTTGGGTAAACCAGAGCTCTTAACCCTAGCTTGAATCCCAATAACCCATTACTAATACATCCCTTACCGCTAAATCACATCAATATACCAAATAGGTTTGATGGATACCTTTAAAGCCATGTTGATGTCGAGGATATACTCCTTGGAAAGATATATAACGAAACTAGGGGATTTAGGAAGAGAACGTACTTTATTTCATATGAATATAGGGTACTTTATAGTATCATGGGGAGCCTCATACTGCCCATCTATGCCATAGGGCTTATCCAGGCAGTGTTCCACATAGGGCTCAAAAAGTTTCATCCCTATACAGCATGAGGGGGGGGTTCTGAGATAGCATTCCGCTTCTTGACTGGAGCAAAGCTACAGCTGGGGTTTGAACCCTGGAGCACCCAGGCCAAAGGACCATCTGCCCATGTTGTTGCAACTGAGCTTCCAGACTCGCCTGCTAACATATCTTACGATACATAGGGGGTGCTCGATGAGCCGCCCCTTGACGTATCTAATGTTATGGATTAATCTGATGGCAATATCAAATGGTGGGTACTTCATCCTAATTAGGAGCGCTACCAATTTGACTCGCTGATTCCCACATGAGTTATTCCTCGGCTCCAAACCTTACATGGAACTTCCCACTATGCCACCCCCTTATGGCCTTGTGGCTTTCCCCATATAGTATATTAATCACAATATTCTACAATAAATGATAACTTATGCTTATTATTCTGTCCTTTCCATTGGACTGTTGCCTTCCCCAATTCCAAATACTAAATCCTCATTGGTTCAGTTGCAACAGTGGTAGCAGCGGTAGGTTGACGACCTACCTAAAACAAAATTCCCCCAAGAAAGGACAGAGTACAGGCCGTATGGCTACTCCCCAACAAGAGGCCTTCCTGCCAATCCCCGAGGGGGACATCCCCGACGGGTACGTCTTCTATCAAGACCAGTTAGTTCTCACCAGCGTGTACAATTGGCTCCGCCTCGGGAAGCGTGAGGCCAGTGTCACCCCGCCCCAGTCAGACCTCTCTCAGCGCATGCTCAACCTTCAGCTAGAATCCTTTGCTGGTGGCGTCAAAGGGGCGGACATTGTTAGTTGGCTCCAATCTACTGAAACCCACCTTCACATTTGTCAGGTTCCTGAGCCCATATGGGTTGCCACTGCGTCTGGGCGGCATTCCAAGACGCCGCCAAGTCCCGTTACAGTGAAACCTTCTCCCCCATTGTTGTGGGAACTCCTCTTATAGCAATCAAACAAACTGGTTCCATTCCTGAGTACCTTGCCGCCTGGCAACAAGCTCTTGCTGCCACCCCCACAGCTGTGACCGACAGAAATGCAATGCTACTCACTCTCATTGTCAATGGGTTAAACCCCCGTATCTGCAAGTGGGTCCCTGTAGGTCTCTGTACCTCCATCAATGACTGCTACAAAGCCATCATGAAGGCTAACAAGCAGGCCTCAATGGGCTTCTGCCGTACCAGTGACGCTCCATCCCAGCCATGTACCACGCCTGGCAGCAGCCACAATCAAGTAGGCTGCCACCAACCACGTCAGCAGGATAATGGGACTAAACGCCCCTGCGGGGGGGGGCTTCAGCTAGTGCAGATTGAGGATCAGGGGAAAGCCTGGGGGTTGTAGCAATGAGAGGCCTTACAACCCCACCTGGCCCATCCTCTCAATCCCTGCTCGCAAAAAACCCCTGTGGCTACAACGTTCCCAAAGTTGAACCCCTGGACGTGTTTCAAGTCCACAGCAACAACCTGGTATCGCAAGTGAGCCACCCCTCAAATAAAGTAACACGCCTGTCCTATCCCTTCTGTTTCTGTGGGAACACCCACAAATTACTTGTAGATACCAGGGCCAAACACACTATGGTGGACCAGGCCTTTGCCAACTCTCAGCAATCAGACCCGGTGCCCAGCAGGTTCAAGGCAGTACGGGTAGCTGACTCCCCCAGAGTGGCCATCACCCACGAGACGGTACCCTTCTCTGTGAGAATGGGAGAACGTCCAGGTTAAGCTCTCTGGGCCCATCATGGCAGGACTCAGCCACAACATAATTGCTGGCCTCAACTGGCTGTGGCACAACCATCCCTACATCAATTGGGATACCTCTGTCATCACCCTCAACAGAAATGGGGTGGGGTTCCAGATTTACCCTGTAGAAATGAGCAAGTTACTCTATGATACTGTGTTTGTCAGAATATCAGAGACAGGCTTGTACAGTTTCAAGGGGGGAACTAGACTTTAACCAATGCTCAGTCAAAGTTATCCGCGCTGAACCATCTGTGGTCCCTCCCTTGACCTCTCCACCACCACCAGCTCTTGCTGCACTCCTCAAGGAGTACAAGGATGTATTCAGTGAGACACTTGAACAACTACCTCCTCCCCAAGAGATCCAGCACGCTGTACAGCTTCAAGGGCCGTTACCTAAAGCACAACCATTATACCGTCTCACACCAAAGGAATATTAAACCCTCTGCCAGCACCTTGTAGACGCACTTGATAAGGGCTTCATTTGTCCTTGCTCTCTCCATATGGGGTGGCTGTCTTCTTTGTAGCTAAGAAGGATGGGTCCCTTTGCCTGGTCATAGACTACTGCGCCCTAAATGAGGTGACGGTTAAGAATAAGTACCCCTGCCGCTGATTGAAGACCTGTTTGATACACTCGCAGGTGCAAAGGTCTTTAGCAAGATTGATCTCACTGCAGGGTACAACCAGGTCCGCATTGCACCAGGGGATGAGGCAAAAACTGCCTTCTGCACACGCTACATATTGTTTGAGTGTCGTGTCATGAACTTTGGAATGACCAACGCTCCCTCCACCTTTGCCATGTTGATGAACCAAGCTTTTGAGGAACTGATTGGGAGATGTGTGGTGGTGTACCTTGACGACATTATTGTCTTCAGTCAAGATCAAACCACCCACCTCCAACACCTCCGGGCTGTCCTTAACACCCTTTGGAAAAACCAGCTAAAAGCTAAACCCTCCAAATGTGAGTTCCTCAAGTCAGAGCTGTTATTCCTTGGGCACACCATCTCTGCCCAAGGGATAAAGCCCCATCCTGCCAAAATCAAGGCAATCACCAGCATGCTGCCCCACCAATGTGGGCCAAGTGCAGACATTCCTAGGCACAGTTGCCTACGCGCGCAAGTTCATCTCCAATTGCAGGGAACTAATTGCACCTCTCACTGAGCTCCTCAATACCAAACAGTGCTTCCATTGGACCCCCGTCAGAGATCAAGCCTTTGAGACGTTGAAGCAAAGGCTCACAACAGCACCAGTACTGCAGTTCCCCAATCAAAACCGACAGTACAAACTTGAGACTGATGCCTTCAACAGGGCCATAGGGGGCGTGCTAAGGGTAGAAACTGACAATGGTGTCTTTCTCCCTGTGGCATATGAGCCCAGAAAACTTACTGACTCAGAGCAACACTACCCCTTTCCATGATAAAGAATTGGCAGCCATTGTACACTGGGTTGAGAAGTGGTGCTGTTACCTGGAAGGCGCTACCTTCCCACCCCGCGTTCTGACAGACCACAAGTTGCTCCAGTAATTCAACATGCAGTCCCACTTGACACGCCACCAAGCAGGATGGGTTGAGTGTTTATCCCCTTACCAGTTGCGCATTGAGTACAAGCCTGGAAAGGAACTTGTCACAGCTGATGCACTTTTGCGACTCTAGGTGGCGTCCATCACAGGGGACAATGGCTTGGACCCAGATTGGCCTATGCTTTACCTCTGCCCTGAGGCAACTTGCTATGAGGGCCTTAACTCAGCCACCATCTCCAAATTGAAGGACAACAAAAAACAGTTCACCACTGATGCTGGTAACGTCTGCTGCCGGGCAGAGACAGGCAAGAAGTTGCCTTACATTCCCCCCATGCAACAAGGGGACACAATATTGCACTACCACCAAACCCTGGGTCACATCAGAGGGCGCAACCTCTTTGAGATCATGAAACAGAAGGTTTGGTGGCCGCGCATGCGTCAAGACATCTTGGACCTCCTTGAAGCGTGCGTGTTGTGCAAAAAGAATATATCAAAGCCTGCACCCCCAAGTCTGTCCTGCCCATCAAGGCCATGGAACCCTTTGAGCAGTGGGCCCTCAACATTGTGGGGCCACTCCCTGAAGACAGACTAGGGAGGAAGTACATTATCACTGCCATTGACTACTTCACTTGCTGGCCAGTGGCCTGGGCAACAACCAACCACACTGCCACCACCATTACCCGCTTTATTGGCAAGGAAATTATGGCCTGCTTTGGGCAACCCAAACTTCTCATCACAGATGGCGGCCCTGAACTTGTTGGGCATGTCATGAAGGCATACTGCGCCAAGAACACGCTCCAACGTATAGTTATGGCCCCCTACCATCCTTAAACCAATGGATGCGTGGAACGGCTAAATGGCTTGCTGGTTCAATTGATTGCCAAGCTCTCACAAGAGCACCCTAACACCGCATGGACTGAACACCTGCCCACTGCTCTACTTATCCTGTGAGCAAGAATCAACAGGGGCACAGGGTTCAGCCCCAATACCCTGGCCTTTGGGACACCTGACAGTCTGACAGGGGTTGAACAGGGAAAACTACAGTCCAAGGTTCCTGACAAGCCTCCCCTGGTAACAACTCCATCCCTAGACCAATGGCGTACCAAAGCCCAGGAAATTGAACACAAGCAGATTGCAGGAGGGACAAAGCACCTCAAAGCCAGGTACACTGTAGGTGACCCCATCTACACCCTCAACCCCAATTCAGCTAAATTAGAACCCAACCACTTGGGACCCTTCAAGATAACCATGGTCTATGACAACCACAACTAGCAACTTGAAGATTCCCAAGGAAACACCAAGAAGCTTCACCACAATTGCTTGTGCCCCTGCCGTGCCATCCCCACACAAAGGTTGTTCATGTGGACCTTCCTTGACCTCCTGCAGACTCTGATCTTGGTGTCTGACAACAAGCAGAGGACAAAGGGGGTGTTGCAACCAAGCTTCTATACTTGCCTGCTAACATATCTTACAATACACAGGGGGCGCTCAATGAGCCGCCCCTTGACGTATCTAATGTTATTGATTAATCTGATGGTAATATCAAATGGCGGGTACTTCATCCTAATTAGGAGCACTACCAATTTGACTTGCTGATTCCCGCACAAGTTATTCCTTGGCTCCAAACCTTACATGGAACTTCCCACTATGCCACCCCCTTGTGGCCTTGTGGCTTTCCCCATATAGTATATTAATCACAATATTCTACAATAAACAATAACTTATGCTTATAATTTGTCCTTTCTATTGGACTGTTGCCTTCCCCAATTCCAAATAATAAATCTTCATTGGTTCAGTTGCAACAATGTTTTTTTGGGCTTGGATCTAAAGGTTATTTTAATCAGCACCTACACCCTGTAGAGGGTTCAGCCAGACCAATATGTGCCATTTGACCCCTACACTTAAGCTGAAGTGGTAGGCCAAACCATGGCCAAACCTTCCTGTAAATTCACTGCCCCCTTTGGCTTTGGATCACACTATTTTCCCTCATTGCACCAAGAAAAGCTCCCAAATGCCAGTCAAGCCACTCAACCCTTTAGGGGATTTGGCGCACACTGTAGATGAGAGATTTTTACTAGCTTACCTGGCAGATCATCTGTCTCTTATTGCTCCCCCTGGGAAGAAACACTGATTAATTTGGACTATCTGTTGGCATGGTGCCACCCGCTTTTGAAAAAAAATTGGGCAACCAATCAAGCAATGTCACATCAACACCCACAAAGTCAAATGAATCACAAATGTCTAGGATCAGCACCCGCCAATAGGATGCAGGCTCAGAAACTAGTATGGAACCCTCCAGCCCCCTGGCCTGGTCCAGCAAAATTTCCCCCTAGCCAATCCAATTCAGGCCATGTGATTCACTGATTTGCAGCACCCCCTTTAACTTAGCAAGGGGACTTTCCGGCTGCTGCCTGTTCATTCTCTAGCTATATTAAAGGTTGGAACCTGCTGCTGTGCTGTTTTGTTTAGTTAAGTCTGAGCTCTATTTTGGAGCTCCCTGTTATCCTTGATACAGTGTTGGTTTTTCCTTATCAATCCTTACCTTTTTTTGGCCCGTTTTGAGCCAGGCAGCTTCTCTGAAGCCCCTAGGAGAGGTGCCGGCGTATAGTTGTTGTTTGAACTACTTACGCCTTTGGGGCGGCTATCTGGGCTTGGATTTTAGGCCGGCTTCCAATATAGAAACTTGCCTGTGCTTGGACCTTCCCTGCTCCGGCTTGGATTTGGACCCGCTTTCATTATATCTACCCCAGCCACCCGGGGCCACCCCCAGGTCCCCAAGCTTTGTGAACCACTGCCATCAGAGTTTGATTGTGGCTACTCTAGATGCTTCAAGATTTACTACAGTGAGGCTTGAACCCCCAACCTTTGGGCTGCACCTTTCTTGGAGTTTCTGGAAATGGTTCCTCTGCCCTTAAGTTTGTGGTCTTTTCCCTGGCCCCATTTCTGTTGCTCCTTTGGTCCACCTCCCCAGATCTTTGGGTCCAGATCTCCTCTTCTGTGCGCCTTATGGGCAACAACCCCTCCAGTTTTCTGCACCTTCTGAGTAGTCTCCTCATCTTGGGAGAGGCTCTGGTCAAGAGGCTGACTTGTGATGGCCTGGTCTTGTACTCCCCTGATCATGACTCACACACTCCCCTTGCTGAGGAAGTACCTGCATCCTCCCCTCCTCTTCTGGAGAGTAATGACTCTGTCCCCCTGCCGGCACCCAAGGTCCTGGTTCACGTCCCCACTTTTACACCTTGGTTGCTTACTGGCCTGGTGTTGATTGGACGCAATACCTACTTCCCTCAACTTTCTCCAGTGTCCTCCCTCTGTTCCCCTCTTAGAGCAGCTGTCCCGGTGATCACTGGCCGGCATCCTGGTGGTTTGTCTCACCAGGATAGGAGCCAGACTTAGTTAGTTTAGCCCCCCTCTCTTACACTTTTCTGAAGGTTCAGCCAATACTAAGCATCCAGGATGGAACCAAATATCAGCTATCAACACAGCTTTCCAGCCATAAGACTAAGACCCATAAAAGAAGGGTTCTGATGCCTATTCTCAAAGCTGGCCAACAGTTGTCTGCCCAAGCCTGATGCCACCCCACCCCATATTCTTGACACCAAGCTGCCCAGATTGCAGATCCCTGTCCAAAGATGAGGTCTGGAAAGAGGGTATCTGTACCCAGCCAAGTCAAGTCCCAGCCCCGCCATCATCCCAATAAAAAAGGTTGTGATAAACCTTTGATTGAAACAGATATTACCTTTCCCTATCCATGCCTTCTCCCATTCCCATCCCGCATCAATAGCTCCCTGTGCCTGCTAATCCACTTACAGACTTTCTCCCAACCCCCACCATGTTTCTTGCCCTCCAGGTCCATCCTTTGGCCCAGCTAATCTCACCAAACATCTGCCAAATCCAGCCCTTCAGGATTTCAATTTCAATAGCATCCTTCTCAAAGATCTGCTATTCCAAACCAGAACCCAGACCCAGCAAGCAGGGAGGGAGGGAGCTTGGTACTGCATCTGTTGTAAATTTCACTATTCATGCTATTATACTGCTACCAGCTGGTTGGGATCTCTGAAAATACGTACCTGTCCTGTGGCAGCTCCAACAGTGCCCTGCTTGGTCAAATCAAGCTCTACACCATCCCCACATCTGAGGCCTGTAGTATGATCCATCCTGCCCCATCCCATGGCCAGGCGCTCCATCTTTTCAATCTTCCATCAGCACTCCAGCCATCTATACCGGCTTCCATCTCTCTCCGACAGAAGGGAGCTGGCCCCATGCACATTGGTTGTGTTTGATCCAAGGCCTCCTTCTGCTTTGGGGGCAGCTCTTCTTTCTTGGCTTGCCAGGAGACTGAGGTATGCTCCAGGTAGCCTCTCCCGGAAGGCCAACCCTTGGCTGGTTCACACCTGGAACCTTCTGGTACATGGGGTTGCCCATGTGTCCCCTTGGATGTTGGACCCATGGGTTGAGTGCAAGACTTCAGACTTTTTCAACAACAGCTGCAGTTGTACCAAAGCCCGTGCTCATCCATTGCCAGCAAGTTACTGTTTCCCAAGGATAAAGGAGATCCATCTAGGGACAATGCAATAGTTTATTGATGGGCCTAAAAAGGAGGACATTGAACTTCTTGGGATTATAGAGCCAGGAGGGGGTTTATACCTGATTCTCTGAAGAGGAGATGATAGGGGAATTATAGTTTAAGAAAAACTAACTCATAATTTCAAACCAGAAATCTATTATCAGGAGTAAGATTCTGAAAGCTGGAATTGCATGATTTTGGCTGACCTCATTTTTGGGCTGAAATGGTTCAGCATTTGCAGAAACACAGGCGTCCAAAGATGGTAAAGAAGAAACAAACAAACAGAAGCCTTGGCATAGATTCTATCAAAATAGGAAATATCAGCTGAGACTTAAACTCTCAGTCCTGAGAACACACCCCCACCTATGGTACTGGTGCTTCTGCCCAGGCCCTTAAGCCCCCCAACACCCCTCTTTCTTAGCTACAATCAGGTTCCAGAAGCTAACCCTCCCCCATAGACTCTGGTATCATCACCATACAATTTCTCCCTGGCTCTGCCTAGGGTCTACCTGGGTGGACCTCTATCCCTTCTGGCTGGACTTTGGTCTCCTCCTAGTCCAATAAGATCTTTAGGCATAGTCAGTGTGCTTGGAATTGCTCTGTCTGATCTGACCTGTCATTGGCTGGATCTGGGGCCCCATCCCAGCTTTGAGCTGCCATACCCACAGCTGTTTTGATTGCTGTGCCCAGGATACGCCCTACCCAGTGTGATCCTAGGCATACCAGCGCCACTGTGGGGTTCCTGGTCACCAAAGTGTGTCCTGGATTATAGCCAGGGACCATCTTAGAGGAGACGTTGTTTCCTAGTAGTGGGAGGTGGCTGGCTAGAAGTTTATACTTAGTCTACATGGCTGCAAACCCTTCCAGTACTTTTCTGATTACTAGGCGGGCATCCCCACCATGCACCTGTACTTCAGCTGGCGCCAACCCCTCTGTGGGTCTGTACCAGTCTTTTAAAAACCTAGTACACTCATTTCCTATGAACCCTCTTCCCCTATCTGTCATCTTAAGATGCCTAGTTAATCTCTCCCACTTCTCCTGGGAAGTCTTACTGGTGGCTAATCTTCTACCACTTTGATAATAGGTATATTCCTCCTCTTGATTAGGGTAAAAGATATGGGGTAGCTCACTCATAGGGCTTGTATTTTTATCACTAAAAGATTTGGGCAGGGGTCAAAATAGGCTTTTATTCACTTTCAGAAGGAAGATCCCCTTAGAAACCTTCTGATATATTGTCTGAGTATGGGAAACAATATACATTTGCCAATACTTGGAGTCCTCCAACAATCTCTTGGACTCATTTTACTTGGTCTTGGGCTCCTGCACCTTTGTCTTGGGACCAGCTCCTTAGTCTTGGGCTCCTGGGCTTTGCTTCAGCTCCAGTTCCCTATTCCCAGTTCTAGCTCCTTTATCTTAGGTTTCTGCACCTTTATCTTGGTCTTCAGCTTCTTCTGTAGTTCTTGTGACCCTTGTAATCCACTTGATCCAGTCCCTGAAAAACCTCAGATAGCTTCCCCTTTTATAGCTCCTTGTTTCAGTCCAAAATCTCTCTCAGAACTCTTGTTTTCCAAAGCTTAAACTATCCAGTTTTTCTCTATATATAATATATTAAACCTTTTAACTTACTTCAGCCAATGAAGCCCTGAATTTTCTGCTTCTGCTCCTCATTTTTAGGCTTCAACTCTTCAGTTAAAGCCCTCAAGACACTGATCAAATAAGCTTTGACTCACAGCCAATCAAACGCCTTGATTCAATGATTTTACCAAAAAAATCCCACAAAATGACTCTCTCTTGACTATGGTTCAAGCCCAAAGCTGTCTTGCTCCAGATAAACAACTGCTCTGCGTTTTGAACAGTTTCACCGTAATTCCTGTCATGTTTCTCCAGCAAAACACAAGCGCCTTTGCCTATGTTTTACATAGGGGATTTTTGAACCCTCAATTCTTCAACGCTTCTCTGAGTTTCCCTTCATTTCCTTCAGCATTTTACAACTTTGAACTTGCCTGTTGCTTACCTTTTGTCTCTCCTAATCATTTTGGCAAAACTCCAGCACTCGTTCTCATAGTTTCTCTGTCCTGTTTCCAGCCTCTTCTCACCTCTGTTCCACTCAATTAATTCTGAATAAATCCAAAATTTAATACAGTTTAAATTATTTTTTCTCATCCTCTTTTAATATGATATTTAATACAGTCTTTATATCATATTTTTGGCAGCATTAATTAAATCTTTATCTGCTTCTTTTCTATCATTTTCTCTTTTAAGAAATCAAAACCAGCATTCTAGCTCCTGTATTCATTCTAGCTAGTCTTTCTAGGACATCTTCCAGTTCCTTAGCTAGTCCTGCATCATCATCTTCTGGTTCTTAAGCTAGCTCCTCATCATGATCTTCTAGTCCTTCAGCTAATCCTGCATCATGAACCATCTTGGTTCCAACTGCACAATAAACCATCTTGGTCCCAAACTTCAACATGAACCAACAGTCCCTCAACTAGTCTTCATTATGATCATACAGTCCTTCTTAATAGTCTTCAATGCTGATCCTATACTGTGAACCACCTTGGTTCTATATCTCAGTCTCCATTACCAGTACCTCAGACTCAGGCATGAGTCTTCAAGGCTAATGATGTTTGACTGGGCCCTTGTAAGTGGCAACCACTTAGGCCATCCAACCATAGATCAATAAAGTCTATGAAGTTGTCTTTACTCACCCAGGTGATTAAGTCTGAGCTTTCAGTTGCAAATTAATCAGCTTTACTTCCCAGAGGCCTGATCCCACCAAGTTCTGCAGCTGCTTCCCCAAGCAATCACCTTGGTGACACCCCTGAGCATATTCATATTCTCTAATGCTCACTTTGGGACCTCCCCAAAGCTCCCATGGAAATATAGGCAAGGACGCCTTACCAGTCCGTTAGGTAAAGTGCTTGCTCACAGACTTCCTGTAAGAGTATCAGGGTACGTAGAGCTCTATAAAACTCCTCCCCTCCCTAGCAGCCCGTGCTGCCTGTTAGGGTTCCAAAACTTACATCCCTGGTAGGCAAGTCCCCTACCATGCTGGCATACACTTCTACCCTGGCAGCCCTCGTTACCTGCCAGGGTCTAAACAACATCCAGCCTGAGTAGCACACACTACCCACCAGGCTGGACCACTCCCCACCCCAAGCAGCTAAAGTTCCCTGCTGATCTATCTCATTCCTCACCCCTAGCAGCCACAGTTCTCTGCTGGGTGAGGACCTCTAGCCCACAGCAGTCAATATCTCCTGCCAGGTGGGGACATCATTTGCCTCTAGTAGATCTTTGTTACCTAATAGAAAGGCCTTACCTTCCCTAGTAGAAAAAATTCCCTACTAGTCCTCTACCTGCAACAAACCAACAACACACTGTCAATCTTTAGCATAGTGTCTTTATTTGAAGCCAAATCAACCCTCCCCTGCAAAACCGCTCACATGTGGATTGTCACAGCCACCTCTGGCAATCCCGAGGATCCCTTGCCTCCCAGGCCTATCCAACATCCTCCCCAACAGACTTTGCCCCTCCCTCCCCACCACATACAGGGTGTCCTGCATGAGCTATATGGCTACCATGCCATATGGCGGGGTAGGTAGAAGATACCCCTGCATCTTCCACAGCCTTGCATCTCTGGTAGGGGCCCAGCTGGCTGGTTATAGCAGGGCACCAATCCCCAACCCAGCTTACCTGGATCCCACCTGCATGGCTGGGGCAGGCAGCTTTTATACCAATGGGAGCCAGGGGAAGCCTCTCTGGAGCTCCATCTTTATGCTGGTGGAAAGCCTGGCCTGGTTCCCCCAGTGCCCTGCCTCCTGGGAGTGGGCCTGCCCAAGATCCCAAGTTTTTGGGGTGGCTGTTGAGCTTAGAGCCATGAACTGCTGCCAAGCTGTAAATACAGCTGCATGGCATGCCCTGCTCCAAATTACAGGCTTTATAATATATTTATGTTTCTTTTTACAGCATGTCTTTATTATTAAGATTTGAGTGTAGAAAGTTAATCATTTGGTATTTTAAAGTCTTTACCTTGTTTTTACAATGATTTGCTTTTGAATTGCTGCTGTTGTCCTCTGCTTTTGCTGCTATTTAAAAGGCTATATTTTCTACTTTAAATTAGAAGATTTTAAATCCTAGTTACCTTTTTGCAACTCCTGTTATGTTGTTGCCCGCTCTTCCCCAGCTTACATTGCTGATCTACAACTGCCTTTGTTCTTCTTTTTCCCTACTCCTCTAGGTTTCTTCCTGTCTTTTTTCTCCAGTTGCCTCTTCTCTTGGCTGTTGTTCCCCTATGCCCATTGTTTTTCAACTGAATGATATTAACTATAAATAAAGAGCTTGTGAAGAGTAGGCTTTAAGCCAAAATTCTAAGTGATTTCTTCCCTTCAATATTTTTGCCAATTTAACTTTCAACTTTGCAATTTTAAGAGTTTCATTTTTTAATTTATAGTTTAGTGCTTAGTTCAAAAACCTTTTTTCTTCTTTCCTAGTTAAATAATAGAAGTTTTTAAACAACAATCCTTAGTATTATTGTATCCATTATTTTCCATTAAGGAATCTTTTAATAGTTACATGTATCAACTTGCTGATGGAGAGTATCTCAATATTGATATTCCCTTGTTTACTAATAGGTCATTGTTAGATACTTTGTTTTACCTACTTTTTAGGGTTCTTAACCTCTATCACACCTTTTATGACCCAGTACAAAATTTTGAAAGGATTCTGTAAATTATATTACAGACTGTCCTTACCTTTTTATACCTTTTGGATCTTAACCCTAATGCTTTACACACTTCAGTTTATAACCTTGTGCCATTATGGGCAAGACCTTACACTGCACCTGCCGCTGCTCTGGTGTCTAATCCTTGTGTAGTGTTTGGTTTAACATATAGCTGCCCTGCAGCGGCATACCAATCAACCAGGAGCCCATCCTCAAGCTCAGATGGTGAAGAAGGAAGAATAGATGAGGATGAATGATCAGAAGAAGACAGAGATTGTGTTGTCTGGGCCTGAAGGGTCAGTTGTGTGCCCGCTGCCCCTGGATTCAGACAGCTTGGCATCTGTTGCAGCTGATGCTACAGGCCAACAAGTTTCTCTGGGGAGAGAAGTGCCAGACCAACCACTAAAACCAATCACTTGGATGAAAGAATCACCCCACAGACCCTCAAACAACCATGCTAAATAGCAAGGCCAATAGACTGCTGGAGCCATGCCAGTCCAGAAGATGAGGGTTAGCAACCCTGTTACCTTGGCTACTGAATCAGGTGGCTTGGGAGTTGTGGCGCTCCTGCTCCTGAGAGGTCACCAAGGTGTGTCCTGGGTCAAAGCCAGGGACTGGCTGGGTTAGGGTTTTCATCCTCAGATATACTTGTCAACTCCTCCTGATTATCATTGACAACTGATAACTAGGGGGAAGCATATTTCACAGCAATACATGGGCTACCAAAGCAGCTCTACCATCTATGGGGCCATTTGCATGATAATCTTCAGTAAAACAATATCCTGGATCTCAAGGTTATTTGCACTGCTTTATTCATTTCTCAAACAGGAGTTTTCTATGAATGAACAGACTAAAGTTCTTCCTCTTCTGATCCACTTGAACATCTTCAAATTCATTATCACTACAAAAGTTCTCTGTCACAACAAGGGAGAATAGGGGTTGATATAGTCTTCATTAATAGAAGGAAGTTCCCCTTAGAAACCTTCTTATTTGTCACTGGTTTGAAGTCCTTTTGAACAGTTAATCCTTTAAAAAGGACTTCTTAATGCTTTAGAAGACATCTGGTTACTACAACCCAATCAGACGTTTATCTATTAAGATGCAGATCCAACGCCCCACCAAGCTCCCGCTTGTGACCAAAAAATTTCCAAAAAAAACCCATACCTTTCTAGCTAGCCTCCGCATTATGGTGTCCTTTTGCCAACAGCTCCGCCTTCAGAACAACTTTCTTCAAAAGCTTAAACCATTGGCACTCACTTTTTCCTATAATCAATTAAGCTTACACACTTACTTTCTCAAAAGCTTAAAGTATAGCTCTGATGTTTTCCCAATCATAATTTAAGATTTTGGCTTCCAACCAATGATATCCATCAGTAAACATGCCAGAACTCAACCAATGATTGCAGAGCGCAAAAATAGACTGTTTCTGAAGTTCCACCATGATTTAACTAGGAAATCAGTTTTCACCACTCAACCTGCTCAAAGCGTCAACTCCTTGTGCACCAAAGTGTTAACCATTTCACTGTTCCAGCACCAGTCTTTCCTTCATTTAACATTAACCAATTTAAATAGTAGAATACTATTTAAATTTTTCTTCTTTATATGCCAATTCCATCAACATTCTCTCTTGGCAAATCCATTTGGCAAAACATTGGCTCATTTCTCCAAAACAACTAGTCCTTCTGTTTCTTCTGCTAGTTCTTCTCTGATAGCCTTCTCCCACTTCTTCTACTCCTTCTTCTCTAGTGGCCTTCTCTACCTTTTTCTGCTCCTTCTCTGTCCCCAATTGTCACTTATCTGTATGAACCACAAATGTTCTTTCTTTCTCTGTAGTCCCCATTACTAACACCTCAGACTCAATCAATAATTCTCCACATGTAAGTTAGTGTTTAATTAGGCCCCCATCAGTGATCACCACTTTAGTTCATCAATCACAGACAATCCTTGTATCTTTGCAGCTGTTTTCACTCACCCAAGTGGTGAGCTTGAGCTTTCAGTCACAAAGTAACCAACTTTACTTCCCAGAAATCTATCAATTACCAAGTTCTGCAGCTGCTTCCCCAAACAGCTATCTTGATAATGTTTCTGAGCATATCTATGCCTATCTGGTGACTTTAAGACCTCCTCAAAGCTATCAGGAAGACAGAAAGGGAAACCTTACCCTCAAACTAGGTCAGGTTAATCATCTGCAGACCTCCTGCAGGCAGTCTTGAGATCTCAGAGCTTCCTCAGCCCATCCTTTTCTAACAGCCATAACTTCTCTACCTGCTCATAGCCTCATCCAGGCACCACCCCTGTATCATTCCTTTCCTCATACTACAATAAACATTTACCTGTCTTAGGCCACTATCTTTCTCCTTTTGGCCAACATTATTTCCACCTACAAAACTGCTTAACATGTGGGTCATCACAGGAGTGCCAAGCCCCTCTGCTTTGGGTACGCTTGGAAGAAGCCTCTATCTCCTATGGACTAGATAGCCGGAAGCAGATCTAAGGCTGAGTTCACTCCCATCATCACCACCCCAACACTGGTGATGGCAGTCAATGCACACCTTCCCCATCAATCCCAACTGTGGTGCTCCTGCTCTTGGGAGGTCACCAAGACGTGTCCCAGGCCAAAGCCTGTCAGGAATATTCCTGACATTAACCTAATTTCCACCAAGGTGCCAATTTGGGGCAAAAAGGTGATTTCACGCCCAAACAATTCCCAATACAAATTGGATTTTCCCCTACAAAACAGGGAAAATAAAATAAAAGTCAAACAGAACTTGGAAACACCCAAAATAATTTATCATCCAGGCAGGCTCCTGCCAGCCTCCCACTGCCCAGCCAGCCCTCCCCCGCCCGCTTGCGCATCCCCAGGGCCAAAATTAGAAAAAAAATCCCTTCCCTTCAGAACAAGGTCAAACCAAGGCTGCAAGTTTGAGTACCAATTCTAGCCCCAACCAATGGGGATCTGGGACCCAGACCACATGGTTAGGCCCAAACTCCAGCAAAACCATGCCCTCCAGTACAGAAATAGCCTCTGGGAGTATCATGGATCCTTTCCTCCACATAACCCAATACCAACAAAAGGTTATTGGCTCCATTTAAGAACTGCCAAGCCAGCAACATATTATAGGGGAACAAGAGTGGCCCTTATTCCCCACATTCAATCCCACTGTATTCCTGTCTAAACTCTTGAGATCTCCAATCTCCTGTTTTCACTCCCACTTTCAAAACTTTTCACAGTGGGAGCAACTATAAATAAAGGATCCCCTCTCAATGATGACTTGTGCTATTATTGAGAGCAATACCCCCTCAATAAATATCTTCTAAATCCTACTCTTAGCCAAAACCTAGACTAGTTTTACTTCACCCTCAATCCCCAATCAAGTGAAGATGAATCATCTTATCTTCACAGCTGTTCTTACAGCTTGCCTTGGGATTGTAAGGTATCAACAAGGACCTGCTACCTTTGGACCCTCACCATAAGGGTTGGGTCAAAGTTACTACAAATACCCAGACCAACTCAACTCTTTGTACACTAGTTCTTGGCCTCCTCTGGTATCACCCCACCCCACCATATCTGTTGCTGTGTACACCTCTGCCTACTATATATTGACATACTTTTTCAGAGAGCTTTGGCAGGTACAACACTCATGCCAAGGTGTTCCAGTGGTTAATGACCATATATCCCATTGTCACCACCTTGACAGGGTTCCATTTTGCAAACCTTATTATGTACCTACTTCAGTTAGTACCAACCATGCTTGGGTATTACAAAGCCAGGGACCAACTGGGTTGGGATGATATCCTTGATGATACTTGTTTTATGGAAAGATCAAAGGTGGATCATCTTAGCACCCCAAAAGAACTCACCATGCCCCCTGCTGTAAATGTTTCAGATTATGGTGCTGAATTCTACAACAGTTAGTCAATGTTCTTAGATCTTATCAATGACTCTGTTGATTGGTATAGAGAAGCCTTTAGTGGGAAAAAAGAGATGGAGATAATTGGATCAAACCAGTCACTTTATTTTCTAGCAAGTAGTTATATAGTAGGGGGCAGTGGAATTATCACTAGGGAAAAGGGGTACCATCAAAAGGACTTGCCAAAAGGAAGAGAGAGAAGTGGCACACTAAAAATGCCTGCACGCAAAAACAACCTGTTCCACACACCTTCTTGAATGAAGGCAAGTGGAACTAGAAGCTTCCTTTCTATTATTGTCCTTGGAAGTGAAGCCTTTACTTTATGCACCATTATAAATCAAATTAACTGCTCTTTTTACAGGTGTTTTAAACAGGTTTATGTGCATAAAATATTAAATGCAACAGGACAATCAAACAATTGTGCAATTGTTTTATTGTCAGCAGTATAGATAGATATCATATTGTTCTTGATCAATTAGGGATCTTAAACACCCCCTAATCATCACTAACAAAAGATAACTAGGGGAAACATGTTTCACAGCAATGGATGGGCTACCAAAGCAGTTTCCTCATCTAGGGAGCTATTTGCATGATAATCTTCAGTACAATAAAATTCTTGATCTCAAGGTTATTTACACTGCTTTACTCATTCCTCAACCAGGAGTTTTCTATGACTTGACAGACATAAGTTCTTCCTCTTCTGATCATCTTGACTAACTCCAAAACCATTATCACTAGTGAAGTTCTCTGTCACAACAAGAGATAATGGGGGTCAGGATAGTCTTTATTAACAGAAAGAATATTCCCTTAGAAACATCTTTATTTGCCACCTTTTAGAGTACTTTTGACCAGCTACTCCTCCAGAAAGGACTTCTGAATGCTTCAGAAGACATCTGGTTAATCTTAGCCAACCAGGTATTTAACCATCAAGATGTAGACCAAGCGCCCAACAAAGACCCTGCTCACAACCAAAAGATTTCCAAAAGACCTCTTCAACTTTCCAGCCAACCTCCTATCTATATCATCTTGTTTTCAAATTCTGTGCCTTCATAATAGCCCTCTTCAAAAGCTTAAACTATTGGCACTCACTATTTCCTATAATAAAATAAGCTTATGCACTGCCGTAAAATATGGCTATGGGTTGCAATAATTCTAATAATAGTTAGTCTACTACTTCTTTATCTTAATATTATACCTGTAGTTGGTATAGTGACAGCCTTGGTTAAGACAGAAGAATAAAAGTAAATATGACAAAACTGCTTATTTATTTGATATGTTAGAAGTTTATATAGTGGGGGTGGGAGAATTATTGCCAAAGGAAAGAGGCACCAAAAGAAGGACTTGCCCTATGGAGACAGTGGAGAAATGGCATTAGAAAGTGCCTGGGTGTGAAAACAACTGGTTCCATGTGCCTTGCCAAATAGAGGAAAGTGGTTCTTAAATGCTACAAATCTATTGTTAGCCACAGAAGTGAAGGTCAAGCTCTATGTGCAATAAACCCTCAATTCAAGTATTGCTTTTTAGGACCAATTAAACAAGTTTACAGGCATAGAATAGCAAATGCGCAAAAAAAGTGGGAAATTGGGAATTGTTTTATTGCCCTTAACATAAACAGACTATGTTTTTGCTGATCCATTCAATAATATGGCATGCACTTACTTCCTCAAAAGCTTAAAGTATTGATTCACTGTTTTCTTGCTTAAACTTTAAGCTTTTAGCTTTCAATCAGCCATATTAATCAGTAAACATGCCCACCCAACCAATGATTGCAGATTGCAAACCTGACCATTTCTGAATATCCACTGCAATCTAACTAGAAAATCAAGTTCCACTGCTTAAGCCGCTTGAAGTGTTAACATCTTGTGCACCAAACATTTAACTGGTTCCCTATTCAAGCACCAGCCTTCCCTGCATTAAAACTTAACTATTTTAAATAGTAGAATACTATTTGGATTATTCTTCTTAATCTTCTTCAACGTTTTGCACATATCTTTACTTTTATAGTTAAATCCAGGGAAAAGTTCCACCAAAACGGCTTTTTGTCCTTCAATTTTCCTCAACATTCCTCTTTAATTTTGCTACTGAAAAAAAATCAAAGAAAAACACTTCAAATTTTTTTTCCTCAGCAAATTAATTTGAAAAAAATATTAGGAAACTTCCCCAACTTTCCCCAGCCTTAGCCCAATAGCCTAGTATAGCTATTAAACAACTTGTCAAGCCCTTACATGTGACCTTTACCCTGGCTATACTCTGTGGGTTCCCATCAGTAAAACCACTCAGACTCAGACAATAAGTATCCCAAGTGATTTTACCTAGACCTGACCCTCATCAGTGACCTATACTTCAGGTCATTAGAAGCAATCATTCTTATGCATTACAGCTGTTTTACTCATCCAAGTGATTATTGTAAATACTCAACATGTGGGGAAGTATTCTAGCAAGGTAGGGTGCCAAGTTTCAAACTTGGAACCCTGTCAGGGAGCAACTGTGGTAAGTTCAACTCCCTGGTGATTGACTCCCTGGTACTCAACAATTTTTTGGGTACCATGGAGTCAAGTGCCGCATATGTGAATCTATTAGTATTTTTGGCTTAACCAATTTTAAGCTAATTTTTACTAATAATTTAGGGGTTTGAAACCAAAAACCAAGGTTAAATTTACTGAAACTTGACTCCATTTAATAATTTAGTTAGCTAAAATACCAATTTAAGGGGCAATTTATAAGTAAATTTACTAATAGAAATGAAAAAACCTGTGTTCAACACTCTAAAACAAAAAGTGACCAGTTTGACACTTTTTAAGCCAAATTTTAATTTTTTTTTAATAAAATACATATGCGCTTATATAAATTTTATTATTTACTATTATATTTTTATTATTAGTGTCCATAGTTGTTGATTAGGCTCTGAAGCACCACTATACTGGATTTAGTGGCATAGACATTAATCAAATACCCCACTTGTTTTACATTATGTCATTACCATGTTTTTGGATTAAGTGGTGCCACATGATTAAGCCCAATTTATTAAGGGATTTCATATGTAATTTATAAAAATTGAAACTTGACATCTTTTTTGTTTGACTCTATCCACTTGACACCTGATTGGTTCCGGATTTAACTAATCAAAGGCTCAGAATTAAGGCTAAATTAATATGTGACGCACTATGAGCGCCACTCAACACTCACCCACTTGACACTTTAACTTGGGGATTAGTACAGAGAGCTTCTTAACGTTTTAATCAACACTATGGTAAATAAGTCACTCCCAGCTCCTCACAGCACATTATTATTACTAATAAACACATTTCCACTCATTTACTTTTTTAACTTATGTTGTATTTTTTAAAAAATTTGAGCATATGAAACTGCCTTGCTTTTGGGTTAACTTTTGAACCTGGTTTAAATTTAAGCAAGTTTTATATGTAAAAAACATGGTAAATTTGATGTTTCTACTCAACTCTGGCATACTCGACAGTGAGAATTCAGCTTTTTCTGGCTGTTTGACAGTTCCAAACTTGACACTTTACTATTTTTTGAATTTTCAACTCCCAATAAAAAAACCACATAATAATTTTTTTGCAATTATAATCTACTACTTTTTCTGCTGCTCTCCGTATAACTTTCATATATTTTTTTGATTTTTTATTATACTTTTACATTGATTTAGCACTAAGATGTTATGCTGAACCTAACATCTTTGATGCTTCATAATAAATTCACTTATTTTCTAGGTTTTAACTTTTATATCTATACTTTGGGTTTTATTTTGCTTCTATTTACTTTTTTATGTTTTTTCTTGATAAATAAAACTTTATTTGCATACTTTTTATTTAACTTTTACTTTGCTTTACATCTGTTTTTCATATCTTTCACACTATTTTATTTACAAAACTAAACTTTTTTTAGACAAAATCAAACAAGAACAGCCAATAGCCCAATTGCTAAGCCTCCAAGGGCTCCAAAGAAACTGCCTCCACTCCCAAGCGTGCCAAGAAGCCTGCAAAGGCAAAGTCTCCCACCCATATCCTCTCACTCCATCTCCTCCTACTCCTACTCCTCCCCTCCTCCACCCTCATCTTCCACATCTTCTTCACCTTCCCCCAAAAATTTCTCCCCCAATAAATCTGATGGTGATCTTACTGACCACTCATTTTACCACTCAGAGGCCAACTCCAAGCCCACCAAGGAGCACCGTACCAAGAAGTCAAAGGCTGCTAAGGAGCCAACCTCTTCTTCTGGTAAGAAAAAGGAGGCATCCAAGCAGGCCTCAAAGAACCCTTCCCCTCCTGTTGGCTCTTCCCCCCTCCCTCATCTAACTCCCAATATGAGCCTGAGGAGTACTCCAAGAAGTTCAAAGCTTCTGGTCATGTGGCTTGGGATCCACTGACCATCCACAATATCTGTAATGTGGACAGAGAGTTTATAGTCCCCAAGCGCTTCCCCTGTTTTTTCCCAATTATGTCCGTTAAGGGTGTCAAAACCGCAGGCTTGACCTGCCAGCAAGGTTCCAACCAAGCAGGTTTGTGACCCGCAATCCAATTACCTGGTCACTCAAAGCCAGACCAGGAAGTCAACTTGGATTACCAAATTCATCAACATGAACAGACAATGATCCTTCACGGTGGATACCTCAATTTGATGGTTGACTCATTAGCAGGATCAAGCCACCCCCTTCTGCCGTCCAACCGTGTGATCACCAATCATGTTCCTGCTATCCATTGATTCAAAATAGCTATATAATCACTATCTTACAATAAAAATTATTATCTATCTTCTAAATATTTTCCCCGTGTAACTCTCTAAAACAGCACAGTTATGCCAAGGGCAGCCCTGGCTACGTAGCTGATAACTACATTTTTAATTGTAACAATCAAAAGCGCCAAACCAAGAGCAAGCACTTTGTCTGTGAGGATAAGACTTGTGGGGCCCGGCTAAACACTGAGGGCTGGAAGCAAGTAACTGCAGAGAAGGGGGAGCACTCTTGTGAGCCCCTCAATCATTTAATAACCTGGATGTTAAAATGGTTCCTGATCCAGGTGATCCCAACATCCTCTCACCTCCGAGCATCTGATCTGGCTAGTAAAGCCCTGCAGCACTTAAAACCCAACAATCTCAAGCTGGTGCCAACTCAAGTGCAGTTGGTTAAGTTCATAAGCAATAAGTGTTTTGCTGTCAATCCCCCTCCCCCAAGGCTTTGGACATCCTCTTGGAGCTTACGCTCACCCACGAGCTCAAGCAGCTTCCAAGTGGGGAGTGCTTACTCCTCTATGACAACAGGCCTGCCACCAAAGACTGCATAATCTGCTACTCAACTCAGCAGAACCTGATGAAGTTGAAAAGGGCTTCAACCTGGCTAGTTGATGGTACCTTTGCCACTTGCACCTGGATGTTCAAGCAGCTCTGGATGATCCATGCCCAGATTGACATCCAGGTGATTCCACTTGCATTCTTTCTTCTTTCTGGGGCCACTGAGGCCATTTATACCTGTGCTTTTACCATCCTCTGCCAAGCACTTTCCCTCCTTCCTGACAACAACAATGCCAAGAAGACCCCCCTACACCCACGCCAACCCTCCTGCCTCTGACAAAGACCAGGCCACCCTGGACTTGGAGGAAAAGGTAAGGCTGAGAGCTCTTGGGCCTGCCATGTGCATTATGGACTTTGAGCCTGCTCAGTTCAATGCATTTGAACAGCTGTTAAGCGGGGAGGTGCAGGGGTGCCACTTCCACTACCGCCAAGCAGTTGCTTGGAATGTGCAGGCCCATTCTGAGCTAAGTAGGTTGAGTCGGAGGGATACTTTGGACACCTGCAAATTTGTGCTGGCACAATTTAGTGCCTTGGCTTTTTTAAAGCCAGAGCACAATGTGCAGGGGTTTGAGGTTCTCTCAAAGGATCCTTAAGTAGTTAAGCACTCAGAGTTTAAGCCTTTCCTTGAGCACTTTGAGCCCCAGTGGATTGGGAAGGTTGTCACGCAGAGGCAAGGCAAGGCCCGTGCCAAGGCAAGCTGGAATGTGTACCGGGCGGCAGTGAATGGTGAGCTCAAGACCACCTCAGCGCTAGAGGCTTATCACAAACACCTCAAGGCCAACTTTGGGCTCCACCCAAAATTCAATAAGTTTTTCTCCCTTCTGCAGCACAAGCAGGAGAAAATCATCTCCAAGCTGCGTGACTTGGCAAACCATGTCCCCCCACCAAGCCCACAACCCGTTCCACCCTATTCACCAAGACCATTCAAAATGCAGCCAAGCATAAATACAAGGCCTCAGAGATCAAGCAGCAGCTTGAGCTCATTGCAACTGCCCTCCTAGAAGGGGCCAAAATGAAGAAGGTGAAGAATGGGGAGGAATAAACTTGCAGTCTTGCTTTTATGGTTTTAATTTTTAATTTTTACTTTTGATCAATTAGTTTTTATTTATAATTTTTCTATTTTTAGATTTAATTAGATAGCACTGATTATTTTATGTATACATGGTAAGTTTGAGATGAATAGTTTTATTTAAAAGTGATTGAAATATCTTAATTTTTGTTAATTTCCTAATAAAACAAAAGAAATTCACATTTATACTTATATGAACTATATCAAATAAATATTAATATTTCTTCATATTTTGCACAGCTTCTATTTTTGTGTTTGTGTTTATTTTTTCTCATTGAAATTTTAATTTTTTATGGAAATAGAAAATTTTTTATAATGAAGAGTGTAAATTACATAGTAAAATGAGAAATAGTTTCTTATTTCTTCTTATTTTTCTTAATTAAGATACTGTTTTTATTAAATTCTTGAGCTTTTTGGGGTCACTTTAGTATACCATAGCTGTAAGGCTAAATTTTTTATATTAAAAGTTTTCAGTACATCAAGATCTGTTAATTAAAAAAGTGTTGATTTCCAGTTGTCAATCAGGGAAAAAGCTGAATTCTCACTTTACTATAGTGTCAACTACCAGGGAGTTGAGCACCAGGGAGTTGATTACCAGGGAGTTGAACTTACCACAGCTGCTGTCAGGGAGGTGAAAATTGGGCATACTGCCAATACCCAATGGAACACCTTGGGGTGTATGTTAAATTGTCAAAAATTACCAACAAAATACATTATTACATAGTATGTAAAGGTGTATACAGCTATGGACAAGGTCAAGTGGGGCAAAACCAATATGGGCTAGGAGTAGGATTAAAAGAAGTTTAGTTGTGCTGGATCCTTGTAGTAATACTTGTTGGTGGGTTTGTGGAAAGTTCCATAAGGTTTAAAGGTGGTCTGGTGGCCCCTAATTCCTAGGCAGGCTGTAATAACAGCAGAGAAGATAAGATGGTTCATCTTCTAGCTCCTGGGAAAGGGTTGGTAGAGTTTAGTGTCTGAATTTCTGTAGTGTTAAAGTCTTTGGATATTTTATGTGATAACTATTGAGGGTAATTTTACTCAATGATAGCACAAATATTATCAAGTGATTTATCTTTATTATATGCTAGTGTCCTGGTATGGCATGAATATTGAAAAGCATTGGATTGGGAATCCAAGACACTTGATGTTGCCTGAGATTCCCTTTCTTGATTGGCATTGGGATGGTTCAAGTGGCAATGTACTATCAATTCCTGGCTGGCAGTGGCATGAGGAAGATTGGGGCTTCTTTATGCACCCAAATTCATTACTTGCATTTGATGCATAAATATTTGTACAGCTGGGCTTGTCAGCCTATTCTGCATTTGGAAGGTTCCCAATTTGGGCAACAGTTTCTCTCAAACTGGGCCTTGAATAAATTTCCTTTTTTTGTTTCTCAATTTGAAAGTTTCCTCATTGGGCAGGGGATAGGATAGCCGTGGGGGCGCACCACCAGCAGCTGGCTGGCTGGAGCAGGCACACTTCCAGGCTGGGCCTGCAGCCGGCAGGAGCCTGGTGGTTGGCCGTGTGGTCTGCAGCCAGCCTATAAAAGGCAGTTTTGCTAAAAATTGAATTTTTAAATTCTCATTTTTCTTGTAAGTCTTTTATGGCAGTATCCCCAATCAGGGGGAACTGCTGAAAATAATTTTCCCTTTGTTTGGCACAAGCGTGCTGCAAATGCTGATTTCTGGTGTTCCTTTGTCATGAATATTTCTGAAAGTTATCTTGAGCTTTCAGGCACAAAGTAGCCAACTTGTCTTCCCAAAAACCTCCAAATCATTAAGTTCTTCAGCTGTTTCTCTGGACAGCCACTCTAATGATAGTTTTAGCCATCTATTCTTCCATATCAACCTTAAGACCTTATTAAAGCTAACATTAAATCATAGAAAGAGAAGCTTTGCCTCCTGCTCAGGTAAAGTAACCCAACTGTATTATCACCCCAGTTGGTATCAGCATTAAATTGCTACCTCAACACATAAATCCCAGGGTAAAAAAATAGCTGCATTCTCACCCAATCTAGTATAAGGATGCATATATCTATTATTATAACTATCCCAGGGTACAAACATGTATATCCTTCCAAAGCAATAACAAGGGTCACTTTTCTAAAAGCCCAAGACAAAAACCAAAGCCCAAGCACCTTGGTTGAGAAAAACCCCTGCCATCACATCTGGGAAAAAAAGCAAAACAATAAACATTTGCCTCTTAGCCAATCATTCTCTACTTGTCCATAATCATCCCACATCTGCAAAACAGCCACAAATGTGAATCATCACACCCATTGTACTCTCTCAAGAACTGATTACCTAATATGAGATCATATATTTTTCTCCGTAAAAATGGCAGTAGAGTCAATGAGAAGCTTCCCAGATCTCATAGGCAAGACAAAATAAGCTCCAATAGTGCAGTTTCAAGCCATGCCCACAGTTCCATAGGGCTGTATGTAATGAGGTCAAGGGCTAAATTAAGTTTCTTTATCAGCTTTGAAGAAATTATGTTAACATGAGGGAATGTGTTTAATATGGTCTTTATTTTGACCTTCTTGATTGACACCTCTACCTAAGTGGTATCTTTACCAAAAAAGGCAGAGTTGCAGGCACATCTTTGTTAGCTCCCAATTTTTTCTTGCATTAGCTAACATATAATTTAAGGTAGGGATCTCTTTATATAAATCCTGTACAGATAGGGATAAAGAAACCTTACATAAGAAATTTATAGCAAAATCTTCAGCCTTGTCTTAAGAGTCAACCAGTACAGGAGGGCAGTGAGCCTGGACTAGGTAAGGACAAGCTAATATAGCTTTGGCTTCAGCTGGGGGAGGTGATTAGTAGTAGTGGTTTTCCCTGGGTGGAGTTTATAAGAGGTAGACACAGTTTCAGGGAAAGTTAGTATTGAATATCATAGCTATCACTATCATCAAAATCTGAATAATTGATTTCAGATTCATTCAAGATATCATGGTAGAGCTACAGGATAGTTGAATCATACAGAAGGGGTAGTTCTATATAAGTAGGAGTAACAAGAGAAGACATATTAGGTTGGTCAACAAAGAGTGTCTCTACCTCTATTTCGACCTCTCTTTTCCTGCCTTTTATTTTGGGTCACAACCCTCTACTCAAAAGTTTGTGCAATACTTTGATTGGTAACCTATATTCCTGCAGTTGTGGCAACCTTGACGTTTGGGCTATCCATTTGAACCTAAAGTCATAGTGTGAGGAGTTTGGGAAGTAGTTCCATTGTTATTGGGCTTTTTTTTGAACATCACCTTCCCGTCATGAGTCAAGTGCATGTCCTGAAGAAGTGTTTTGATGTTCTTTATATCTGTGAGGGACACATTATGTGTCTTAAAGTGTAATCACAGGAGTTAGTTCACTTTGAGGGTGTTAGTAAAAGCGGTGTAAGCCTCTCAATGAGTCAACTTCTGACTGTTAATGATTTGCTGCCCTTCAATGTAGAAACAATTTTTAAAATCAGTTAGGACCCCTTGGGTTTGAAGAAAATATGCATAAATGCATCCTTCTTAACCTCCAAAATCTTCAATCAACTGTCTTTTTATGTCATCCCAAGTAGCAATAAAAGAGAGTTTAGGGATAGAAAATTCCTGGTAAGTAGGGTGTATAAATGTGAAAATATGCTCCTATTTGAGATCATCAGTGGCCCTCCTCATGGTTGTCTTAAAAATAGTCAGAAACGCTGCAATGATGGAAATTTGGGATCAAAGATATGTTTGAAGGTTGACTTGTAGTTGGGGTTAACAGAAGAGAAGGTAGACTGACTTTTATCACCCACATTGAGGATATTGATGTGTGGGGTAGATGTGATGTTCCACGTGGAAGTAGTTGTGAAGGTTAGTGTCAGGAAACGTCCTGAAACATATTATGTTACAGTTATGCCTTGAGAAAAATCTACTGCCCTCTACAATCACAATGCTAGTTTAATGACTCTCCTAGCTGCTCTAGACAATGAGTTATGGCTTTTTAAAGTTCGGCTGCCAGCCAAACTTCCTAACCAGTGCAAAATGACAAAAATATGCAACCAAGGCACAAGAATTGACATGAATCTTAATTTGAGCATAACTCAGCAACCACTGGACAGATTTGGACGTCCAAACACGCATTTTGAAGCAAAAGACCAGGAAAATAGATCTAAACTATTTTAGACAAAATACAGATGCAAAACCTGATGTGCGGGATTTTACAGAGAAACATGAGTCATGCTGTTCAGAAGATGCCCCAAAACCCCAGCCTGATGCCACCAGCAGAGTCCCTAAGACTGTCTAGAAGATTTAGGAAGATTCTAAATAATCTAATAAAATGGTATATAAAAGTGTTGCTCACAATAATCCCCTTGTGATTATTTTAAGTTTAGCCCAATAAAATAAAGTTGAATTTAGTTGATTTTGAAAAGTTTATATTAAATCTGTGTAAGTTATTTCTTATGAAGACCTGTCAAGACCTACTATGCCCTGACAGTAAGGGCTGATTTGGCCACAATAAAGACTCTATGCTTAAAGTTGGAGAAGTATAGTGGCTTTAGGGCAGGTAAAAGTCTATTAGGTAATAAAGGACTACTAGAGGTAGATAATATACCAGCTTAGTAGGTAACAAAGGAATACTGGGGAAGGATGGCTCTTTGACCTAGTAGGTAACATGGGCTACTATGGAGAAAGGGTGATGCAAACTGGCAGGTAACAAAGGACTTGTGACGGATCCAGGTCCAACCAGTCAAACTTGCTGTTATCTTGCCCTTGACTCTTATTACCATTACCTTCCTGTGACAAAGCTTCAAGGAGCTTTGCCTCCAGGGAGGCAATTTTATGAGACAACACTTTATTTTCACCTCGCCAACAAGCCATAATTTTGACACTCTTTTCCTCCCTATTTCTCAATGCCTCAACTTCAAATTTGGCTCTGTCCTTCACCTGTTGTAAAATTTCATCAAACCCTAATAGCAAGTTCCAGGAATCCCATGTATAAACTTGATTTCCTTGTGCAGGGGGTCCTTCTTTGGCAAAATAGTCAGAATAAAGTTCTTCAAATGCTGCTTTCACTTCTACCAAAGATTCCTCAGGTGCTGTCTTAGAGACCTCCAGACTTGCCCAAGCCTCCTCAAGTGAACTGATAGGAATTTCCTTCCTAGCAGCAGCAGTTTCTACACAAAGCACCCCAAATTTTGCTCTTTCAAATGATAGTAAAGAAGACATGATAATCAAAAACAATAGTTGAGGGGAAAGCGTTGAAATCAGCAATATTATCTTTATTAAAATTTAGCTGTTTTTGCTTATATACCATTTGGGGCATATTTGGCTGAAAACCCCTCTGGTTCCTGAATCAACAGTCAAAACAGCAGGCTTGACCTGCCAGAAAGGTTCCAAGCAAGCAGGTTTGTGACCTGCAATCCAATTACCTGGCCACTTGAAGCCAGACTAGGAAGGCAACTCAAATTGCCAAGTCCAACAACATGAACACATGCTGATCCCCTACAGTGGATACCTTGTTTTGGCATTTGAATCATTACCAGGATCAAGCCACCCCCTTTATCATCCAACCGTGTGATTAATGCTATCATGTTCCTGTTACCCATGATTCACACCAGCTATATAATCATTATCTCCCAATAAAGAATATTATCTAGTTTCTAAATACTTTTCCCCTTGTAACTCTGCTAAAGCAGCACAGTTACGACATAATCTGTAATTCATATCATGTGGTCTATGACATTCAAGTCATCCAAACCTAGATCTCTACCTAAAAGATCACCAATATTTCTCAGCCTATGAGAACCAACCTACAATGTGAAGAAGTCACCTGAATTCATTCATCACAATGTACCAATTTAGCATGGAGCTTCTCCAGCTCCCGGCGCCAAAACACTGTGGATTACACATCCCAAAACTCAGCTATTGATGTTCCTACTGGGAACCAGCTGATTAAACCTGAATTCTTAGGCATCATTATCTTTATTCAGTCATTGTTCCAATTAATGGTTTTATTGTGTTTAAAAACCTGTTAAAATGCTTCAACCCTCAAACAAAACACCACCATGGTGTTTCTAAACCCAAATTTGGGGGTTTACCTATAGTTCTCCTTAACCATACTTCTTGACACAGTCAAGGCAATTACCCAATATAATTAAATCCTCATTAATTATATTGCAATGTATTTATTAATTAACCTTTCCAGTCAATTAACTTGTTTTTGAGACACCTAGTCTCCAAGATTGATTTGGCCAATCTTGCCTTCTGTTCTTTTATTAAATATAGATACTCAGTTTTTAGGAATCTTTATCTGAAGAGTTCCTGCCAAGTCTATCTACATAAAATAAACAGCAAAAACAGAGCAACTTTATATTTTGGAGTATTTATTCAGCTAATACTCAACAGTGACTTTTGTACAGTCACAGGACTGCTAGGGAAGAGAGGAGCTGTGATAGCTCCACAATCCCTTGGCCACTTGCAGGAGGTCTTTGAGTGGGGGGCTTACCTAAAAGACTAGTAAGGTTTCCTTGTCTGTGTTTTCTTGGAGGCTTTGGGGAGATCTTGAAGCCAGAAAAGGGGACATAATATGCCTAGAGACGTTATCAGGGTAGCTTCTTGGGGAAGCAGCTGCAGAACTTGATAATGAACAGGTCTCTGAGAAGTAAAGTTGGCTACTTTACAACTGAAAGCTCAGGATTAATCACCTGAGTGAGTAAAGACAACTGCACATAACAGAGGATTTTCTGTGATTGAATGGCCCAAGTGGAGATCACTTACAGGGGCACAGTCAAACACTGGTGTCCTTGTAGACTTATTGCCTGAGTCTGAGGTATTAGTAACAGGACTGCAGTGAGGATGGAATCTTGGTGGTTCATAGTAAGGAATGGAACCTTGGTGGTTCATAGCTGAAGGACTAGAAGATCATGGAGCAGGACTAGCTGAAGGACTAGAAGATCAGGGAAAAGAGCTAGATGAAGGACTGGAAGTTGGCTGAGAAGAACTAGCAGAAGTAGAGGAAGGAGCAGTTATAATAGACTTGGACAGTTGAAAATAAGTTTGATAAAAAGAAATAAGCAGATAAAAAATTAAGGAAAACAGCTAAAAAGAATTAATAAAAAGTTTAAGATAAATAATATAAAGATATCAGGAAGGAGTAGAAAATATTTAACAGAAATTATACTGTGAATTTATAATAGATTGATTTAGTAAGAAGGAGCCAGAGCAGTAAGAAAAAGAACAGAGAAACTCTAAGGGCAAAGGCTGGAGTTTTTCCAAGATCATTAGGTGAAGCAAGAAGCAAGCAGCAGGTGGTTTCAAACTGATGAAATGTTGAAGAAAATGCAGGTAAATGAGGAGAAAAGTTGAATGAATTAAGGATCAAAAATCCCTTAAGAAAAACATAGGCAAAAGTGCTCAAGTTTTCCTGGGGAAATGTGACAGGAATTGCAGCAAAACTGTTTGAAACGTGGAACAAGTATTTATCTGGAGAGAGACAACACCAGGTTTGAACCAGGGCCAAGAGCAATTAATTTAGGTAAACATTTTGTCAAAACAGCTCAAACTGGGAGGATGATTTGCTGAAGGTTGAATCTTGTTTGATCAAGGTTTTAAGGGCTTTAACTGAAGAGTTTAAGCCTAAAAAATGATGGAATTAACCAGGAAAATCTGATTTATAATTGAAAAAGGTAAGTAAAAAGGTTTAATATATTATAGAGCAGATAAAACTAGATAGCTTAAGCCTGGAAAACCAAAGTTCTGAGAAGAAAAAGAACTGAAATAAGGAGCTATAAATGGGGGAGCAGTCTGAGGCATTTCAAAGATTGGAAACAGTGGATTACAAAGGCCATAAAGACAGAGCAGAGAGCTGGAGACCAAGATAAAGGTGCAGAAGCCCAGAATAAGGAGCAGGAGCCTAAACAAGGAGCAGGAGTCCAGGACTAAGGAGAAAGAGCCCAAGACCAAGTACAAGGAGTCCAAGAAATTGTTGGTGGACTTCAAGTATTGGCATAAATCAATTGTTTCCTATACCCCTGGGCCATATACCAGAAGGTTTCTAAGGGGATATTTCTTCTAAAAGCAAATAAAATCCCATTTTGACCCCTACCCATATTTCTAAGTAGTAAAGATAGTCCCTATGAGCAAATTGTCCAACATTTTCTATCCTAGTCAAGGGGAGGAGAATACCTACTTCCAAAGCTGTCAAAGGTTTGCCACTAGTAAAACTTCCCAGGAGGAATGGAGAAGGTTGAATAGACACCTTAAAATGACAGATAGGGGAAGGAAGTTCATAGCAAATGAGTTTACTAGGTTGTTAAAAGACTGGTACAGACCCACGGAGGGTCTAGCACCAGCTGAAATACAAGTGCATTGAGGGGATGCCCGCCTAGTGATAGGGAAAGTATTGGAAGAATTTTCTGCAATGCAAGCTAAGCATAAACTTCAAGCTAGCCACATACCTCTACTAGAGAATGACATCTCCTTCCAGCTGGTCCCTGGCTATGACCCAGGATACACAATGGGGACTGGTGAACAGGAACCCCACAGTAGACTCAAACTCATATTTAGCAGAAGATTTTCTGGCCAACAGAAGACAAAGGCTTTCTTCTAACATATCTAGAGTGGAGATCTTCTGGCCTCTATTGTCTCTAGCAGTAGTTGCCACAGTATCAATCTCATTAATCTAAATTCAATGAACAGCCAAGCTTCCTGCAATTCTGTTGACCCTGTTGTTCAAGGCCACATCCTGAGGCTCCAAAGAAATGATCTTCTTGTTTATAGTCTCAGCCAGCCTGGATAAACCTTGGACCTCTTTTTCTAAAGTGACCTGTCTTTCAGCAATACCATTAATCACGGAAGCCAAGTTGTCCAGAGCAAGAGTACAGTTGGTGTGTAGCTTCCCTTTTAACCCAGGGAACCATCCATGACTATCATTGTCAGATTCACCCCCTGTAAATTCACTGCCACCCTTGGCATTGGATCGCACTATCTTCCCTTGCCGCACTAAAAAAGGTCCAAAAATATCAGCAAAACCCCTTAGTTCTTTAGAAGATTTGGCACACACATTTGACAAGAGATTTGTGTTGGCCTATCCTGTGGATTCATTGCCCCTGACCGCCCCCTCCTGGGAAAAAACATTAATTAATTTGTATTACTTTTTGGCCTGGTGTTGCCCACTTTTGAAAACTATTAGATCTACCCAATCAAGGGACACCACATTGATGCTCAAAAAACCAGATGAGTTCCATATGCCTGGAAGTCCCACCAGCCAATCAGGCAGCACCAAGGAAATTTTGATAAAACTCTCCAGTCTCCCTGGCCCTGACCAACAAAATTTCTCCACCAACCAATTGGATTCAAGTTCTGTAGTCATGTGACTCCTCCCCCTGCAACAACTCTCTTTTTACACAGCAAGGGGACCTCCAGTCCCCTGCTTGTCTACTTTTCAATATCCTTAAAGTTTGGAACTTGTTGCACTTTATTTCAAGTTTTATCTTGCCAGGAACCTCTGTTTGGTGTTTCTACAATCTAAAGATTAAAGTGTTAGTTGTTCTGTTAAAGCTTACCTTGTATTGACCTGCTTCAAACCAGGCATCTCTTCTGGGACTTTTAGAAGAGGCTCTAGAATATAGTTGCCGTAAAGTTACGCTTTTGCTTTTGAAAATATTCTTTGAACCTAAAATTTTAGTTAATTTTTAATATAAAATCTACTTTTAAACTAAATTTTCCTTAGATTCTTTTATTTTTGAATCCGCTCTTTGTTTTTGATCAATCCAAGTTGACCAAGACCATTGCCAAGCTTCCCACACCCACTCTGCTGCTCCCTACTTTACTTCCTGCTTGTGGGTACCCCTGTTTGCTCCCATTTTATTGTTTGTGATCCAGGAAATTACACCAACCTATTGTTGCAACCAAGTTTCCAGATTTGCCTGCCAACGTATCACACAATACACAGGGGGCGCATGATGAGCTGCCCCTTGACATATCTAACAACATGAACTGATCTGATGGCAATGTCAAACTGTGGGCACTTTCTCCTAATTAGGAGCAATACCAATTTGACCTGCTGATCCTGCATGAGTTATTACTTGGCTCAAATCCTTACATGGAACTTCCCACTATGCCACCCCCTTGTGGCCTTGTGGCTTTCTCCATATAGTATATTAATCACAATATTCTACAATAAACCTGACTTTATTCTTATTATTCTGTCCTTTCTATTGGACTGTTGTCTTCCCCAATTCCAAGTACTGAATCCTCATTGGTTCAGTTGCAACAGTGGTAGCAGCAGTAGGTTCACAACCTACCTAAAGAGAAAATTCCCTCAATAAAGAACAGATCATGGGCCGTATGGCTACTCCCCACCAAGAAACCTTCCTGCCAATCCCTGAGGGGGACATCCCCAAAGGGTATGTCATCTATCAAGATCAACTGGTACTTACAAGTGTGTACAATTGACTCTGCCTTGGGCAGCGCAACACTAGTGTCATCCTACCCCAGTCAGACCTGTCACAACACATGATCAACCTCCAGTTGGAAACCTTTGCAGGTAGTGTGGAAGGAGCTGATATTGTCAGCTGGCTCCACCCCACTGAAACCCACTTCCGTGTATGTCAGATACCTGAGCCTATATGGGTTGCCACTGCTTCAGTCTGCCTTACGGGACCTGCTGCAGTTTGGTTCACTACCTGGGCCAGTCAAGAAGTAGAAATCACCTGGGCGTCATTCAGGGATACTGCAAAGTCCCGCTACAGCAAGACATTCTTGCTCATTGTGGTAGGGACTCCTCTCCTGGCTATCAAAAAGACTGGTTCTGTTCCTGAATATCTTGCCGCCGCCCCAGAAGCCGTGACTGACAGAAACGCCATGCTTCTTACCTTAATAGTTAATGGGTTAAAGCCCCATATCTGCAAGTGGGTTCCTGTAGGTTGCTTTACCTCCATCAATGACTGCTACAAGGCCATTGTGAAGGCCAATAACCAGGCTTCCATGGGCTTCTGCAGATCCAATGACACTCTACCTCCTCCCTGCCCCGTGCCTGGCAGTGCTCACAATCAAGTAGGCTGCCGCCAGCCACATCAACAAGAAAATGGGGTTAAGCGCCCCTGCAAAGGGGAACTCCAGTTAGCACAGATTGAGGACCTGGGAAAAGCCTGGGGGTTGTAGTTACAAGAGGTTCTATAACCCCACTTGACCCTCACTCTCAATCCCTCCTAGCAAAGAACCCCTGCAACTACAACATTCACAAAGTTGAAACCCTCAACATCTTCCAAGTTCATAGCAATGACCCCATACTTCAAGCCAGTCACTCTCCAAATAAAGTAACTTGCTTGGCCTACCCCTTTTGTTTCCGTGGGAACACCCACAAACTACTGGTAGATACTGGGGCTGATCACACTATGGTGGACCAAACGTTTGCATACACTCAACAGCTAGACTGAGTTGTAAGCAGGTTCAAGCCATTACAAGTGGCTGATTCCCAAAGAGTGGCAATTACCCATGAGACAGTACCATTCTCTTTGAGAATGGGGAACGTCCAGGTTAAGCTTTCTGGGCCAATCATGGAAGGGCTCAGCCACAATATCATTGCTGGCCTTGACTGGCTTTGCCACAACTGACCCTACATTGACTGGAATATGTATGTGATCACCATCAATAGGAATGGGGTAGGTTTTCATATATATCCTGTTGAAATGAGCAAGTTGCTGCACAATACTGTGTTTTTCAGAATCACAGAAACGTGCTTGTACAATTTCAAGGGGGGAAACTAGACTTCAATCAATGCTCAGTCAAAGTTATCTGCACTGAACCACCTGCAGCCCTTCCCTTGACTAATCCACCTACATCAGCACTTGCCGCTCTCCTTGAGGAGTATAAGGACATCTTCAGTGAAACACTGGACTAACTACCCCCTCCCCAGGAGATCCAGCATTCTGTACATCTGCAAGGGTTGCTTCCCAAGGCGCCCCCCCCCCTCTATTGCTTGACACCAAAAGAAGATGAAACCCTCAGCCAGCACCTTGTAGACGCACTTGACAAGGGCTTCATACACCCCTTGCTTTTGCCATATGGGGCTTCTGTCTTCTTTGTAGCCAAGAAGGATGGGCCCCTTTGTTTAGTCACATATTACTGCGCTCTCAATGAGGTGACCGTTAAAAACAAGTACCCCCTGCCATTGATTGACGGCCTGTTTGACACACTTGCGGGTGTGAAGGTCTTTAGCAAGATTGATCTCACTGCGGGGTACAACCAGGTCCGCATTGCGCCAGGGGATAAAGCAAAAACTGCCTTCCAAACACGCTACAGGTTGTTTGAGTGCCAGGTCATGAACTTTGGAATGACCAACGCTCCTTCCACATTTGTCATGTTGATGAACAAACCATTTAAGGGATTGATTGGGAAATGTGTGGCTGTGTACCTTGACAACATTATTGTATTCAGTAAAGATCAAACCACGCACCCCCAACACCTCTGTGCTGTCCTTGACACCCTTTGGAAAAACCAGTTGAAGGCTAAGCCCTCCAAATATGAATTCCTCAAGTTAGATCTCTTGTTCCTTGGGCACATCATCTCTGCCCAAGAGATAAAGCCTGACCCTGCCAAAATCAAGGCAATCACCAGCATACCACCTCCCACCAATGTCAGTCAGGTGTTTACCTTCTTGGGCATGGTTGCCTACATGTGCAGGCTCATCTTCAATTGTGGAGAACTTATTGCACCTCTCACCAAGCTCCTGAACACTAAACAGTTCTTACATTGGACCCCATCCAGAGATCAAGCCTTTGAGAGGTTGAAGCAGAGACTTACAACAGCACCTGTATTACAGTTTCTCAATTGAAACCAACAATACAAACTTGAGACTGATGCCTCTGAAAGGGCCATAGGGGGGTGTTACAGGTAGAAACTGATGAGGGTGTCTTCCTCCCCATGGCATATGAATCCAGGAAGCTCACTGACTCAGAGCAATGCTACCCCTTTCCATGATAAAGAATTGGCAGCCATTGTACACTGGGTTGAGAAGTGGTGCTGTTACCTGGAAGGCGCTACCTTTTCACCACGTGTCTTGACAGATCACAAGTTGCTCCAGTACTTCAACACACAGTCCCACTTGACACGCCACCAAGCAGGTTGGGTTGAGTGTCTATATCTCTACCAGTTGTGTATCAAGTACAAGCCTGGGAAAGAGCTTGTCACGGCAGATGCCCTCTCAAGGCTCTATGTGGTGTCCATCACCGGGGACAGCAGTTTGGATCCCAATTGGCCAATGCTCTACCTCCAACCTGAATTGACCTGCTATGAAGGCCTTAATTTGGTAATCATCTCCAAACTGAAGGACAATGAAAGCCAGTTCACTACCAATGTGGGCAATGTCTGCCGCTGTACAGAAACAGGATAAAAGACACCCTATATTCTCACCACACAGAGAGGAGACACCATACTGCACTACCACTGCACCTTGGGCCATGTCAGAGGACAGAAACTCTTTGAAATCATGAAATGTAAGGTTTGGTGGCTGCGCATGCGCCAAGACATCTTGGATCTCCTTGAGACATGTGTGTTGTGTGAAAATTTACGTCAAAGCCTGCACCCCCAAGTCTTTCCTACCCATTAAGGCCATGGAACCCTTTGAGCAGTGGGTCCTTGACATTGTTGGGCCTCTCCCCAAAGACAGACTTGGGAAGAAATATATCATCACAGCCATTGATACTTCACCTGCTGGCCAGTAGCATGGGCAACTAATAACCACACCGCCATTGCCATCACTCACTTTATTGGCAAGGAAATTGTGGCCTGTTCTGGACAACCCAAACGCCTCATTACAGACGGGGGTCCTGAGCTTGTTGGACATGTCATGAAGGTGTACTGCGCCAAAAATGCCCTACAACAAATAGTCACAACTCCATACCATCTGCAAGCCAATGGGTGCATAGAGCAATTGAATGGCTCCCTGGTCTATTTGATTTCCAAACTCTCACAGGAACATCCTAATATTGCATGGACTGAACATCTGCCCACTGAACTGCTCATTTTACAAGCAAGAATCAACAGGGGCACCGGGTTCAGCCCCAGCACCTTGGTCTTTGGGACGCCTGATGGTTTGGCAGGAGTAAAACAAGGGAAATTGCAATCCACAGTTCCCGCAAAACCCCCTTATTGCCTACTCCTTCCCAGATTCAGTGGCGCGCCAAAGCCTGAGACATTGAGCATAAGCAAATTGAGAGAGGGACAAGGCACCTTGAGGCCAGATATGCTATAGTGTGACCCTGTTTACACCCTCAACCCCAATTCAGCCAAGTTGGAACCTAACCACTTGGGGCCCTTCAAGATAGCTGTGGTCTATGACAACCACACCTACCAGCTGGAAGACGCCCAAGGGAACACCAAAAGGCTTCACCATAATTGCTTGCTCCCCTGCTGCGCCATCCCCACACAAAAATTGTTTGTGTGGACCTTCCCAGACCTTCCGCAGACTCCAATAATGGTGTCTGACAACAAGCAGGGGGCAGGGGGGTGCTGCAACCAAGTTTCCAGACTTGCCTGCCAACATATATCACAATACACAGGGGGCGCTTGATGAGCTGCCCCTTGACATATCTAACAACATGAACTGATCTGATGGCAATTTCAAACTGTGGGCACTTTCTCCTAATTAGGAGCAATACCAATTTGACCTGCTGATCCCGCACAAGTTATTCCTTGGCTCCAAACCTTAAGTGGAACTTCCCACTATGCCACCCCCTTGTGGCCCAGTGGCTTTCCTACATAGTATATTAATTACAGTATTCTATATTAAGCAATACCTTATTCTTATTGTTCCTGCCCTTTCTATTGGACTGTTGTCTTCCCCAATTCAAATACTGAATCCTCATTGGTGGTTCAGTTGCAACACTATTTGAAATTTTGTGAAGATCACAACCATGATACTCCCTATTTTGAAGTTTGTGGTATTTTTCTTGGCTCCATTCCTGCTGCTCCTGTGGTCCACACTGCCAGATTTGTGGTCTAAAATCTCCTCTTCTGTTCAACTTGTGGGCAACAATCCCTCTAGCCTATTGGATCTCCCCAGTGGCCTCCTATTCTCTGGAGAGGCCATAGTCAAGAGCTTAACCTGCAACAACCTGGATCTGGATGTGGTTGACCATGCCTTGCCCACTTCTGTGGATGAGGAGGTGTCATGACTTCCCTTCTCAGCCTGGAGAAGGGCAACTCAGTGCCCCTCCTGGCTCCTGTGATGCTGCCTCCTGCTCTCACTCATACGCCCTGGTTGCTCACTGGTCTGGTACTGATAGGATTGAACGCTTACTTCCCTCAGCTGTCCCCTGTGTCCTCTCTGTGGTCCCCCCTTTGAGAGGTTGTCCCAGTCCTCCACTGGGTGGCATCCTGGTGGTTTTTTGCCAGGATGGGAGTCAAACTTAGTTATTTTAGCCCCCTCTCTTATACCCTCATTTTCATTATCAGTTTTTCCCTCTGTCCCAGAGGAATAGTCTTCTCAATCATAGAGTTGCTGCTGCAGATAGGAAAGTTCACCTTACAATGTGGCTACTTGATCCATAAGAATAGTAATGCAAGGATCAGATATGGGATCTTGAGCAGAAGCATTTTTCTGGACAGATTGGCAGAAAGTATTAGACTTAAGCTCAGTGATGGCCTTCCAAAGTTTAGCCTCAGAAACAGGGGGCTTCAGGAGAAGTAGTGGGTGGTACCATGGAATTAGCTTTGAATTTGTCATGGGCGTACTTCTGAGCCTGACATAGAGTAACCCTGATAGCAGCTTTTTCCTGCCCATATCATTGCTGTAAATTATTGTCCCACTCATCTACACAAGCCCCAATCAACTTGAACTGATCATTGGAATGATCTTTAAATTTATTAAGCTCTTAAATCAATGTTTCAAAGTCTTGACAATATCATAGAGAGGGTAGCTTCAACCTGTTATTGCCAGATGGCATGGTGATCATCAAGCTTGCATAGACAATCTTGAATATATCCAGAGAGAGATAAACAGAGGGTATGCATCAAAGTAGTTAAGTATTCTTGAGAGGCTAAGAAATCTTGTTGTTTATCAGAAATACAAAAAAGAGGCTGTGTTTCCACTCTTTATAAGCCATTGTCTGGGTGTGTTTTTTGTGGTCACAGTTGGTACTGAAGTCAGGAGTTGGTTTTGAGAACCCAATGCCAGTTGATGATGCACCAAGGTGGGCTGAATGAATTGATTCACAAGCACACCAATGGTATCCATTGAATCCATTAAGCTATATACAAGGCTAAAATTCAGAAAGAAGGAATAAAGTTCTTTAAAAGCATACCCAGGACAGAGTCTAGGGATGGAATGCATGGCTACTGTGCCAGTATGAAGAAGGAAGTGAGCAGTGGTGCGCTTTTTATTAAAGTCAAGAGATAAAGTGGGGGCACATAGGCTCAGGAAATAACATGATCACCATGAGTGTTTGTGGAAAGCCAGAAACATCATCTTTGGGAGGAGGACTAGAGACCTTAGAGAGACTGTGTACTTCACTAACTATGGGAGAAGAACCAGAGAATTTAGGGTGAAACAGAGTAACCAAGGTGCTTGTAATGCCTGTAGTGAGCACTAATTTGTTGTGTTTGGCTATTGGGAACAACATTCAAGAGGACATGGTGGGAAATCTTTATAACAAAAGATTTGAGATTCAAAGCTAGCCTTGGGTTAGCCTTCAGAGAAAAATTAAGGGATGTGCCTTAATTTCCTGAAAAGATAAAAATAGTTTACTTTGGAATATAAAAGAGTGCTTGAAGAATATAAAAGCCAATACAAATATGGGTAAACTTGTCTTTATTTAGAGAAAGAATTCTACTTATATAGTAGACTGGGAGAAGGAATTTTTTACTAGATAGACAAGGTGGATGGTCAGTTTTGAATTGTACCAGGATCATAATAATAAGATAGTACAATCCTGAATTGTGAACATTGAAGTTGTCATATTTAAGGAAATGACAACTGTTGAACTCAAAACTAAACCCAATTAGATTTTTATCAATATTGCAATTCATAGGCCATATCAAAAAAGCATTAATGAATGATTCACAATAAATATGGCATTTTTCAAGATGGCTTTTTTGAGATGGTGTGTTGCACTGCAAAAACAACAGAGATTCAAATAGAAAACAACTCAGATGAAAAAATAGACAAGTTTTCAAATCTATTGCTAATCAATATAAATTAATTGTTTTTTTTAATTTTCATCTGAGTTGATTTTGTTTAAATATCAGTTGTTTTCACTTTTTTCTTATTTTTTGCTTAGTGCCATAGCTTTGATGACTATTGTAATGAAATGAAGATTTAAAATAATGAAGTCAACTCAATTGATAAAAGTGTGTTTTGAACAAGGATATCACAGCTGTATCCAAGAAGACTGTCTAAAATTAAATAAATAATGCACATTATGAATGATTTGTTTCTTTTCAATAGTCTTCTGAGTAGTATGCACCTGTAAATCATTGATATTAGTTAGTTGCACCACACTATCAGTTAAATTCATTTTTTTATAAAACAAATAAAGACGTAAAATTGAATTTTTAAATCACTATTTTTAAGAATACTTTTTTTTATTGATTTTAAGCCATTTTTAAGCAATAAAAAAATACTGGCACTGAAATATGACAATTTGGTACATACATAATATTGAGAAAAATTAAACTTCAAAGCAATAAACTTTAATTCCCAGCTGAAAAAGCAAAAGTTTTGCCTCTTAGCGGATTTGAACCACTGACCTTTGCCTTACTAGGGGAACGCTCTACCCCTGAGCTAAAGAGGCTTTTTTTAGTTCAATTGTATAGACTTTGCTATATATAGCAAATATTACATCAAAATTATCCAATACTTATAATTCGAGAATGTGCTAAAAGAAAAACAATAAAAACTATCTGACTTATGTGCCATTTAAATAATATATATAAGTTATTGAAGAAACTTACCCTTATAAAATAATTTAATATCCGCTTATTTGGCTACAGAGAAAACTCTTTTTGTAATTACTTCCGACATACTTTTACGCTAATTAGAGATTAGGTATATGGTAATCTGATCTTTAAAGTCTATTAGTCTAAGATATGATCTCATCTCAATTAGATGATATTTAATAATATTATATATGATCAAAAATACTATATTAGTTACAATATTGTAAATATCTAGTTTATCCCTTTTGGAATTCTATATACCGGTTAAACTAATTTGATCAGATAAAAATCATTAACTTTAACTAATTGCTTAAGTCAATCAGATTCCACGATTGCTTAATGCAAATATCAATATCCAGAACAAGGTAGATTCAGCTCACTGTGAAATATATATCACATTTAAAGATATATTCATGTTTTTATTTAGACTTTAATTCTCCTATAAACGCAAATGATTGATTCTAAGCATCTCCAACAATGCAATTCTCAATTCTCATCACTCTCTTCTCAGCTGCTCAAGCTCACCATCTCTGTGGCAAAAGCGAAGAGCCCCAAGTAGAGCAGGCAGGCCCCTCCGTCATCAAAGGCTGCATCAAAGAGACCCCCATCTATAAAACTCACTACAAGCATATTCATGGCTTCAATACCGTTAACACTCAAGTGAAGGAGATGGTTCCTGAAACAAAGGTAGTCAAGTCATACCGTACTGTTGAACGCGTTGTCAAAGATGTTGTTCCTGAGTTCAAGACTGTTGAGTGTCTACGCCCTGAGTACAGAACTGTCACTACCCAAGTTCCCTATACCAAATCTATTCCTTATAAAATGAAGAGTATGGTGACAGAAGCACTTCCTCCCAAAATCATTGATGAGCCTAAGGTTATGGAAACTCACCACTCTCAGCCTTGCTCTCATAACGAGGTCTAAGTTTGATGGAATTGGTTATGCTCTTTGATATATATTAGCTTATATTTACTAAAAATAAAGTGATATACATATTAAATAGTTTTAAATTTAAATAAGATACAATAAATAAACTATACATATCATATAGCAACTCAAACATTAAAATTATCAAATTTTTGTAATATATTCATAGTTGATATGATTAACTCAACACTTTAACATTATCAATATGTTATTCCAGAGATAAAAGGGAGTTTAAAAAACTTTTGTCAAAACAACAGGGTTGACCCACAGCAAGGTTCCAACTAAGCGGGTCTGTGACCCGCAATCCAACTTCCCAGTGACCCATAGCCAAATGAGGAAGTCAACTCAAATTTCCAGAAATAGCAACATGAGCAAATGATGATCCATAGGGTGCATACCTTGCTTTAGCGCTTGTCTCAATACCTAGATCAAGCCACTCCCTAACCATCCAACCGAGTGATCATCATAATTATGTTCCTACTATCCATGATTCATTTATACTATATAATCTCTCATATCACAATAAAAATATTATCTAGTTTCTAAAATATTTTTCTCTTGTAACTATGCTAAAACAGCAAAGTTGCAACACTTTACACTTTTCTGAGTCAAGCTTATATTTTATAAATGATTTTAAAAAATAGCTTTAACTGTAAGAAACTAAAAAATCTATAAAAATAGCATGAGTTAATTATATTAAAATTGCAGGGTCACCTGTAAGGTCTTGTACCAAATGGAACAAGGTTATAAATAAAGGCATATAAAGCAACTAGGTTTAAGTTTAAGAGACACAGAAAAGTAGTGATAAGGAGCGCCTTTTGGGGAAGCTTCAAATATGGAATTAAGAAAGAAGAGAAGTATATTTTATTGGATAATACTTTAGACTTATATAGACTTGACTGTGGCGGGGATTTAGTTGGATTGAACCTAGGGGTTGGTCATGGGCTAGATGGGTTTGAGCCACTGGATACTTGGACAGTCAGGTGATATTGCTTGGTTACCATTCTTGGTATGTTGAATGGTACATTGGAAGGGGACTAAATCAGGCAATGGCTGGATGTTAAGTAGGTTGGCGGTAGCCAGAATGCTTGTACATCCAGATGCTCAACACCCCCCTTAAGGGGTTACTCAGATGCATCAGGAGGGGGCTTCATCTTAACAGCTGCTGCCTGATGCTCCTGGAGCTGTTTGCTAGTTGGAACCTTTCTTGTCAAGTGCTCTCCTTTACTGAGGCAGAGACGGACTCTGTGGTATTTCTTGATGATTGGGTTCTTGGAACTTTGGAATTTTACTAGGTAAGTGTTGTGCTCTGGTCTGTATTTGATGAATATTTGTTGTCACCTGTGTACTGAGTCTAGTTTTTTTCTGTTGCCAGCTAGAATCCAGATAGGGGAGTTGATGGGAAGTGGTTCCTTTGTGGAGGTTACCTTTTGTGTCTTGAGCCTCTTCATTTCAGCTATTTTAGCTTTGAGGCGGATGTGTTGTAGGTTTGGTGCTTGCTCTACTGTAGGAGGTTTCCCCGGGAGGATCTTTATGTAGGGCTGTTTGTTGCAGGTGATTACTTCTGGTTTGTACTCGTAGGTTACCTCAAACAGTGAATAGCCTGTCCCTTGGTTGGTGCAGACTAAGGATACTAATGATTCATGTTTCACGTATAGTGGCCATGTGTCCTTGGCTTTACCATCCATAGTTTTCTTGAGGGCTCTGATAAGACTGCTTTTTAGGTGTTCAACTCTGCTGTTGACTTGTGGCCTGTATGGAGAGGTTGTGGAGTGTTTAATGTTTTTGGATTTCAAGTTGTCATTTACTACGTGACCTGATAACTATGTTGATCCATCAGTTATGATGTAGTCTGGAGTGCCATAGTTGGCTATGATTGCTTTGTTAATGAAATGGTTGATGGTTTCTGCTTTGTGGTCCTTTGTTGCCCAGCAGATGAGCCAGCGTGTGGCAAAGTCAATAGCTACAATTAAGAAACATTGGTTTGTCTTTGTTTTTGGGAAGGGCCCCACTACATCTAGCCCCCAAACCTTAAATGGTTCAGGGTCTGGTACTGGGTTGACCATTGGCTGAGGAGCCTTTGTACTGGTGTGTTTCTTGCATACCATGCACTTTTTTAGAACATCAATTATGTCCTGTTTCAGGTTGGGCCACCATACTATCTCCTTTAGTGTGAGGTATAGGTTGTTAGCCTTTGTATGGCCTAGCAGGTGGTGATGTCTTAGTATGGTGTCAACTCTTTATGCAATTGGGATGTACGGGATATGTTTGTCATTAATAATTTGGTATAATGTGCCATTTGATACATGGAAGTACTTTTTGTTTCTTACTAATGTATCATGGGTCACTTGATGTGTTGAGGGGTCTTTTCCTTTGGTTTTATACTCAGTGTTGTACAGGTTTGGCCAGTCAGGGTCCAGGTGGTCAGGGTGATCCTCTCTAGGCTGACATAGTCTAGAGAGAGCATCAGCCGTGACCAACTCTGCCCCCTTTTTGTACTGGATGTCCAGGTTAAGCTTTTCCAGCAAGGATATCCATTTGGCTTGCCGCCGTGCAAGTGCGTTCTGAGTTTTGAAATAGATTAAGGATTTATGGTCAGTTAGTACTCGGACGTTTAAGTGTTCTTCTAGTAACATCTCCATTTCTTGCAAGTGTGGTATATTGCTAGCAATTCCTTATTGCGTATTGGGTATCTCTGCTCAGTATTGGTTAGTTTTCTGATTTTGTAACATACTGGCAGGAAGTCTTGCTGCCCTGGCTGGCAGATACGCAGGACTGCACCAATGGTGGTGTTGCTGGCATCTGACTAGAGATTGTAGCACCTATTGTTATTAGGGTATTGCAGGATTGGCACTTCAATCAGAGCTTATTTTAGTAGTTGGAAATTCTTATTGCATTATGGTGTCAAGATAAATTTCTTTTTAGCATTACCCTTGGTTAGGTCATTTATTGGTGCGGTTAGTTTTCCGCAGTCTTTGATGTATTTCCTTAGGTAAGCTACCATACCAAGAAAGCATCTAACTTGTTTAACAGAGGTTGGGTGTTGTATGTTATTTATGGCTTTAATTTTGTCTGGATCTGCTTTGATGCCACTGTCAGAGACAATGTGGCCCAAGAACAGGAGTTCCTTTTTCCATAAATTGGCACTTACTTGGTATTGTATAAAGTTTGTGCTTTACGAGTCAATCAATTGTCTTGCAGACATGCATGAGGTGTTCCTCTTTTTTTTGAGAATATAGTGATATTGTTGAGGTAGCATAATGTATCTGAGAGACCATTTTGTGCTTGGTTCATCATGATGACAAACTTTGCTGGAGCGTTGGTCATCCCAAAGTTCATTACTCTACATTTGAAGGATTCAAATTGCGTACAGAACACAGTTTTTGGTATGTCCTTTTCCTTTACTTCAACTTGGTTGTAACCTGAGGTGAGGTCAATTTTGAAGAAAAATTTGGCTCCAGAGAGCCTTGCAAATAGGCCTTCTATGAGAGGAAGTGGGTATTTATTCTTTACTGTACTTGCGTTTAGTGCTCTGTAGTCAGTAACTAAGAAAATGGATCCTTCTTTCTTCTTTACTAAGAACTTTGTTGCCCCCATGAGGATTCCAACAGGCAGATGAATCCTTTTGCTAGATTGTCCTCAATATGGGTTTTGAGAGTTTGGGTCTCCATGGGAGAGAGTCTGTAGAGGGGTGCAGGTTTGGGCATGGCTTTACATAGGTTGATGCCATGTTTGACCTCCTGTTTGGGGGGTAAATTGGTGAGTTCTTCTTTGAATACATGGGTGTATTCATTTAGGAGTGCCGCAAGTTCTGGACATTGGATCTTTTGTGTTTGTATATTATTAAATTCGGAGTACCTCATTATGTGGAGGGTACTGTCTTTGGTTAGACGTTCTGAGTTGTCTTGATTTATGACTTGGACAAATACTGTTTCTCTTAGGATGATATTGTCAGGTTCTTTGAGGATGTTAAAATTGACTACATTGCGTTTGATGGTCATGGCCTTTGATTTTTCTGCCATTCTGGCATATTTGAAGTTGGAGTTGACAACTGGTATTTTGTATTTGCTTACAAAGGGTTTGCTAACCATAGTGTGTTGTGCACCAGAGTCAAATAAAATTTTGGGTGTATGTGATTTATAGGTGCATGGGTAGACAAGAAGTTGTGAGAAATCTTTAATTTTTACGTTCATAAAAATGGAGCACTGCAGGACACGAAGAATGCA
>QTSX02003714.1:0-195411 GCA_014839935.2 Entomophthora muscae
AAAGCAAACTACAATCCAAGAAAGTAGGGCCAGCAATCATTATAAAGGTAAACAACAATAACACTTACCTTGTGCAAGGACTCAGGAAACACAAGCAAGACAAGACCCTACACCATGATTGCCTGAGACCCTGAAAAGCAAGACAAAAACAACGAGAAACTGCCCTGCCCGCCAAAGAACAACAATTAGTCCAGTACAGCATCCGGGCTCCTGACAGCCTCCCTGACAACTTACCCCCAGAGGAGGCCAACCTTCAGTTGGGGGGTGTCAAAACAGCAGGCTTGACCTGCCAGCAAGGTTCCAAACAAGCAGGCTCAAGACCCACAATCTGATTACCTGGCCACTCAAAGCCAGACTAGGAAGTCAACTCAAATTACCAAATATAACAACATGAACAGATGATGATCCTTTATGGTGGATACCTTGTTTTGGCGCTTGACTCATTACCAGGATCAAGCCACCCCCTTCTTCCATCCAACCGTGTGATCAACAATCATGTTCCTGCTATTCATTGATTCACAATGACTATATAATAACTATCTCTCAATAAAGATTATTATCTAGCTTCTTAATATTTTTCCCCTTGTAACTCTGCTAAAACAGCACAGTTACAACAACTTCATATTAATCAGAGGCCCTATTTTATTTACTACAAATTGGATCATATGATCTTTCAGCTAAAACAGTGGATAAATTTTATGCCCACTCTGAGCCCTTTATTGATATATGTCTAGATTTTGTTGCCATCAAGTTAATCCACTGGTTTATGTTATATTTTATTTATCATATTTTATTTTTATATAGTGGTTTTCAAAGCTATGGTGCTAATCAAAAAACTCAAATTTAAACAAAAACACTCAGATGTAAACAAAATTGACTCAGATGCAAGCAAAGTCAAAAACCAATCAATTTATATTGATTAACAGTATATTTGGGTTCATTTCTGTTTGTTTCAATCTGAGTTTATTTTTCTTTCATATGAGTTGATTATGTTTTCATCTGAGTTATTTTTGTTTACAGATGGGTTTTTGCTTGGCGCCATAGTTTTGAAAACTACTGTAAACCAACAAATAGATTTATAATCACCCACTAAAAAATAGATATTATATAATCATATATGCCACAAATTTATTAATTTAATCAAATATAAAAAATACAGAATTTCCTGTTTATTTTTTGGTGTTATCTGGATGTTGGATAGACACCAGTTTGTAAGAATTAACCCCAAAAATATAAAAAAGAATTCACAAATTAGTTTTAATAGCTGAGTATAAATAAAATTATTTCATCATAAATCAAAACCTATTCAGCTAAGAAATACTTTAACTCAGCTCAGAGCAACATTGAAAAACAATGAATTCATATTAAAAGTATAATAGATTTGGATTTTACTTCTATTTTATTATGAGCTGTGTTGATTTTATTCTTGATTGAGTGATTTTTGTTTTATAATGACTTGATTTTGTTTATCCTCATAGTTGGAAAAATACTATAAAATATAAACATAAAGGTAAAAAATGCTTAGTTATATATATTTAAAAATATGATTGGTACATACTGATTTTATTGCAATTTATTGATACCAATGAAGGGAGAGGATATCATGTTATATCTAATAGAAGATCTTTGCAGCTAACTTCAAGAGCTTCTGACCCCCCTATTCCAGGTTACCCATCTATTTGTAAAGAGAAGAGACACAAACTTACTTACTAGGAATAGCTTCCCAGGTGTCACCCAAAACTTATAGGGCCCATCCATATAAGACAGTTCTGGATGAGTTTTTCTATTAAACAGAACCTATATGAAACTTTTTTCTCCACTAAGCTCCTGATCTTTTCAATGGCTGATACAACGTCCTACTAGAAATTTTTGTTTTTTCTTGATTACAGTATAGAATAATCTGATCATGTGCACAACCAGATGCATCCTCTGGCAATATTAAGAAGCAGAAAACTCATAAAGCTTGTTATGTAATGTTCTGATTTTGTTTTTATATGAAGTTTTAAAAACAAGTATTTCCTCTTTGATGAAACAATTTCTTTGTTTTCAACCCATGCAGAACCAAAACCATAAAAAAATAATTTGAATCATTCATAGAACAAGTCACACACTTTTGAAAGGTCTGATACTACTGTGTCTAGATTTATAATCAAGTAAGAATTGGTTTTCTGGACAGTAATTTGAAGTGAACATGTCTCTCCCCTGATCCAAAGCTCTGATTGTTTTGTGGTTGAAGTTCTTGGCCACATCTCAAAAAAATAAACCACCATGCACAAAATCTAAGAGAAATAAAAAATTACTAGAGAAACTATATGCACCCTGGTATACATCAAGCATATCCAATGTGATGTGTTCTTGAGCACATCAAATTGTGTTAACTTGGTGTTTGAAATTGGATATCATTCCATAGTTTTAAGGGCATTTTTATGTTATCTGTCTTTGAAATAGACTTAGCTGGCTAAAAATCCAGTAAAATCAGTATAAAAAGTTGAGAAAACAGGACACAGGACACCAGGACATTCTGCCCCCTTCTATCAACCACTAATAAAATTAGTTTTTGTTCTTTTTGATTTAAATCTTACCTGTATCTTTTCCAATGTCATTCACACCTTGAGTTGGCTCTTCTGCTGTGGTGTCTTATAGCTTAGTTAAGATATTATCAGATGCTCAAATGGAAGGCTATAAAGCCCTTCAAAGAAGGTTGAAGAGGGGCAATCTCCCTCCCAAAGATTGAGTGCAGGGAAGGAGACAGTTTCAAATCAAGCTGCCCAAATAGCTCACTCAGAATATTTAGAAGTCTATTTAACACTTTTTTGATAGGTTGTTTAACATGGGTCTGAGAGAATACAGTGTAAATTGTGTGTCCTCCTTTACTTTGAATATTGCTGTCTTCACAATGCCTTGCTTTTTCTATCAGTATATTAAGTCTGTTTACTGCAGCATCAAAATCTTCAAATATCTCAGTACACTATATTTTTCTTTAAATTCCAATAAAAAATCCAATATTATGCCACTCTAAACAGTATACTCATTTATTTAAAAAAATTTCTCTTTTTTCATTTGACAAAGTATAACCCTTTTAATTTCTCATTCTCTTTGTTTCTTTATCTACACTTGTTTATTTTTAGTTTTTTTACTTATATTTCCTTATTTTGTCCTTATTTTCTATAATTCTTTGTATTTTATTATTCATGAGTGTCTCTACTATATTAAAGTCTAATTGGCTGATTGGCGTGTGAACTATAATTTACTTAGAATCAATTGATATTGCATTGTCTGCAAGTTGAATCCAAATAAAATAGGAATTTTTAAAGCACTAACACACATGAGGTAATTAATATTAGACATTATAGCCAGCATTATCAAATCCTTTATATATTGATTCATTTGACATCAAAATGTCAATATGAAAAATCTCAAAAAAACATAAAAGCTAAAATAACAAAAAGCCTTTTTATTTTAGCATTTATGTTGTTTCTGGATTTGGTTTACATTAGTGCTGTTAGTGCTGAAGAAATTGAGAATAAATAATTTGGAAATTATGCCTTTAATATTTAATAATAATTGTTTAAGGGTGATAGCGCTTTAAAATTTTATTTTATTTAGATCCCACTTGTAGGCACTACACAGCTAATATACTTCATATAAAAGATGCACAAAAACAAAGAGAATAATGCCAAAATACTACTTCAAATATACATTTAATTAGCTCAAAGATACAAAGAAAAATCAGGGAAAGTGAAAATTATGGATGTAAACAAAGTATATAATGGTTCTTAAAATACCTTGGTGGTTAGCTGTGGATGCCTTGTGTTCAAGTATGGATAGAAAATTAACTGGTTAGGGGCAGAATAATGTGGGTTGGATGAGAGAAGATTTCCAATATATAAAGAAAAGACTACAAGCCCATTTTTGTTAACACTTGCTACATTATACAATGCTGTGTAATGCTTTCCTTTCATTGATGGGACAGAATTAAAGAAACCAGAGTGAAAAAGGAGCATAAATAATTGTGTCAGACATTCTCTTTATTCATCATTTGGAGCACTGAATCAAATTAAAAGATCAGACACAATATTCTATTAAAACAGCACATTGCAGTCATCTTAATCAAGAATTAGAGCAGTCATGTCTTTTGGATCCCTTGCTTTATCTATAATTTCAATATTGTACAATAAAATATTGGAAATATGACAGTCTGTACAGCCTGATGGGTAAATAAAATACTGAAATCCTGCCTTATGAATCATGTTCTTTGAAAATTAGTTGTTCTTCATTTTCTGGTTTAAGTAACTGAGTAGTTAGCCTCTGTTGACATTCATATTTTCAGTTGGTCTTTATAGTAGACATTTAATCAACCTGATAATATAATCAACAAATATCTAAATAAAATATAGTCCATTTGGGAGAAACTGTCAAAAATCCCCAAAAATCAGCCTGTGGTTGTTTTTTACCACTTGCTTTATTGTGGCCTTTTTTGGTGTCTTAATCCTGGTAAGTTATAGCCAGTTTGTAATAAAATATAAAAATTATATCATTAATAGTTGATGTTAGGAGTTTTCCTAGAAATTTTCATCAATTCTGGATTATATTTACAGACTCAAACAACTAATCCCCACACAATTTAAGAATAGTTGCACTGATATTACACCTTCATGAATCCACACCTGGACCATTTTATTGGAGAACCAAATACATGATGTCACAATTGATATTTGCTCTGGTTAAGTTTGATTTCAGAGTTATTTTGTAGTAATAACAGCATAACAAGATAAGTTTTTGTACAGCAGGATGCCTTTTTGGAATGTATAGGCTTCACTTTGATAGTGTTTTCTTGCTTGTGTATCTAATTGAACTTCTTCATGATAGTTGCTTGGGTGAACCCAGGGTGCTCTGCAATTGTTCCAAAGTCCAGCCCACCTATGTTCATGATTATTATCCTCTGAATAACCTGATTGTTTACAAGTTTTTGGAATTTCTTTAGACTTGAACTAATTTTAACTCCTAAGACAAAGCAGGTGTCAATTCTCTGGTGTTGGTTAATGCCATAAAAGTCTTGTTAGCTGGGGACATCTTTCTTTTAATAGTCTCTTGTGCATGAGCCTGGTACTTTCTCTACAAGAAATGGTCTTTGTGCAGTGTCTAAAAACACATCACCAGTATTAATGGTAGAAAAATACAGCTATTTTTTCCTGAGTGTATTCAAAGCTCTGAGTACATACGTTAATAGTACTAGCCTATTGCTCATGATAATTATCATCAATAATGACAAGCTCACTATTGCATGAAACTATAATTTTACTATCTCAATAAACTCAATAAAAACAGGAGATATGTTTTTATTTTATCTCTAACATGAGGTGAGTTTAATTAAAAATCACTAGCATATATTTAGTTGATCTAATTAGGGTCTGTATTTTGAGGTTGGTACCTCAACTTTCCAATTAAAATAAGATGGATTAGATGTGGTGGTTTCTCCTTTCTTTTTGGAGTTTGCTTTTAATCAAAACAAATTGGAAGCTCAACATTGTTTTTTGTTTTTTTTTCATTTTGAAAGACTTTTGTGCATGTTTTACTTGTTTTTCTATGTCTTTATTATACTTTTTTCTTTATGAATAATATTCATCTGTGTGCTGTTTAAAATTGTAATATTAATGTACAAGTTTGTGTAAAATACCCTCTTTTAAAAGAAAAATACAGCTGTGACATCAAACAAGAGTCAATTACTTTCTACAACAGAAGATATCTTTTCAAGATTTAGATTAAGGTAGGAGTTGGACAAGGATCAGGATAATATAAGATATTTGAATCCTGAGACAAAGAATAAGACAGAAATAGAGAGGTCCAGATAGCAACTAGGGACCACAAAAGAGGGATTGCAAGTATATGCTCTAGAAAATACTATTAAACACTAAAATAACTAATAGTGCAAGACATCTTTATTGTAGAAATAAATTTTAATCAAAAAACTAACTGTGAATTTATGAGTGAGGTTTATACTGAAGGTATTTTGTCTTACTGCAGGGTATCAATTTACCTGCATTATACCAGGTTTCTGCATGATGATGACTGCAAGTCTCTGTAATTTAGATCCCAGAATAATGCCTCCTCTGAATTTGCTAGAATTATAGTTCAAGTTATTCTTAGATATGCTGAGATCTAGACCTGCTGGGTGAAATTATTCTTGAAATACTTACATAGGCCTGATTTCTAACTAGCTGTTGAGTATATACTTCTGGAAAGTATAATAAACAAGATAAAGGGGGAAATTAAGAAGAGAATGATACTTTATTTGATATGAATATAGAATATTATATAGTATCATGGGAAACCACATGCTGTCCATGTACATCATGGGAGTCATAGGGCTTATCCAAGTAATGTTTATCTTAAGTCATGAGGCTTGTTCAAGTTGTATTTTGCTTAGGATTTGGAATATTTGATTCCCGTGATAAATGGCTGAATAATAGTAGTGCCACTGACTTAATGATTAGTTGGGGAATCATTTAGTGAGTTGCTCGGGGAATTAATTTCCTGAGAGGGAGTAATCAAAGATGTTGCAACATGGCCAACTAAAATTTGCTTGTCTTTGAAAGATAGCTAGGTGTCCAGGTAATTGAGTTTCTTATCTATTAGACATTCACATGCTAATGTACTCAATTTCAAAGATGTATTGGTGCTGCTAACTTAAAATTATTAATTTTAAGAAAATTATTTCTTACAGTTTGATTTGTTCTACTGTACAGTTATGTATCATTAGATTTGAGTGTGACTATGCTTTTTACTGGTGTTTGATGATTTTATTGGGTCACCTTAAAACATTAATGGTTTTTTGTCATCTGTCATAACTGAAAAAAATTGCATCATTTTTATTTTGTTCTATGATAGACTTTAGTTTGCTCTAATCTGACTTTTATTTGTTCATCCCAACAGCTGTGAATAGCACAGTACCATATTCAGCCTACATTGACAGACAACTTAACCCTGATTAGTGTGTAAAGGCTTTATCTACACCTTCTCTCACTCTTAAGCCAGTAGACCCCCACTCTCTAGAAGTAACCCTGCACTGGTGACAATCAGCTACCTCAGTCTAGTATACCTTACCTTGACTAGACTGATAGATTTAATTATTTATCATCAAATGAAATAGTCCCCTCTAAACCAAGTAATATCTTACAGGAGTTTTCAAAGCTGTGGCACTAAGCAAAATTAACTCAGATTTAAATAAAATAGAAGTGAACCCAAATCTATTGTTAATCAATATAAATTCATTGGTTTTTTATTCTGTTTAAATCTGATTTAATTTTGCTTAGCGCCACGGCTCTGAAAACTACTGTACATTATGAATTTAGGTCCAGTCTTTTATCTTTTATCTGGCCCTGTCCCTCAGCCAACCTTCAACTGGCTCACCAACCAATAGAGCACAAGAGTAGTGGTGAGGCCCTGACAATTGATGAAAATTTTACTACTAATTGATATTTTTATTAGTAGAAAAATAATTAAAGGACATAGTGAAAAAGATTGGAAATCTTTAAGATAAACTTTTTTACTTTAAGCCTTTCCCTTGTTGCAATAGTGGATATGTAATGGTAAATGCTTGGTCATGATTTAAGCCTGGTTTGCTGAGCAATATCAAAGGATAATTAAGTTATTGAGGATATAACAAACCATTTCGAAATTGACGCGAGCCGATTTATTAAAAAAATAAAATTGAAATTATGGAATCAACTGGAAGCAAAACAAACTACTGCTCAAAATTGAGGAATTATTCGGGGGCCATGATTTTCAATCTAAAATGCCTAAGCTTTTTAAAAATTACAATATCGTTATGTAATATCTACCCTCGTCTTTAGCAGACCTATTTAGGTATTTTCAATCCAAACCCAATCTTTGGTTGAACAAATGCACTTCCCGCACTTTATTCTCCAAGAGATTGGACTGTACCTTTCACACGAACAGATTTTAGAGCTACGATTTATTGATAGGCATTGTAATTTATCGTTGATACCCTTAGCATTTCAACGTATATCTTTCAAGACCCAATTGGGAGCACAGTGCTTAGCATTACTCAAAAGATATGGATTATTTATTAAAAATCTTCAAATACACAAAAAAACCAACTGTCAGGATATTTTGAATGTTTTAGTCCAGATTGTACCAAATATTTGCAATGTTAGTGCAGTACATCTCAATACCCATTACTTTTCTCCAGAAATCGTCAAGACACTTTCTCTTCTTTGTTCAGAGCTTCCCCTATTGAGACACCTCGGTGTTACCAGTATAAAAACTGATTTCAATGACTACCCACTCGTTGGTTTTGAAGCGCTTCAGCTGCTTTATATAAACTTTCCTCAAGAAAGGAGCATGGTGAATTTTCTTAAAAGTATAACATGTCCTTTGCTTAAGAAACTATATCTCGTCTACTCCTACACGGATACTATAATTTTGAGAGTGGCAAAGAAAATATTTCCTAGCCTCGAGAAGGTTTGTACAGTTTTTTCTTTAAATGCTAAGGCTTATTCCTCCTCGGTTGATTTCAAAGCTGGAAGCATATCAGAAATCAATGGCTGCTTTCATGAAGATAACTCGGTCATATTGTCGTTTTTAGGCTCTGGCATGCCAGTTAATACAGGACATGATGAGAAGGATGTTTTCTTGCAGCTTGATGAGTTTCAAGCCACTATAGTAAACCCAAGCCGGATAAAGGAATTGAACCAGTTGATTCCTTCCTTAAAAAAGGTTCATTTGGTGCTATATAGTCAGAGCATGGACATAATAAAGCGGATGCCCATTGTTGCTGAAGTAGACCGTGTTGAATTGGATTTCCAACAAGGCATCCCTTTTCTACACACCGGAACCTTTATTGCACGCCGACTGTCTCTCAGCTGTGGTTTCCATATTACCACCGAGGTTATCAAATGGGCATCTCGATGCTTTCCTAACCTTGAAACTTTGGAAATCGATGCATGCTTTGACGACGGTGAATGGGAAGAAGCTTTTCCAAATCTGAAGCATTTAATCTATTACCTTCCAAATCTTGACTGTCTTACTCAATTGCTCCAGGAAGCCCCAAACTGCACGTTTGTGCAATTATACGACTACAGCTCTAATAAGCCACAGATCGAAAGCTTTTTCAAAAGATATCCCGGGCGCCAGTTTGAATTCAGGAGCTTACGAGATATGATCTTAGAAGACATTGGTTATTATTAGGCCTCACGTTGTCTAAAACAGTCATAATAAATTTAAAATGAAAAAGGTATTGTCGAGTTTATACTTCTGGGAAGTATAATAAACAAAATAAAGGGGAAAATTAAGAAGAGAATGATACTTTATTGAATATGAATATAGGTTAATATATAGTATCATGATAAGCCACATGTTGTCCATGTATGTCATAGAGGTCATGGGGCTTATCTGAGTAATGTTCCTCTTGAGTCACGAGGCTTAATCAAGTTGTGTTCCATTTAGGACCTGGATTGAGAGATCCCTGTCATAGATGGTTAACTGATAATGGTGCCACCAGTTTATTGACCGGGCGGTGAACCACCCGGTGAGCCGCTCGGTGATTTACTCGGGGTGTTAATTCCCCGAGAGGGAGTAATCAAAGATGTTGCAACATCTCCCCCTGGGGTGCTGGAAGGCGGAGCCTTGGGAATCTTTTTGAGGGTATCTGGTATACGGGCTTGGTACTGATCCAGTTTGGCGTTAGGCACAGGGAGTCTTGAATTTTGTTGGGCTGCTCTTGCCTTACACAAACAAAGTCGATCATGATGCATACATTTTAGTTCAGTTCAGGCTCCAATCCCTTTGATGAGGTAGGTGTTATTGGGCTTCACTTCCATGATAATGCCTGGTCTACGTAACCCTGGGTCTAATTTGTGTTGGTCGTGGTTGACAACCCAGATCTCATCTCCAACTTGGAATCTTTCTTGTTGTAATGGGATTGCTTCCCGCTGAACCCTTTGTTGTTCCATTGTCTCTTGGTCCTTTCTGGCTTGTAGTACTTTTGGGTCATTGTTGTCTGGTATCTTCTTTGGAAGTGGCAGTCGTGGCCCTGTGGTTGTACTGAAAAGTGAAAGTTTTTGACCATAGACAAGTTCATAAGGGCTTTTGCCCGTATTGTGGTTGACTCGTGTTCTGCAGACCATAAGGGCGGTTGGTAGCATATCAACCCAGGCTTTTGGATTGTTGGCAGACAACTTACTGAGGGCTTTCACTAGAGAGGTGTTTAGTCGTTCTACACGTTCATTTGCTTGTGGGTGATATGAGCTGGCTGTGACGTGCTTTATTCCATTTTTGGCAAGATAGATATTGGTGTCAATAGCTTTAAGTTCAGTGCCTCCATCTGTGATTAAGAGGTCAGGCTTTCCAAACTTAGCTATGATTTCTTTGCCAATGAATTGTCTCACATCATTGCCTTTGTGCTCTTTTGTGGCTTGTGCTACGGGCCATCTGGTTGCATAGTTGATGGCTGTGATGATGTACTTCTTGCCTTTGCTTTCACCAGGCATAGGTCCCACAATATCTAACGACCATACCTTGAAGGGCTGTGTGCTGGATACAGGTACTACTGACTTGGGTGAAGCTTTGGTTTGGGCGTACTTTTCACAGACCTCACATTGTTTCAGTACTTCTCTGATATCATCTAGCATATTGGGCCACCAGTAGCTGGTCTTGAGATATTTATGCAAGTTTCTGCTACGGGTGTGTCCCAAGTCTCTGTGATAACAGAGGATTGTGTCAATCTTTTGTGTTGACGGGACGTAGGGTACAGTGTCACCATTTAGAAGGATTTAGTGAAGGGTACCATACACGTTTTTGAACAGATGTTTGTTCTTGAGGGCTTTCTCTTGAATGTTCATTGGTGTGCCAGGTAGCAACCCTTTCTGAAGATTTCCCATGATTAACATGGGCCAGTTGGGGTTGCCATCAGTGCAGAGGATGTGTTTATTGTATAGCCTTGATAGGGCGTCTGCAGTAAGCATCTCTCTGCCTGGCTTGTATTCAATTTGCATGAGATATCTCTGTGCAATACTCATTCATTCAGCTTGTCTTCTTGACAGGTGTTGTTTTGTTTTAAAAATACTAACAACTTGTGGTTGATGAGTACCTTGAACGCCTGGGCTCTTTCTAGATAACATTGCCATTTCATGAGGCAGTGTATGATGGCAACCAGCTTCTTGCCGTGTATAAGGTATCTTTGTTTGCTGTCTGATAGCTTTCTGGATTCATATGCCACAGGGAGAAAGTTTTTCTGGCCTGTTTGGATACGGAGGACTCCTTCTATGGCATAATCAGAGGCGTTGGTTTTCAGCTCATAGATGCCCTTGCAGTTTGAGTATTTCAAGATAGGGGCGGTGACCATGTGTTCCTTCAGTTGGCAGAAATGTTGATCTCGTAAAGGTGTCCAGACAAACTTGGTTGTTTTCCCAGTGATGGCTGATAGGGGAGCTGTTAGGGCGCCCCAGTCAGGGATGAACCTGCGTACATAGGCTATTATTCTAAGGAAAGTGTGAAGCTTGCTCTTGTTTCTTGGGGCTGGCATTTCTGTTATGGCGCATATTTTGTCTGAATTAGGCTTGATGCCGTCTTTGCTAATGATATGACCAAAAAAGGGGAGTTCAGTTGAGAAAAACTTGTATTTGGACGGTTTGGCAATAAGTTGGTTTTCCTGCAGGGTACAGAGAACTGTGCAGACGTTTTCCCAGTGTTGCTGTAGGTTAGGACTGTAAATGATGATGTTGTCCAGGTAGATGATTGCTCTTTTTCCAATATGTTCCTTGAATACTTTTTTCATGAAGATTAAAAAGGTGCTGGGAGATTTTGTCATGCCAAAATTGAGGACAACACATTCAAAGGACCCGTATTTAGTTTGAAATGCGGTCTTTGGAATTTCTTCAGGTTTCACGCAAATTTGGTGATATCCTGCTGTCAAAGCAATTTTTGTAAAGATTTGGGACCCCCCAGGGCATTAAAAAGGTCATCAATTAAGGGCAGGGGATATCTGTTCTTTATTGTGACCTTGTTGAGGGCCCTGTAGTCTGTGACCAGGCAGAGGCCTTCATCTTTTTTTGCTACAAAGAAGACAGCAGCACCAAAGAGTGACTTTGAAAGTCTGATGAGGCCTTTCTCAAGTGCTTTGTCAAGATAAGCTTTCAGGGTGTTGTCTTCTTGTGGTGTGAGACAGTAGATGGACTGTGCTTTAGGAATGCTACCTTTTAGGTCAATCTCATGTTGTATACCCCAGTCAGGGGGCATCCCAGGTAGTGATTCTTGGAATACAGAAGGAAATTCATTGACTAGCTGGTCCCTAATTGGGTTCTGTTTGTATTAGATTTCTGTGTTTTTGAAGTGAATGGCTTCATATGTACATGTGCTCTAATCAATTTTGCTGATGTCAGTTTCTTTCTCTGTTTTCATGATCTTTACAAATATGTGGTCCCTCATGAGGGTGTTGAGATGTGTTGGGTACACGTGATGATGGACTTCTCCTCTCTGGATAGTGAGGGTGGCACTGTCTCAGTCTATGTGAGACTTTGTCTTTTGCATCCAATCTAATCCAAATATGACATCATATTTTGGGATTGGAATAAAGAAACCACTAATTGTTGTTTGAACGTCTCCAATTTGGGCCCAGAAAGGTCTGGTCTCATGAGTAACTGGTGTGCTGCGGTTGTCTGCCAGAATGACTCTCTTGATGTTACTTCAAATGATAGGTAACTTCATGAGGTCTGCAAAACTCTTGTTAATAAGTGATTGGTTGGCTCCAGTGTTGAATAGTGCTGTGCCCTGGTACCTGCAAAAACAGAAAAAATATGTAAGGGGTTTGTTTCCATATTAGGTGGCAAACAGTAGAGGATTGCTGGAGGGAACCTGGATCATGGTGATTGAGTCCACGTCCTGTTCTCTGTACAAGTCTTGTGAAGAAGGGGAGGGCAGCTTACCTAGGCACTCCCCTGAGCTTTTATCTCCTTGTTGGTATCTTTGGTGCTAGCCTGGTTGGCTTGTGCAGTGCAATTCTCGTGTCAAGGTTGGGTACTAGTGGCTTGGTTGTTTTGTTTATTGGGGCGAGGCTCTCTCTTAACTGTGGGGTTTTCCTTGCGTTTATTGGAGGCGTGTAGATTGTCAGACTTCTGAGCTGTGTGTTTTCTCTCTAAAAATACATCCTTGAGGTTCTTGCAGCAGGTTATGTCAAACTGGTGTCTAATATGGGTAGCTAGGCCATTGTAGAAGTCCAGGCGTGGCCCAGGTTCATCAAAGTTGATGGTGTTGGGTGCACAGTCACGTAGTTCTTTGTATGCGGCAATGTATTCCTTGATGGTTTCTGTCATTTTGAAGGTTTGAAGTTTGGTCATAATTACCACATCTGAATTCTTCATGAAGAATTTTTTGAAAAATGCGGCGTTGAACATTTCCCAGTTTCCCTTCTGGTCAGGATGTTGAGCCAGCCATTTGGTAACAAAATGCAAGGCAGTCCCTGTGATGCGGAGGGCAATTTTGCTAACCCAAAGTCTTTGGGGATACTCCTCTTGTTCAAACTTGCTCTTGGTGCTGTTGATTCAAAGCAAGACTTTCTTACAGCATAGTCCTGCAAAGGCACCAATCTCAGTGGTATGTAAACACTGAAACACTATATTAGGTATCTCAGGTTGCATAGATACTGTTGTGGCTGGCGTGATAGGAAACAGTTTGCAGGTTTTAAGAGTGTTGTACTGGTTAATGGATACAAGGAGATTATTGTAGATTACAAGGCCTGGAGGAACATCTTGTCCTACTTTGTAATCTCTCCAACCGTTAAGGAGCAACATTGCTTGGGTTCTTTTCTTGGGAGGAATTTTTCCTTTGAGTTGGGTAGGTATGGATAACCTACCTGTGCTATCACTGTCAAGTTTATACTTCTGAAAAGTATAATAAACAAAACAAAGAAGAAATTAAAAAGAGAATGATACTTTATTGAATATGAATATAGGTTAATATATGATATCATGATAAGCCACATGTTGTCCATGTACATCATGGAGGTCATGAGGCTTATCTGAGTAATGTTCCTCTTAAGTCACGAGGCTTAATCAAGTTGTGTTCCATTTAGGACCTGGATTGAGAGATTCACGTCATAAATGGTTAACTGATAATGATGCCACCAGTTTATTGATTGGGCGGTAAACCACTTGGTGAGCTGCTCAGTGATTTACTTGGGGCATTAATTCCCCAAGAGGGAGTAATCAAAGATGTTGCGACAGTATGCACATTTATTTCTGTCACTGCTTCTAATTCTATACTGAGGTATCAGTTTGAATAGCAGCTCTAACAGTTTGAAGATCATTTCTGCAAGTGATAACTTCTGCACTAATGATATCTCCAAGTGGCAAGAAATTTGATTTTCTAATAGAGATATCTAACTTACTGACAAGTTAATACAAATAGTGAATTTGACTACATCAAAATTAAGGTAATATTTTTTAAATTGCAATTTAATATTGCAGCTGAACCATATGAGTTCAGTAAGTTAGAAGAAGACATTAAGAAAGCCCAGAAGGGGAAAGAATAGAGTAAAATATTGTTATTGTTTGTTCCAATCAGGAATTCATGGTGATGTGAGTTGCTTTTATGTCACCAATAAAATGATTGCTGCTATTTGGATTCTTGTTCAATTTGATTGGTCTGAAACCAGTTAATTGGCTTACCTGATTAAAAATTGGGTGTAGTTGGTGGCTGGAGGATTCAACACAGAATTTTTATCAGGTAGCAGCTTTTTTAATGCCTTCTGTATGATGTGAGTCACAGTTGCAGCTGTGATAAAAATTTGGTTATGATACTCCTCTCTGCTTCCAGATAACTAGGCTACCCTTGATAAAGGTAAATAACTGCATGATGTTCAGTGTACATGAAAAGATGCTTATGTATGGAGGTCTGTAGCAGACATAATTTAATTGCAAAGGTTTCATAGTATTGCATGAAGTGTTTTTGGAAAAGCTGTTGCTCTGTTCATGGACCCTGATCACTTGTAATAATTTTAGAAGGGTTAGATCCAGTTTTACTCACTGTGTGTCATGACACAGGTTAATCTCAGGGGACTCTTCAGTTGAGGAGAAGAACCTGGCCTAAAAGGCCCAGTAAATGATGGGTGTCATTCTCATTACATAACTAGCAGCAGTAGCTAAAAGTGACATATTCTCATATGAGAAAATACTTGTTCAGCAAGCCTCAGCAGGTGAGGTAAGCAAACCCAAGCTTGCTGTAGTCATGTGATAGCTTGGTGATGACAAGAGAGAGATTTCTTGTGATTGCACTCATGAGCTAGCTCAGCAGGACAAGTTGGCTGAGTTGACAAAAAGACACTTTTCTTTCAGTACAATCACTTTCTAAGATAAAATTTTGATTTTTGAAAAAGCAAAACACATCAGGTTTAAAGTAGGTTTTATTAAAGATAAAATATGATATCTTCTGAACCAGCGCAACCTGAAGACCCAGGGCAAGTCCACCTCATAAAGATAGACCTGGGCACCTCTCATAATACAGGACAAGCAGACTCTCCTAAAAACACTGGGGAGGCCTCCGCTTCAGAACAAGGCACCTCTAACCCTCCTTCTGATAAGAGAGTAGAAGCCAGGACGCTGAGTAGTTTGGTGCATTGATGATTTGACTCATAACAAGTCAAATCATCAATCATCAATCCAGCCAATCAGATTGCGCCTGGTCAACCTCCCAATTTCAGGTGGTTGACAGGGGCCCTGAATTCCAATTTTAATAAAAAATTGGATGAAAACTAATTCCTGCATTTAAAAAAACATGTTTTACTAAGGCTCAGGTTTAAACCTGAGCCTTTTTTATCAACTTTTTTGCATTTATTAATAAAAAACATTAAAATTATTACCTCCTATATGTAATTTATTTATTTCAAATCTAATGAAGGTAAGTACAGATATAAATTTACTAATAATTTTTTTATATATTAAGATGTATAACTTCAAAAGCATAGTAATTATCTTTTAATAATCCTTTTTAACTTAACTTTCAGTTTTATTACTATAGTTGATAAAGATACTCACTACTTATTAAAATAAAGAGATGTAATCAATTAATTTAAATAATACAAATAAAGAAACCTTTTAATTTACTGCACTATATTTTTGAATTTAGTACATTGTAAAGATAATCTGTGGTAGACTTAAAATACTTGGTGAGTAAACTGATTCACAAAAATTTAGCATGCGTATTAAATCTGGTTCTTTGAATTATATTAGATTCTATCAGTTTATGAAGAATATTTTAAAAACTGATTTCAATGAGACTATATAACTATACCAAATTGAAATCAAAATATTTAGCTTTGATTTGATCCACATATTGTGTAAGATCAAACCAGCTCATTTTAATTGAATGGTTTTTGAATGAAAGAGTAACCAAAAATATTAATCAATGTTATATAATTTGGATTGAAAGAAAGTTTTAAATTGAATCAATATTATATTAATTGAATTGCATTAAAGAAGAGCTCTGAATTCAAACAACCCCACTTGGATTGAATTGAATTAAAAATTGTTATGGTTGAATCAACTTTCCTTCATCTGAATTGGATTTAATCTCAAGAGTGTTCTGAATTAATCATAATTATTAATAGAACAGTTATTGGCTTATTTGGATTATTTACAATAAAATCCAAATCAAAAATGTATTTTTTGGATTTTTTAATAGAATATTACAAGATCTGAAAATCAGATCTAGAATATATAACAATGAGCTTGAGATGTGATTAGCTATTGATTAACCCAGAGAAGCTTAAGGATCTTGAAAAGGCTAACAACACACTCAGAAAGATTGACAGGCACTGTCAGACTGCCCTAGACTGTGTGAAGCTTCTCCAGCTTCATGATGTTATCTCTAATACCATGAAATGTCAATGTGGTCAGAGTATGGTTTTAAAAGAAGCCAGAAAAACCGATGTCTTTTGGTGATGCCCAACCAGTGTCTGCAACACTCAGCAGTCTGTTTGTATAGGCTGCTGGCTCCAGGGTAGCACGCTAGAGTTTTGAAAGATTATTCACCTGTTATATTATATAGCAGGTAATAATGACTCTAATAAGTTTTTGGTGAAAGAGTTGGAGATCAGTCCAAGTACTTGTACTGACTGGAGAGGTTATTTTGCGGAAGTGTGTTCTTTGGTCTCTGCCTGCTCTTCATCTAAGCTCAGAGGACCTGAAAAAGTAGTAGGGATTGATGAGACTCTGCTATCAAAGAGAAAATATCACTGTGGTAGATATAAGCCTGAGAATTGGGTCTTTGGAAGTATAGAGTGTGATTCAATGAAGTCTTTTTCTGTGCCTGTTGAGGACAGAACAGCAACTACTCTTCTGGGGCTCATCAAACAACATGTTGCTTCAGGAACTAAAACAATCTCTGATGGGTGGGCATCTTATAGAGGAATCACATCTCTTCTTGGGTTGGACTACAAGCATGCCTGGGTCAATCACAAGATGCATTTTGTGTGCCCTGAAACAGGAACTCATACACAAAAGATTGAGGGTCATTGGTCTCAGCTCAAAAAGAAGCAAAAGGCAACAAATGGTATGAAGAAAGATGTTTCTATCTATATAGCTTACTATGCCTGGAGATCCCAAGTCACCCATGATACTCCTTTATACTCTCTTCTAGTAGATATTGCCAAGGAGTTTCCACCCAACTCAGTACTGTCTGTTGATGTCCCTTGGAGTCAAAGTTAAATAAAAGCTTTATTTTTTATACTTTATTTTAATTTATATTTTAATTAATAGTAAATCAAAAATGTTATTATAATCAAAATAAATAAAAGTATATAAAATAATTTTTTTTTAGAATATACAATACACATTTTAACTTCATGCTTTTAATATTTATACTAAACTAGTTTTTTGTGTACCTTTTTTTTCAAAGAGATGGTTCTAAGCAAAATCAACTCAGATTTTTTAAAAAAAACTAATGAATTTATATTGATTAACAATAAATTTGAGTATACTTTTTTGCATTAAAAGCTGAGTTGATTTTGTTTAGAACCATTTTTTTGAAAAAAAAGTACATAAAAAACTAGTTTAGTATAAATATTAAAGACATCAAGTTAAAATGTGTCTTTGCTTAAAAAAGTCACTTTTATTATGTGAGCATAAAGTAAATGTCTCTTTCTTTTATAAATTTTTGAGCTAATTCTTATTATTTCATCTTCAATTTCTACTTTGGAAAAAAACATTTCACAGTAAGCAACTTAAACATCCAAGTATAATTTGGCTCTGAATTTAATCCATATATTTCATTTAAAACAGCCCTATAACTTTCAGTGATCTTTTCTTTTCAAAAAAGTTAGAATTACATAAAGATCATGTAGTATTCTTTCAATAGTACACACTTTAATTGAGACAATAGTTTTTTTAGGAACCAGAATATAACATTATGCCATCATTTATAATTTAATTTTAATAAATTTAAACTATAAAATATCATAAATAATGTCATAATGTTATATTCTGGTTCCCAGAAAAAAAATTGTCTGAATTGAAGTGGGTACCCTTTTAGCTATTTCAAAGATATTCTTTTATTTCAATAAAGATAACATTTCCAACTTTTATCTTAGAGTGGCTTATATGCTTCACAAAAGATTATAAAAACACTAGTGCAAGTTGATTTTAATCAAAGTAAATAGTGCTTCAATTGAAAAATAGACTCATATTGAGATAGACAAAGTTGATAGCAAAATCATGTGGGTTATAAAATATAGGTACCTGATATTTAAAATCTATATTTTTTTAAGAATTTGCTACATATGTATATTTGAGAATAAAAAATACAAGTCTAAAAAATATTGTTATGTTATGTGATTGTAATATTATAAATATTATAATATAACTACAAAAGATTAACACTTTAGAATATACCAAATGACTTTAATTCACTTAGTATATATACTAGTATTGTTGTTACTTATTTAAATTAATTGTTTACATCTCTTTATTTTAATAAGTTGTTGCAACTGAACCAATGAGGATTCAGTACTTGGGATTGAGGAAGACAACAGTCCAATAAAAAGAACAGAATAATAAGAATAAGTTATTGTTTATTGTAGAATATAGTGGTTAATATACTATATGGGAAAAGCCACAAGGCCATAAGGGGATAGCATGGTGGAGAGTTCTATGTAAGGTTTGGAGCTGAGGAATAACTTGTGCAGAGATCAGCAAGTCAAATTGGTAGCACTCCTAATTAGGATGAGATACCCGCCATTTGATATTGCCACCAGACTAATTCATGTCGTTAGATACGTCAAGGGGCAACTTATTGAGCGCCCCCTGTGTATTGTAAGATACATTAGCAGGCAAGTCTGGAAACTTGGTTGCAACACCCCCCTTGCCCCCTGCTTTTTGTCAGACATCAAGACTGGAGTCTGCAGAAGGTCTGGGAAGGTCCGCACAAACAGCTTTTGTGTGGGGATGGCACGGCAGGGGCGCAAGCAATCATGGTGAAGCTTCTTGTGGTTTCTTGTGCATCTTTAAGTTGATAAGTGTGATTGTCATAAACTGCAGCTATCTTGAAGGGCCCTAGATGGTTGGGTTTTAACTTGGCAGAATTAGGATTGAGGGTGTAGATGAGGTCACCTACAGCGTATCTAGCTTTGAGGTGCTTTGTCTCTCCTGCAATCCGCTTGTATTTGATTTTCTGGGCTTTGGCACACCATTGTTCTAGGGATAGAGTTGTTACTAGGGGAGACTTGTCGGGAACCTTGGACCATATCTTTCCCTGTTCAACCCCTGTCAGACTGTCAAATGTTTCAAAGGCCAAGGTACTGGGGCTGAACCCTGTGCCCCTGTCAGTTCTTGCACGCAGGATAAGTAGAACAGTGGGAATGTGTTCAGTCCATGCAGTGTTAGTGTGCTCTTGTGAGAGCTTGGCAATCAATTGAACCAGTGAGCAATTTAACCATTCCATATGTCCATTGGCTTGAGAATAGTAGGGGGTTGTAACTATACATTGGAGTGCATTCTTGGCACAGAATGCCTTCATGACATGCCCAACAAGTTCAGGGCCAACATCTGTGATGAGACGTTTGGGTTGCCCAAAGCGAGCCACAATGTTCTTGCCAATAAAGCAGATGATGGTGATGGTGGTATGGTTGATTGTCGCCCAAGCCACTGGCCAGCAAGTGAAGTAGTTGATGGCAGTGATAATGTATTTCTTTCCCAGTCTGTCTTTGGGAAGTGGCCCCACAATGTCAAGGGCCCACTGCTTGAAGGGTTCCATGGCCTTGATAGGCAGGACAGACTTGGGGGGTGCGGGTTTGGACGTGTTTTTTTTGCACAACGCACACATTTTGAGGAGGTCCAAGATGTCTTGACACATGTGCGGCCACCAAACCTTCTGTTTCATGATCTTGAAGAGGTTACACCCTCTGGTGTGACCCAGGGCTTGGTGGTAGTGCAATATTGTGTCCTCTTGTTGCGTGATGGGAATGTAAGGCGTCTTCTCACCTGTCTCTGCCCGGCGGCAGATGTTACCAGCATCAGTGGTGAACTGACTTTTGTTATCTTTCAATTTGGAGATGGTGACCAAGTTAAGGCCCTCATAGCAAGTTGCCTCAGGGCGGAGGTAGAGCATGGACCAATCTGGGTCCAAGCCATTGTCCCCAGTAATGGACGCAACATAGAGTTGCAAAAGAGCGTCAGCTGTGACAAGTTCCTTTCCAGGCTTGTACTCAATGCAGAACTGGTAGGGGGATAGACACTCAACCCATCCTGCTTGGTGGCGTGTCAAGTGAGACTGTGTGTTGAAGTGGTGGAGCAAATTGTGGTCCTTCAGAACGCAGGGTGGGAAGGTAGTTCCTTCCAGGTAACAGCGTCACTTCTCAACACTGTACAATGACCGCCAATTATTTATCATGGATGGGGTAACATTGTTCTGAGTCAGCAAGCTTCCTGGACTTGTATGCCACAAGAAGGAAGACACCATTGTCAGTTTCTAACCTTAGCACACCCCCTATGGCTCTGTTGGAGGCATTGGTCTCAAGTTTGTACTGTTGGTTTCAATTGGGGAACTGCAGTACTGGTGCTATTGTGAGCCTTTGCTTCAACGTCTCAAAGGCTTGATCTCTGACAGGGGTCCAATGAAAGCACTGTTTGGTATTGAGAAGCTCAGTGAAAGGTGCAATTAGTTCCCTGAAATTGGGAATGAACTTGTGTACGTAGGCAACCACACCTAAGAATGTCTGCACCTGGCCCACATCAGTGGGAGGCGGCATGGTGGTGATTGCCTTGATTTTGGCAGGGTTGGGCTTTATTCCTTGGGCAGAGATGGTGTGCCCAAGAAATAACAGCTCTGACTTGAGAAACTTGCATTTGGAGGGTTTAGCTTTTAGCTGGGTTTTCTGAAGGGTGTCAAGGACAGCACGGAGGTGTTGGAGGTGTGTGGTTTGATCTTGACTGAAGATAATAATATTGTCAAGGTACACAACCACATATGTTCCAATCAGTTCCTCAAATCTTTGTTCATCAACATGATAAAGGTGGAGGGAGCGTTGGTCATTCCAAAGTTCATGACACAACACTCAAACAACCTGTAGCGCGTGCAGAAGGCAGTTTTTGCCTCATCCCCTGGTGCAATGCAGACCTGGTTTTACCCAACAGTGAGATCAATCTTGCTAAAGACCTTTGCACCTGCAAGTGTATCAAATAGGTTATCAATCAGCAGCAGGGGGTACTTATTCTTAACCATCACCTCATTTAGGGCGCAGTAGTCTGTGACTAGGCAAAGGGACCCATCCTTCTTAGCTACAAAGAAGACAGCTGCCCCGTATGAAGAGAGCAAGGGGCAAATAAAGCCCATATCAAGCGTGTTCACAAGGTGCTGGCGGAGGGTTTTATCTTCCTTTGATGTGAGACAGTATAACAGCCGTGCTTTAGGTAACAACCCTTGAAGTTTTACAGCGTGCTGGATCTCCTGGGGAGGAGCTAGTTGTTCAAGTGTCTCACTGAATACGTCCTTGTACTCCTCAAGGAGTGCAGCAAGCGCTGGTGGTGGTGAGGAGGTCAAGAGAGGGATCACAGATGGTTCAGCACGGATAACTTTGACTGAGAATTGGTTAAAGTCTAGTTTTCCCCCTTGAAATTGTACAACCCTGTCTCCATTATTCTGACAAACACAGTATCATGGAGTAACTTGCTCATTTTCACAGGGTAAATCTGGAACCCCTCCCTATTTCTGTTGAGGGTGATGACAGAGGTATCAATTAATTTAGGGACGGTTGTGCCAAAGCCAATTGAGACCAGCAATTACGTTGTGGCTGAGCCCTGCCATAATTGGCCCAGAGAGCATAACCTGGACGTTCCCCACTCTCACAGAGAAGGGTACCATCTTGTGGGTGATGGCAACTCTGAAGGAGTCAGCTACTTGTACTGCTTTGAACCTGCTGGGCACTTGGTCTAATTGCTGAGAGTTGGCAAATGCCTGGTCCATCATAGTGTGATCAGCCTGGTATCTACCAGTAATTTGTGGGTGTTTCCATGGAAACAGGAGGGGTAGGACAAGTGTGTTACTTTATTTGAGGAGTGGCTTGCTTGAAATACGGGGTTGTCACTGTGGACTTGAAAGACGTCTAGGGGTTTGACTTTGTGAATGTTGTAGTCACAGGGATTTTTTGCAAACAGGGATTGAGAGGATGGGTCAGGTGAAGTTGCAAGGCCTCTTGTTGCTACAACCCCCAGGCTTTTCCCTGATCCTTGATCTGCGCTAGCTGAAGCTCCCCCTTGCGGGGCGTTTAGTCCTATTATCCTGCTGACAGGGCTGGCGGCGGCCTACTTGATTGTGGCCATTGCCAGGCGTAGTATGTGGTTGGGATGGAGTGTCACTGGTGCGGCAGAAGCCCATTGAGGCCTAGTTGTTAGCCTCCACAATGGCCTTATATCAGTTGTTGAAGGAGGTGCAATAACCTACAGGGGCCCACTTGCAGATATGGGGTTTTAATCCATTGATGATGAGAGTGAGTAGCATTGCATTTCCGTTGGTCATGGCTTTGGGGGTGGCAGCAAGAGCTTTTTGCCAGGCGGCAAGGTACTCAGGAATGGAGCCAGTTTGTTTGATTACTAGAAGAGGAGTTCCCACGACAATGGTGGAGAAGGTTTTGCTGTATCAGGACTTGGCGGCGTCTTGGAACGCCACCCAGGTAACATTGAGTTCCTGGTTAGCCCAGTTGGTGAACCACACAGCAGCAGGCCCTGTGAGGCAACCAGACACAGTGGCAATCCACATGGGCTCAGGGACCTGACAGATGCAAAGGCAGGTTTCAGTAGATTGGAGCCAACTGACAATGCCAGCCCCTTCAATGCCACCAGTGAAGGATTCTAGCTGAAGGTTGAGCATGCGCTGAAACAGATCTGACTGGGGCAGGGTGATGCTGGCGTCACGCTGCCCAAGGCGGAGCCAATTGTACATGCTGGTTAGAACTAGCTGGTCTTGATAGATGACATACCCGTTGGGGATGTCCCCCTTGGGGATTGGCAGGAATGTTTCTTGTTGGGGAGTAGCCATACAGCCTGTACTCTGTCCTTTCTTGGGGGGAATTTTGTTTTAGGTAGGTTGTAAACCTACTGCTGCTACCACTGTTGCAACTGAACCAATGAGGATTCAGTAATTGGGATTGGGGAAGACAACAGTCCAATAGAAAGAAAAGAATAATAAGAATAATATATTATTTACTGTAGAATATTGTGATTAATATACTATATGGGGAAAGCCACAAGGGGATGGCATAGTGAGAAGTTCCATGTAAGGGTTGAAGCCAAGGAATAACTTGTGCAGGGATCAGCAAGTCAAATTGGTAGCACTCCTAATTAGGATGAGGTATCCGCCATTTGATATTGCCACCAGATTAATTCATGTTGTTAGATATCTCAAGGGGCAACTTATTGAGCACCACTGTGTATTGTAAGACACATTAGAAGGCAAGTCTGGAAACTTTGTTGCAACAAAGTAGTGAGTATCTTTATCAACTATATTAATAAAACTGAAAGTTAAGTTAAAAAGGATTATTAAAAGATAATTACTATGCTTTTGAAGTTATACATCTTAATATATAAAAAATTTATTAGTAAATGTATATCTGTACTTACCATCATTAGATTTGAAATAAAAAATTACATTTTGGAGGTAATTATTTTAATGTTTTTTATTAATATAATGCAAAAAAAGTCAATAAAAAAGGCTCAGGTTTAAACCCAAGCCTTAGTAAAACATGTTTTTTTAAAATGAAGGAATTAGTTTTCATCTGATTTTTTTATTAAAATCAGATTTCAGGGCCCCTGTCAACCACCCAAAATTAGGGGGTTAACTGGGTGCAGTCTGATTGGCTGGCTTGATGATTTGTGATTTGACTTAATATGAGTTAAATCACCAATGCACCAAACCACTCAGCGCCAAAGCCAGTACCCACTTGTAAACTTTTTTCAAGAACAACCAATTGGATGAAAGTGGCCTTGAACCTGAGTTAATAGAAATTTGACAATTTCTCAGAAATTAACTCAGGTTCTAACCATAGCCATATGTTAGATGGGCCCCATGGGGCCAGAAAAAAATTAAAGAAGGCAAGACAACCAGCAAGCTCACCAAGAGCAGGCCAAGGTTAACACCACAATCATGATACTGCAAACCTACGCATCTTATTTTCACAAGCAGATCTGGAACTTCTTGAGCTTCACAACATGTGCAAGAATAAAGCCAATACTTGGGCAAGTCTGAGCTTCTCTGTAAGTTGGATCATCCGCTGGCATGAACTGAAATTCAATGTGTTGACTGCTGTGGCTTGAAAGAGGACTGGCCTCTCTTCTGGCCTAGCCATGAAGTAAATTGATAAAGGCATGGCTCTTGAGTGGGCCAAGATCTTCTGTCAAGGAGGAGTAAGCAAGCTCCAACTTGCAGAAGAGTTGAAAAAACCAAGATGCCATTTGAAGAAGTCAAGTACACCTTGAAAAACCACATTATACTGGCAAAGGTACATAACTGGAGAACATGTGGCTTTAATGTCTTTGAGGCAGTGAAACTCTTACAGGCGTACATCTCATCCACACTGGCCAATAATCTTAAAATTATTCTCATGGTGGTTATCACAAGTGACAGTCAACTACTATTGATTCACAAGATAGAATATTATTCCCAGAAGGCAAATCCTGACCCCCTGCAGGCTGCCAGCCTGCAGGCCCTACTGCCCACGTTTTTTGAGCTCAAGCCAAAGGAAGATTTGACTTTGGAGAAACCTCCAAAACCAACTTATGAGTCACAATTCATGGTCCATCATTACCTCCTCACAAACCCCCTAGCCAATGAAGACACTGACTTGAATAGTATTCCTGTAACCAAGCGGCTCTCTGCCAATAGAGCATTGCAAAATTACCCCAAAAACAAGGCCTGCCAGATGATGACAAATCTGATGCCTCAAAGAGGAAAATCAAGATTCTCTATCTCAATCCTGCCAATGACATACCAACAACTTCTGATGCCACCAAGGATTTTCAAGCCCTGGTAAATGCTATCACCCGGCCCAAAGGATTTTGAAAAAGTTTTCTCACAACAGATGGGCATGCTTATACTTTGGGGCCACCAGAAAGTTGCCCATTGCCATTTTTGCAATAAAGTGCCATGAACCACTGGTTCTCTCAGGTCATCAAATACCTAATTTTAGCACTTTTTCATTTAAAGATTAATTTCTCCAGCTCTTCCCCTTCCACCAGTCAACCCCAAGAAACTACAGACAAGCTGTCCAAGTTATACTGTCCCCCAGGAGCACCTTATGGCCCAGTATATTTCACAGAACATTCCCTCAATCCTGCCTATTCAGAGTTCTCCTTAGAAGAAATTCTAATCTACAATCCTGAAGCCAGAACCAGAGAGCCTGAACTCATTGAACATGCAGACACCTGGCACATCAAGCAATCATTAATATTCCAAGACAAATATAACTACCTGCCCTCCTATTTAGTGCCTATGACTCCTCCTGTGACTCCGCAGCCCAACCACCTGCAAGAAACCATGATTGCCAATAGGTCAATTTCCACCCAGTTATTTGATGTCTTCTACTTAATGCTCACGGGATTAGTTGACTCTATGGTATCTGCCAATGAGCCTTGGGCCTTGCTTGAAAAATTCTTCTTCTATATTGTAAAGTTAGCCCCCATCCTGTGGTGAGCTCTTCCTTCTGGGCCTGCAGGCTGTCCACCCGCAAGTTTTCCTGACCCTGCTGCAGGCTGGCTCCCTGACATTATGGCAATCCTACTAAACTACAGTAACCTGAGCCCCAAGATGTTGTTAACTCTTGGGGCAGCTTTTATGTTTGTCATATTGATTTCAACTTACTACACCTATAAGCTAGCTTCCAAGATGATTGTTTCAGCAATTTAGACCCTGAGCAGTAAAGAATCCAAAATTCTGTCCCTGGCATGGATATCCAAAAGGCCCCAACATCACAAGTACAAAATGTGATTGTGAACCAGACCATAACCAAAGTGGACATGTCCCAGATGGGCAAGCTCATCCTAGAAAAAGTCCACTGAGCCATTCCTGTCCTTTGTTTGTACTTCCAAGCCAATTTTAACACCTACTCCAACAATATGGAAAATTTCTCAGTAGTGGTTCCATGTTATCAGGAGATGCACTAAACTGGTTTGGTAAGGATACTGATGAAGATGTAGAGTTCTGCCTGGACTATTTTAAGAATGAGGCTGAATTTCATGGCCACAAGTGACAACCACAACTCCTGCCACCACACCCTGATCAATCTATTGGACATCAATTAAGGCTTCCAACTGCTCCAGTTGCATACCAATGAGCCCCTTAAATTGAAAGTCAGAACCCTACTAGAAGACAAGCTGTTAGCCATCATCTACCACCAAGGAGCGTACACTGCCCTGAAGAAACTCCTGAAACACCATCTCCCTATGCTCATCCTAGATGAACTGCTCCTCTTGTGCAAAGGGCTGAGCTTGAATCAGGAAGGCGCTGCTTACAGCTTGTCCTGTACAAACCAAGCCCATACATCTAGTCAACAGGGCATGTCTCCAGAAAAATTGCAGCACCACTACAGAGATGGGCTGTGCTTCTACTGCCACTAAGCTGGGCACCTGAACAAGGCGGGAACAGTCAGCATTTAAAATGTCTGCATTTCATCTGTCTGCATGACAATTGTCAAAATTAATTTTATACCCAGGTCAACACATTAGAAAAGTCTATATAAAGTTTTCTATCATGTAGCCTACTGGAAGTTGACACTTTTTTAACAAGTAGAAACCTGTTTTCTGAACATTTTACTTAATAAAATTAAGCTTCAGAATACCTATTAGGGTAATATGATCATTTAGAATCCAAAAATAAAATGAAAAATAATGCAAAGCTATCTAAAAATATAATAAAAATCCACTTTAAAAATAATTCACTATGAAATTAACTGTTTTTACTATAATTTTTTTATTTATCATTTAAAAAGGTTATAAATTATATTTCAAAAAAGCTTAAAAAAATAAAATATTTTAAATAAAGAAACTAAAGATAAACACTTATTTTAAGAATAGCTGATATAATAGCAACCCAAAATTACATATACTTTAGTACTAAAACACCTATTTAAGCTAGATAACCCAGGCTCTAGCACAAAAGTCTTTTATAAAAACTATTGATTATTTCTAACATTTTAATTTAAAGTATCTTGCTAAATAAGATTATTAGTTTTTTTAGATTAAAATTATATAATAAGGTATCAGAAAGATCCAAAAATGTTTATTATAAACTAATTTGAAGGTTTATTGCAAGAGAGTACAGTGGTAATCTTGCTTATCTGCTCCCCAAGCTCAGATAGCTTGTACTTATTCTTGACATATGTCTTTATCTACTCTTTACAAATGCTAGCCTTGCACTATCTTCTCCTCTTTAAAGCCCTTACTTCCATATCCCAAAGGGAGGAGACAGTCTTCCCTGTTCAGCCTTAAGGTGCTCAAAGAAGGTGTTGTATATGAGATTCATCCCAAAGGAGAATTTTAGATGTTTATGCCAGTTTTTCAGGCACAATATTGTCTTCATTTCATCCTTGAGAACAGCTTGATAGCAATTACAGCTTGACTTTGCTGTTGGCTTTCCCCTGAAGCTGACCACCTTGTGCCCCACCCACTGTGGTTCATAGTAGTCAAAGAAGGGTTGCAACTCAGCTTTATGGCTCAAGGCATAAGGGTCATTACAGAGAAGCTTGAGTCCTTGGCCAACATGCTCAGGCTTAAAAATGTAAGAGCAAAAAAATTATGGATCAGAAAGTTACATTTACCAGTTGTATCTTATTGTGTGAGAGAGCTGAGGAGGGTCTTGCCCTTAAGGCATCTATTGATAGCCTGTTGTTAATGAAAGAAACACCCTTGAACCTCACCATTGAAGGTTTTTACAAAGGCATTGTATTGGGCTGTCTCATAATCCATTATAATTATTTTGGGGCCAAGGGCTCTATAGCGTTCCTTCTCTTCAGCAGCTAGGGTGACTTCATTTTTATCAGCATCATCAGGATTGGCCCTTGTTGACAGACCAGAATTCTTTCCAGTCTCAGTGGGAATAACTTTAAGACCCTCCTGTAGAATCTTGAGGGCTCTTAGGTAAATCTCCTCTGAGGCTCCAGAAAGAAGAAAATATGCAAAGTGGAGGACTTTATCATCAAGCTGAGCATGCACTACCCACAGCTGATAGAATAACTTAGGAATGTTGCACATGTCCCATCACAGAGCCAAGTCTCAGTGGCACACAGTTGCTCTAGATTCTTATAGGCGGCATAGCATATGATCCTTTCTTTTGCACCAGGTCTGTCATTGCAAAGAAGGGACTGTTCATTGTCTTGGGTCATCTGCAACTCAGGAGTAAGGACCAGGTCTTTTAGTTGGGTTGCACTTTTTCCAATTGGGTTTAGCTCTTGGCACCTATCACAGATAAACTTAACAATTTGTGCACAATCAGGGACAATTTTAAGGCTCTGTTTACTCAAGTTCTTGGTGGTCTTTACTGACAGGTGAGTTGCTTTGATGTCTTTTGATACTGGGACCATTTGGAATAGATATCACTTGAGCAGCTTCTAGATCAAAGTGGTGTGAGGCATGTAGGTATGTTCCCCTTTTCCAAGGTAACTTTATCCCAGCCTTGGGTGTTTAGGCATGCTGGGTAGTCTCTGTCTTCACATGTGAAATGTTTGTTCTTGCTTCCTTGCTTCTGAGTATTACAGTTAAACACATAGCCATCACTGACCATGCTTGGGCCACCTTTGAATGACATTAATGGAAAGAATTTTGGGAATCTCTTTGGTATATTTAAGGAGCCCTTAACATTGAAAATATTGTGGGCTTTTAGTGCATTCCATGGCCTAGGAGGGGTGTGTTGAAGACCAGGAAAGTACTAATGTTGCTCATCATCTTCATGTTCACCAGGGGAGGGTTCAGGGGAGGACTTGAAGCTTGTCTTTATTTTCTTCTTGTTGATGGGATCTTTATCTTTCTCAAACTCATACCAGCTATGGGAGGTGAAATCATCATCAGAGTCCTTCTCAGAAGCTGAAGGTGTGGGGTTTTATTTTTTTGTTCATCTTTTTAAAGCTTTATCTTAAGCACGTTTTTGTAGAAGAAAAAGCCTTAGTTTTAACAGTGTCCTTGGAAGGTTTTTTATTAGGCTTTTTCTTATTAGGCTGGGGTTTATTTGATTTATCTTATAAAGAAAAAGGGGTTAGAGAAATAAATGTGAGAAAATTATAGAAAAATGAAAGTTAAAGCTGAAAATATATCAAGTTGTGGAGAATTAAAATATATAATATGCAAAAAAAACCTTCAATATTATTAATATATGCAGTATTGAGACTGTTTATTAAGAAAAAGTTGAACAAAACTACATTTAAATGTTTAGTGTTGACATTTTTAGTATTGTCATATATTAAAATGTTGATTCTAGACAGTTGGCCTAAAATAAAGTCTTAATTCTGACATTTGGCTTGTAGACAGTCAGCATTATTGAGGTAAAACACTATTTAAAAAACATATAAATCTTAATTAAATTAAGATCAGGTTCAAAATCTAGACTAACATTATGCTATTTGGTGTTTGGGCTATAATAAAGCTATATTCATATAACTTTTAAAAAATAAGTACTGCACATTGTAAGCAGTAGTTTTATTATTATTATGTGAAGTTTTGGGGTCCTAAGCTTACCATTCTCTAAGTTGAATTTGTTAAGCCACATCTTTTGTTTATTAGATTAGTGACAGTGACAACTTTTCCAGAGTTGGCCTTCTTTTATAGTGGAGCTGATATTAAATCTTGCCTAAATTATGTCATTGTGTTTGATTAACTGTTGCAACTGAACCAATGAGGATTCATTACTTGGAATTGGGGAAGACAACAGTCCAATAAAAAGGACAGAATAATAAGAACAAGGTATTGTTTATTGTAGAATATAGTGGTTAATATACTATATGGGGAAAGCCACAAGGCCACAAGGGGGTGGCATGGTTGGGAGTTCCATGTAAGGTTTGGAGCCAAGGAATAACTTGTGTGGGGATCAGCAAGTTGAATTGGTAGCACTCCTAATTAGGATGAAGTACCTGCCATTTGATATTACCATCAGATTAATTCATAATGTTAGACACGTCAAGGGGCAACTTGTTGAGTGCCCCCCTGTGTATTGTAAGATACGTTAGCAGGCAAGGCTGAAGACTTGGTTGCAACACCCCCCTTGCCCCCTGCTTAAGGTCAGACACCAAGACCAGAGTCTGCAGAAGGTCTGGGAAGGTCTGCACAAACAAATTTTATGTGGGGATGGCGCAGCAGGGGTGCAAGCAATCATGGTGAAGCTTTTTGGTGTTTCCTTGGGCATCTTTAAGTTGATAAGTTTGATTGTCATAGACTGCGGCTATCTTGAAGGGCCCTAGGTGGTAGGGTTCTAACTTGGAAGAATTGGGATTGAGGGTGTAGATGGGGTCACCTACGGCGTATCTAGCTTTGAGGTGCTTTGTCTCTCCTGCAATCCGCTTGTGTTTGATTTTCTGGGCTTTGGCACACCATTATTCTAGGGATAGAGTTGTTACTAGGGGAGGCTTGTTGAAAACCTTGGACCATAGTTTTCCCTGTTCAACCCCTGTCAGACTATCAGGTGTTCCAAAGGCCAGGGTGCTAGGGCTGAACCCAGTGCCCCTGTTGATTCTTGCTTGCAGGATAAGTAGAGCAGTGGACAGGTGTTCAGTCCATGCAGTGTTAGGGTGCTCTTGTGAGAGCTTGGCAATCAATTGAACCAGTGAGCCATTTAACTGTTCCACGCGTCCATTGGCTTGAGGATAGTAGGGGATCATAACTATATGTTGGAGTGCGTTCTTGGCACAGTATGCCTTCATGACATGCCCAACAAGTTCAGGGCTGCCATCTGTGATGAGACATTTGGGTTGCCCAAAGCAAGCCACAATTTCCTTGTCAATAAAGCAGATGATGGTGGTGGCGGTATGGTTGGTTGTTGCCCAAGCCACTGGCCAGCAAGTGAAGTAGTCAATGGCAGTGATAATGTACTTCTTTCCCAGTCTGTCTTTGGGGAGTGGCCCCACAATGTCAAGGGCCCACTGCTTGAAAGGGTTTAATGGTCTTGATGGGCAGGACAGACTTAGGAGGTGCAGGTTTGGACATATTATTTTTGCACAACACGCACATTTTGAGGAAGTCCAAGATGTCTTGACGCATGCACGGCCACCAAACCTTCTGTTTCATGATCTTGAAGAGGTTACACCCTCTGATGTGACCCAGGGCTTGGTGGTAGTGCAATATTGTGTCCCCTTGTTGCGTGGTGGGGATGTAAGGCGTCTTCTTACCTGTCTCTGCCTAGCGGCAGATGTTACCAGCATCAGTGGTGAGCTGACTTTTGTTATCTTTCAATTTGGAGATGGTGACCAAGTTAAGGCCCTCATAGCAAGTTGCCTCAGGGCGGAGGTAGAGCATGGACCAATCTGGGTCCAAGCCATTGTCCCCAGTAATGGACGCAACATAGAGTTGCAAAAGAGCGTCAGCTGTGACAAGTTCCTTTCTAGGCTTGTACTCAATGCAGAACTGGTAGGGGGATAGACACTCAACCCATCCTGCTTGGTGGCGTGTCAAGTGAGACTGTGTGTTGAAGTGGTGGAGCAAATTGTGGTCCTTCAGAACGCAGGGTGGGAAGGTAGCTCCTTCCAAGTAACAGCGCCACTTCTCAACACAGTGTACAATGGCTGCAAATTCTTTATCATGAATGGGGTAATGTTGTTCCGAGTCATTAAGCTTCCTGGACTTGTATGCTATGGGAAGGAAGACACCATTGTCAGTTTTTACCCTTAGCACACTCCCTATGGCCCTGTTGAAGGCATTGATCTCAAGTTTGTACTGTTGGTTTTGATTGGGGAATTGCAGTACTGGTGCTGTTGTGAGCCTTTGCTTTAATGTCTCAAAGGCTTGATCTCTGACGGGGGTCCAATGAAAGCGCTGTTTGGTATTGAGAAGCTCAGTGAGAGGTGCAATTAGTTCCCTGAAATTGGGAATGAACTTGCGTACGTAGGCAACCATGCCTAGGAATGACCGCACCTGGCCCACATCAGTGGGGGGCGGCATACTGTTGATTGCCTTGATTTTGGCAGGACCGGGCTTTATCCCTTGGGAAGAGATGGTGTGACCAAGGAATAACAGCTCTGACTTGTGAAACTTGCATTTGGAGGGTTTAGCTTTTAGCTGGTTTTTCTAAAGGGTGTCAAGGACAGCATGGAGGTGTTGGAGGTGTGTGGTTTGATCTTGACTGAAGAAAATAATGTCATCAAGGCACACAACCACACACTTTCCAATCAGTTCCTCAAAGGCTTTGTTCATCAACATGACAAAGGTGGAGGGAGCATTGGTCATTCCAAAGTTCATGACATGACACTCAAACAACCTGTAGCGCGTGCAGAAGGCAGTTTTTGCCTTGTCTCCTGGTGCAATGCAGACCTGGTTGTACCCTGCAGTGAGATAAAGATTTCTAAAGACCTTCACACCTGCAGGTGTATCAAACAGGTTGTCAATCAGCGGCAGGGGGGTACTTGTTCTTCACAGTCACTTCATTTAGGGCGGGGTAGTCTGTGATCAGGCAAAGGGACCCTTCCTTCTTAGCTACAAAGAAGACTGTTGCCCCGTATGGAGAGAGCAAGGGGCAAATGAAGCCCTTATTGAGAGTGTCCACAAGGTGCTGGCAGAGGGTTTCATCTTCCTTTGGTGTAAGACAATATAATGGTTGTGCTTTAGGTAATGACCCTTGAAGTTGTACAGTGTGCTGGATCTTCTGGGGAGGAGGTAATTGTTCAAGTGTCTCACTGAATACATCCTTGTACTCCTTGAGGAGTGCATCAAGCGCTGGTGGAGATGAGGAGGTCAAGGGAGGGATCACAGATGGTTCAGCACAGATAACTTTGACTGAGCATTGGTTAAAGTCTAGTTTTCCCCCTTGAAATTGTACAAGCCTGTCTCCATTATTCTGACAAACACAGTATCATGGAGTAACTTGCTCATTTCTACAGGGTAGATCTGGAATCCCACCCCATTTCTATTGAGGGTGATGACTTGAAGTATCCCAATCAATGTAGGGACAGTTGTGCTGAAGCCAGTTGAGCCCAGCAATTACATTGTGGCTGAGCCCTGCCATGATGGGCCCAGAGAGCTTAACCTGGACTTTCCCCATTCTCACAGAGAAGGGTACTGTCTTGTGGGTGATTGCAACTCTGTGGGAGTCAGCTAATTTTACTGCTTTGAACCTGCTGGGCACTCGGTCTAATTGTTGAGAGTTGGCAAATGCCTGGTCCACCATAGTGTGGTTGGCCCGGTATCTACCAGTAATTTGTGGGTGTTCCCACGGAAACAGAAGGGATAGGACAAGTGTGTTACTTTATTTGAGGTATGGCTTGCTTGCAATATGGGGTTATCACTGTGAACCTGAAAGACATCCAGGGGTTTGACTTTGTGAATGTTGTAGTCACAAGGATTTTTTGCGAGCAGGGCTTGAGAGGATGGGTCAGGTGGGGTTGCAAGGCCTCTTGTTGCTACAACCCCCAGGCTTTTTCCTGATCCTTGATCTGTGCTAGCTGAAGCTCCCCCTTGCGGGGTGTTTAGTCCCATTATCCTTCTGACAGGGCTGGCGGCGGCCTACTTGATTGTGGCCATTGCCAGGCGTAGTATGTGGTTGGGATGGAGTGTCACTGGTGCGGCAGAAGCCCATTGAGGCCTATTTGTTAGCCTCCACAATGGCCTTATATCAGTTGTTGATGGAGGTACCTCAACCTACGGGGACCCACTTGCAGATATGGGTTTTAACCCATTGATGATGAGAGTGAGTAGCATTGCATTTCTGTCAGTCACGGCTTTGGGGGCGGCAGCAAGAGCTTGTTTCCAGGCAGCAAGGTACTCAGGAACGGAACCAGTTTTTTTTGATTTCTAGAAGAGGAGTTCCCACAACAATGGGGGAGAAGGTTTTGCTATAGCGGGACTTGGCAGCGTCTTGGAATGCCGCCCAGGTAACGTCAAGTTCCTGGCTGACCCAGTTGGTGAACCACACAGCAACAGGCCCTGTGAGGCAACCAGACACAGTGGCAATCCACATGGGCTCAGAAACCTGACAGATGCAAAGGCAGGTTTCAGTAGATTGGAGCCAACTGACAATATTGGCCCCCTCTATGCCACCAGCAAAGGATTCTAGCTGAAGGTTGAGCATGCACTGGGACAGATCTGACTGGGGCAGGGTGATGCTGGCGTCACGCTGCCCAAGGCGGAGCCAATTGTACATGCTGGTTAGAACTAGCTGGTCTTGATAGATGACATACCCGTTGGGGATGTCCCCCTTGGGGATTGGCAGGAATGTTTCTTGTTGGGGAGTAGCCATACGGCCTGTACTCTGTCCTTTCTTGGGGGGAATTTTGTTTTAGGTAGGTTGTAAACCTACTGCTGCTACCACTGTTGCAACTGAACCAATGAGGATAAGTACTTGGAATCGAGGAAGACAACAGTCCAATAGAAAGGACAGAATAATAAGAACAAGGTATTGTTTATTGTAGAATATAGTGGTTAATATACTATATGGGGAAAGCCACAAGGCCACAAGGGGGTGGCATGGTTGGGAGTTCCATGTAAGGGTTGAAGCCAAGGAATAACTTGTGTGGGGATCAGCAAGTTGAATTGGTAGCGCTCCTAATTAGGATGAGGTACCTGCCATTTGATATTGCCACCAGATTAATTCATAACATTAGACACATCAAGGGGCAACTTGTTGAGCGCCCCCCTGTGTATTGTTAGATACGTTAGCAGGCAAGGCTGGAGACTCGGTTGCAACATAACTTATTCCCCTTGTCCTGCTTTTGCTTTTGTGTTGGGTTTCTTTTGTGTTGACTTTAAATGACACTATTAAATCCTAGTTTCAACTTATACAATCTGGCTTAATCCAATGTTTAAAGGTTAACCTGAACACATCCAGTGGTTTCAAAGATATATAAACCACTAATATAATATACAACAAAGCTTGAAAATTTTACCCACTATATCTAACAGAACTATAAAACAAAGGGCCAAACATAAATATAAATAAATTATTGTCAAAACAGCAGGCTCAAGCCACTAGCAAGATTCCAAGTAAACTGATTTGTGCCCTGCAATCCAATTATCCAGTCACTTGAAGCCAAACTAGTAAGTCAACTCAGATTTCCAAATCCAACAACATGAATAGATGATGATCCTTTATGGTGGATACCTTGTTTTGGCTCTTGATTTATTACAAGGATTAATCCACCCCCTTTATCATCCCACTGTGTGATCAACACTATCATGTTCCTCTTATCCTTGATTCACAATAGCTATATAATCACTATCTCTCAATAAAGATTATTATCTAGTTTCTAAATATCTCCCTTGTAACTCTACTAAAACAGCATAGTTATGACATTATTTTAAGTGAAGATATTCCAGATTATGTGTATTTTTATTAAGAAATTGTCATGGCCCGCTATGACATAGTAGCTTTGGAAAGTCACGTTTTAAAAGCTTGGATCAATAAAGATACTTCTTGCTGTCAGAAGGCTACCTTGATGATCTCCCTAGGTACCCTAGATCAAAAGTTATGGCAATTTAAAGAGCTGAGTTCAAAAACCCTGTCAGCATGCCCCGAAATGGTTGCAAGATTGAATTTCAAATCAAGACAAGCAACAATTAGTAAGCGGGCAAATCCAACCATATCTCAGCTTCCAGTGATCAGTTTTAAATTTTCTTACGCTCAAATGAAAGCCCCAGATGAGGAGAATCCATCCAAAGTATTTTTAGATGACCAACTGAGGCAAATTGCGAAGTTCAAATTTGGCCAAAAGAATATGACTAGAATTAGTCAGCTGATGCTTCAAACTTTTAGCATGACCCTCCAGATAGAGATACAAATACCTTCAGGAAGAATATTGAAGAATCTCAAAGACCAATGTAAATGGTATAAAAAGAATCTAGTTTCCCTTTCCCCATTGTGATCATTCTTGGTCTGAATAATAAATCAAGGGCTTCTCTTAGACTATAGTTTAAATGGATCAGAGTTGGGAGCCCTTGTGCCCTGACAGAAATATTATAAACTGTTATTTTATGTCAGCATTGTTTAGATTCATTGTTGAAGTTGGTCTTAAGTTTAAAGTATAATAATTTGATATTTTTAATAGTAATTTCCTTTTTATTTTGTAATAAAAATTAAGCCTATTCTTAGCTGATGTTGGCACTGGCTTTGTGTTATCATTGATTATCAATTCTGACTATGGAATGCAATATAAAAAATTAGTTTATTTAGAGCACAGCTAGTAGGCTTTGGCCTAAGTGCCAAATTGAAGTTGACTGTCTGCATTTTGACAAAGTGTCAACATGCAGACAGTTGACATGCAGATAGTTTAAATGCCAACTTTTCCTATCAAGGCCTGCCCCAAAAAACATATCCACTGTTGCACTGGCCTAAATAAACACCTCTATCCAGTCTTACAAGTTTATCCAAGTCAAAGTAGAGATACATGACATGCCATACACAATAAAGGCCTTCATTGACACAGGAGAAAAAAGCTCCATTGACTTTGTCCTAGCAAAAGACCTAGGACTAACAGCTACTGACAGAAGCATCCAATTGATCATGGGGAACAGCTCTCACAACCTTGGGTTTGGATGCAAACCAGAGCTACCACTGAGAATTGACCAGAACACTTACCCAGCTACACCCATCATTCTGAAGGAACTTCTAAACCCCCTAATACTGGGAGATTAATGGCCCAAAAGGCATGAGGCCATCTTGAACTATTATGAGCAAACAGTCACACTTGAGAAGCCAAACACAAGTGATGTGATGCAGTTCAAGCTTGGCGTGGGTGGAAAGAAACCTATTAAGCTCCTGACTTTGAAGATGAACCCCAGTGTGGGTGTCTTGGCCATCCCCTTAGAAAAATGGAATCACCTCTTCAGTGAAGAAGCAGCAACCTCCTTCCTGAGCACTCAGAGTATAATCATACCATCAATCTTCTGCCTGAAACCAAATCTTGTCATGAGAGCATATACAGTTGCAACTATCACAAAAAAGTTGCTCTAAAAGCCTACTTGAAAGAGATGACCAAGAAAGGATTTATCTGAGTATCAAAAAGCCCATACTTGTTGTCCATGTTATTTGTCAGGAAGAAGGATAGAGGAATGTGCCCATGTGTAAACTGCCAGAAGCTGAACAATATCACTGTCAAGAACCATTACCCAATTCTAAATGCTTAAAACCTGTGTGATGTTCTGACAGGTGCCAAAGTGTACTAAAAAATTGACCTCTGTGATGCCTTCAACCAGAGACATATCAAGGAGGGGGGCAAGTACAAGACTGCCTTCAAAAACAGACACAGCCTATATGAATATTTGGTGATGAATTTTGGTCTTTTCAAAGCCCCAAGCATATTTTAACAAATAATCAACACTGTTCTGGGCAAATACCTTGACCAGTTGTGTTGCATACCTGGACAACATTCTTATTTACAGAAAGACCCACAATAAGCACCTGTGTCATCTTGACCTTATCCTGAGCAAACTTTCTCAAGCCAACCTACATTCTAAGCTTTAAAAGTGTGAATTATTTCAATAAGAAGTTGAGTTCCTGGGCTACATATTAAATAATGGAGGATTTGCAATGGCTCAGAACAAGGTGGACGCTGTGACCTCCTGGCCCATACCTAAGTTCCACAAGGATGTTAGAAGTTTCTTGGGACTAACAAACTACTGCAGAGATTTGATCAAAGGTTTTCTTTCATTACACTGCTGCTTACCAAACTCTGCTCTGACAAGGTTCTTTTCACCTGGACAGCCAAGTGCACCTCTGCCTTTGAATTTCTGGAGGAAGCATTCACAACTTCCCCTGTCCTTGCCATGCCTGACCCATCTAAACCTTTTGTGCTAGAGACTGATACGTCCAACTTTGCAGTGGATGGGGTCCTTCTTCAGGAAGGAGGGGATAGTATGATATATTCTGTATCATATTATTCTAATAAGACACTTTCTAAAGAAGTAAACTATTCAATTTACAAAAAGGAGATTCTTACCATAATGAAGACCCTGAAACATTGGTGTCAGTATCTATGTGGCACTGAATTCCCAGTGAAAATCCTCACCAACCACAAGAACTTGGTCTACCTTTTTAAGCCCTTACATTTAAACCAAGGGCAAGGCAGGTAGACTTTAGAACTGATCAACTATATCATGACAATTTACTATAAAGCCAAAAAAGTCAACATAGTACCTGACGGGCTAAGCAGAAGAGCCAATATGATTCCCTCTACGTCAGAGACTAAAGACCACAACACCTATGTACTCTTGGACCCTGCCATCCTAGGTATCCAACTAACGTACATGAAGATCATGGACCTCAAACCCAGCATAATTATGGCCCAGAAACTAGACAAGTACTCAATGAAACTTATTTCTTACTTGACCTCAGATCTAGAGAGCCCTCATAAAAAAAGATACTCTTTGAAGGGAAATACTCTACTACTACATAACTGAGTTTACATACCAAAAGTTGAGACAAGAACCAAGGTGCTCACAGACTATCACAACTTGGAGATTTTCATCCACCTCAGCAGACTCAAGACACTCAGAGGAATCAAGAAGAACTATGCTTGGCCCCGGATAGACAAAGACATGGTGGCCTACATTAAAGGTTATGAAACCTGAAAAAGAACCAAAATTTGATATTCTAAACCAGAAGGACAGCTAAGATCCCTAGACATTCCCACTGGACCTTGGATATCAGTGTCCATGGATTATATAGTGGAGCCCCCCCTCAAAATCCTTTGACACAATCCTGGCTATGGTAGACCAATTCACCAAAATGGCTTAATTTGTTCCAACCACCACCCACTGTTCAGCATCCAAGACTTCTCAACATTTTCACAAACAAATATTGACACAACATGGCATACCAGAGGAAATCATCACTGATTGTGGTCCCTAGTTTACCTCTCATTATTGGACCCAAGTGATGACAGACCTTGGAATCAAACGCTGAATGATGACTTTTTATCACCTGCAAACTGATAGCCAAACTGAATGGTTCATCTAAATCCTCAAAAAATACCTTTGATGATATAATAACGCATACCAGGACAACTGGGCATACATGTTACCCATGGCTCAATATACATATAACAGTAAAGACCACACATCTGCTTGCATGTTGTTGTTCAAAGCTAACTTTGGGCTTTACCCATCCTGGTACCCCAACACTGGCACTAAGTAATTAAACAGCCCTGAAAGTTCCTGGATTGAAAAAAACACAGCACCTAAGAAAATTGCCTAAAGAACCTAAACTGTGCTGTTGAATGTACAAGGCCTTTGCAGAAAAGAAGAGGACCCCTGGAAAACTCTTGAAATTCGAAGACAAAGTCTTTCTTGATTCCTGGAACATTCCCATATATTCATCCAGAAGAAAGCTAGCTTGCTGCCACTGAAGACCTTACAAGATCACCCAACAAATAGGTGAAGTAGAGTAAAAAGTAGACCTCTCACTGACCTGAAAAATTCACAATCTCAACTTTGGGGTGTGAGATTTGGTAGGTTTGGTTTACAGGAAAGAGGGTATCAATTCCTTGTATGAGTACTAAGGATTTCAATACACAAATGTTGACTTCAATATACCTTTATCTTAACTAGGCAGACCAAAACATAGTCTTCACTATCTTAAAAACAGATAAACCCTTAAGGTATGTATACTTGAAGAGAACAAGAGTAGGTCTCAGGGAACCAGCCTGTGGGGTTTTTTTGGGAACTTGTGGGCAGCCGGCCTGCTGGTCCTGCAGGCAGGGCCCACCACAAGATTGGTGCTAACTTTACAATATAAGATATCAATTTGCCCATAAGGGCCCAGGGTCTGCTTGCAGGTATCATTTAATCAATCAGGCCAGTGAGAGTGATATACATCACCCCAAATATCTGAGTGGAGGTGGATTTGTTGGCTATAACAGATTCCTGTGGGCAGTTGGGCCGCAGGGTGAGAGGTGGCGTCATTGGAACTAAATAGGCAGGCAAGTGGTTGTACTTGTTGCAGAATAGAAGAGGAGTTATAGTGACTTTGGTCCCTTCCCTGTAAATGTTCTCTGTCTCTCTAGTTCTAGCCTCTGGGTTGTGGATTAAGATTTCCTCTAGCGTGAACTCTAAATATGCCAGATTTGGTGGATATTCTGTGAAATGTACTGGGCCAAAGGGAGCTCCTAGTGGACAATATAGTTTGGTCAGCTGGTCCGCAGTTTCTTGGGGTGGATAGGTGGGAGGCACAGAACCGCAGCAGTTGGTCTGCAAATGAAATAGAACTAAAATCAGATATGGGATGACTTGGTTGAACCAAAGTTCATGATACTTTATTGCAAGAATGGCAATGGGTAACTTCCTGGTGGACCAGGGTATAATTATACCCATCTGCCACAGAGAAACTTTTACAAATTTCTTTGGGCCTGGTGCTACTGTCTATCAGGGTTTTACAGCCCTTGGTGGTATCCCTTGTGGGAGTTATTTCATTGGCTAATTCAAACTGAGAAAGCTTGGATTTCCCTTTCAGGTTGTGGGATTTTTCATCTTTGGGTGGCCTGCATTCCACAGAAAGTTTCTTTGCTTCCCCTGCTGCAGTGGCCCAAGTTATTTTAGGATCCTTGTCTTGGCCTGGGCTCTCATTGGTTGGGTTAACAGGAACCTTTGGCGTGGGAGGCCTCAATACAAGTAATTTCTGTTTATCAAGCCTAAGGAGATTCTCCAAAGTCAAATCCTGCTCTGGTTTGAGCCTGAAAATCTGCAGGCAGCTGGTCCTGTAGGCTGGCGGCCTTCAGGGTATTGGGGTTTGAATCCTGTAGTTGAGGTTTTCCTATGAGTATAGTCAATAGGAGTTTGTCATTTGTGACATCATCTCCTTCTTTCCTGTTGCCCTCCTCCCTACTTGCCTTCCTGTTCAAGTATTGCTGTATGGCTCCATGTGTGTTAGGCAGGTTGAAGACAGGTTCCCAGGTGCTCTCTTGGGGGGGTAGCCTACCCATTTGACGTATTACTGTGGAGTTTTGTAGTGGAGGTGATATTCATGAATGTACTTGACCTTGTATTCATTAGTGTGTCCTTCCTGAATGGGCAGGGGGTTGGTCTTGATCTTCTAGTGGGGAAGGGAAGTCCCTTCTTTCTTGAATAGCAATGATTGATGGAAGACGTTGTGGATTTTCTAAGTAGGTGACAGTTCTTGTTTGTACGACACTTCTCCTATTTGCTTTGTAATCTTGTAAGGACTGCAGCAGCAGTGATCTAGCTTCCTACTGTCTATGTGTAACAGGACGTTCCATGAGTCAAGGTAAACTTTTTTTGCCTATCTCTAGAGGTCTCCCAGGGATCCTTTTCTTGTTGGCAAACACCTTGTAGGTCTTGATAGCGTGGGTTAGGTTTCTAAGGCAGGTTTCCTGGGTGGCATGTATTTGTTCAATCCAGGTCTGCCCTGCAGTATTCTGTTCCTTGCTACCAATGGTGGGGTCCCAGGAGGGGTCAAACCTGTAGTTGGCCCTGAAGAAAGACATATCTTTGGATGTGTGGTCTTTACTATTATAAGCGTATTGTGCCATGGGTAGCATCTCTGCCCAGTTGTCTTGGTCTGCGTTGGTGTAGCATTAGATGTATGTTCCAGGATTTGATTGACCTGTTTGGTTTGTCTGTCTGTCTGTGGGTGGTATGAGGTTGACACACAGCGTTTTATTCCAAGGTACTTCATCAATTTGGTCCAGTAGTGGGAGGTGAACTGGGATCATTGGTTGGTGATGATTTCTTCTGGTGTGCTGTGTTGAGTCAAGATATAGTCGTGAAAATATCTGGCAGTCTCAGCTGCTATGCAGTGGGTAGTAATTGGAAGGAAATAAGCCATCTTGGTGAAGCAGTTGATCATGACTAGGATGGCATTGAACAAATGGGAAGGGGGAGTTCCATTATTTAATTCATTGATACTGACTTCCAGGGTCTAGCAGAAATGTCCAGAGGTCTCAGTAAGCCTTCTGGCTTTGAGCGACGCATCTTGGTTCTTCTGCAGGTTTCACAACCATTGATGTAGGCAGGTACTTCCTTGTCCATTCCCGGCCATATGTAGTTCTGCTTGATACTTAAGAGGAATTTGTGTCTACCTGGGTGGCCAGCCATCTCTGAATTGTGGTGGTCAATCCATATGTTTATTTGGGTTGGGTCTTCAAGTACATAGATCCTGTTGTGGAGCATCAGGGTGGCGCCCTTCAGGGAGTAGCCTTTCTTTGAGTGGTGGCAATCTGGGTCCTTTTCCAGGGCTTTGTCTAGTTTAGTTGGATAGGCGTCTTGATTTTGAGCATCTATCACATTGTATTTTCTGGCAGCAATCTTCAAGTACATCAGTTGTATTCCTAGACTGACAGGGTCTAGTAGTGTATGGGTGTTACAGTCCTTGATTTCTGTAGAGGAGGGAATTAGGTTGGCTCTTCTGCTCAAGGCATCTGGTACCATGTTCACCTTTCCTGGTGTTTATTCTATGGTCAATTGTAGTTGGCCAGTTCTAAGTCCCATCTTGTTTGTCGTTGGTTAAGATGGTGTGGTTTGAAAAAATAAACTAAGTTCTTGTGATCTGTTAGAACCTTTACTGGATGTTCAGCACCACACAGGTATCTGTGCCAATGCTTCAATGTCTTCATTATAGCTAGCATCTCCTTGGCATATATTGGGTAGTTTTTTTAGCAGGTAGCATCTTCTTGGAGTAATATACTACAGGATGTAGCATACTATCCCTCCTTCCTGAAGAAGGACCCCACCCACTGCAAATTTGGACGCATCTGTCTCAAGCACAAAGGGTTTAGACAGGTCAGGCATGGCAAGGACAGGGGCAGATGCAAAAGCTTTTTTTTGGGTCTTGAACGCAGAAGTGCATTTGTCAGTCCAGAAAAACTGGATCTTGTCCAAGCAGAGCCTGGTCAGTGTCAGCATTATAGAGGAAAATATTTTTATGAAGTCTCTGCAATAGTTTGCTAACCCCAGGAAGCTTCTGAAATCTTTACAGCACGTAGGGGTAGGCCAAGAGGTTACAGCGTCCACCTTGTCCTGAGCCATTGCAAACCCTCCAGTCTTTAAACATAGCCTAGGAATTCCACCTCAGGTTGGAAGAATTCACATTTCTTAAGTTTTGTGTGTAGGTTGACTTGGGAGAGTTTGCTCAGGATTAGGTCCAAGTGATGTAGGTGCTCTTTATGGGTCTTACTATAGATGAGGATGTTGTCAAGGTAGGCCACACAGAACTGGTCAAGGTATTTTCCTAGTACTGTATTGATCATGTGCTGGAAGGTGCTAGGGGCATTGCATAGACCAAACAGCATCACCAGGTATTTTTAGAGTCCATACCTGGTCTTGAATGCCATTTTATACTTGTTACCTTCCTTGATTTGGCATTGATTGAACACGTCTCAGAGGTCAATTTTGGAGTATACCTGAGTGCCTGTCAACACATCACACAAGTCATCTTCATTAGTAATAGGGTAGTGGTTCTTTATATTTATGTTGTTAAGCTTCTGGTAGTTAACGCACAGGCACATACCACCATCCTTCTTGCCCCCAAACAGCATTGGCAATAAGCAAGGGCTCTTGGACACACAGATGAAGCCTTTCTTGGACATGTCCTTAATGTACTCTTTCAGTGCCAACTGCTCTTTGTGATTGAAGCTATAGATGGGGTCATGTTGGGGTTTGGTGCCAGGTAAGAGGCCAATAGTGTGGTCATACTTTGTGTGTTTGGGGAGACAGGTTGCTGCTTTCTTGCTGAAAACATGGTTCTACTTCTCTAATGGAGCAGGTAGGACCCCCAAACAGGGTTCATTTCCAGGGTCAGGAGGGTGCTGGGGTTTCTTTTGATTGGGCCCAGTTGGAACAGCGCTACATCACAAGAGTTTTCCCCCTTCAAGGCAACTGTTTGGTTACAGAAGTTCAGGATGGCGCCGTGCCTTTGGGACCAGGAATCTCCCAGGATCAAGGGATGAGGAAGCCCGTTCAGGATGATGGGGAGCGCTGGGTAGATGTTCTGACCAATTTTTAATGGCAACTTGGTTTCACAACTGAACCCCAGGTTATGAGAGCTATTCCCCGTGATTACCTTGACACCCTCAGTGGTAGCCTTTAGTCCTAGGTTCTTTGCAAGGGTGGCATCAATAAAGCTTTCTTCATCCCCCATATCAATAAATGCCTTGACTACCTGGGATGTTGTGGGTGTTTTCACTTTGACTTGGATAAATTTGTAAGACTGAGTGGAGGTGCTTATTTGTGCTAGGGAAACTGTAGGACCACTCTTTTTGGGACAAGCCTTAGTGAGGTGGCCGGGTTTGTGGCAGTAGAAACACAACCCTTCACAGTAGTGATGTTGTAGTTCCTCAGGGGACATTTCTGGTCTGTTGAGTGTCTGGACGCAGGCGGTGCGCTGAGTGGAGGCGGGGGCTCCTTCTTGGTTAAGGCTCAACCCTCTACACAAGAGGATAATTCATCTAGGCCAAGCATGGAGGATGGTGCTTGAGGAGTTCTTTCAAGGCAGGGCAGGCTCCTTGATGATACAGGATGACTGATAGCTCATCTTCAAATTGGGTTCTAGCTTTCAGCTTAAGGAACTTGTTGGTGTAGGCTTGTAGGGTGTGGGATCCTTGTCTAATGTCTATTAAGCTGATGATGGTGTGGTGACAGGTGTCTTGTTTGTTGCCAGTAGCTATAAGTTTGCTTTCAAATTTGGAGTAGTCCAGGAAGAACTTGACGTCCTCCAAGGTGGCCTTCCCAAACCAGTCTAAGGCGTTGCCAGAGAGCATGGAAGCCACTCCCAGGACTTTCTTAGTGTTGTTGGAGTATGAATTTGTGTTGGCTTGGAAATGGAGATGGAGGACTGGCATGGCTCTTTGAGCTTCTTTCAAGGTGAGCTTCCCCATCTTCAGCATGTCCACCCTGGTTGTGAACTGGTTGACTATAACATTCTGGACTTGCAAATAGGGTCTTGGTCTTCTCAACGCCAAGCAAGGCGTCCTTTAGTTCTTTGCTGTATTGGTGTCAAATTGCTGATGCAGTTAGATTGGTAACTATCTTGTAGGCATAGTACGCTGAAATTAATGAAAATAGCATACAAGATGCCCCAAGAGTTATCAACATCTTGGGGCTCAAGTTACCGTGGTTAAAGTAGATTGCCATAATATCAGGGAACCAGCCTGTGGGGGGTTCTTGGGAACTTGCAGGAGGACAGCCTGCAGGTCCTGCAGGCAGGGCCCACCACAAGATTGGTGCCAACTTTACAATATAAGATGACAATTTGCCCATAAGGGCCCAGAATCTGCTTGCAGATACCCTTTAATCAATCAGGCCAGTGAGAGTGATATACATCACCCCAAATATCTGAGTGGAAGTGGATTCATTGGCTATAACAGATTCCTGCAGGCAGTTGGACCGCAGGGTGAGAGGTGGCGTCATTGGAACTAAATAGGCAGGCAAGTGGTTGTACTTGTTGCAGAATAGAAGAGGAGGTATAGTGACTTTGGTCCCTTCCCTGTAAACAGTCTCTGTCTCTCAAGTTCTAGCCTCTGGGTTGTGAATTAAGATTTCCTCTAGCGTGAACTCTAAATATGCCAGATTTGGTGGATATTCTGTGAAATGTACTGGGCCAAAGGGAGCTCCTAGTGGACAATATAGTTTGGTCAGCAGGTCTGCAGTTTCTTGGGGTGGATAGGTGGGAGGCACAGAACCGCAGAAGTTGGTCTGCAAATGAAATAGAACTAAAATCAGATATGGGATGACTTGGTTAAACCAAAGTTCATGACACTTTATTGCAAGAATGGCAATGGGTAACTTCCTCGTGGACCAGGGTATAATTATACCCATCTGCCACAGAGAAACTTTTACAAATTCCTTTGGGCCTGGTGCTACTATCTATCAGGGTTTTACAGCCCTTGGTGGTATCCCTTGTGGGATTTATTTCATTGGCTAATTCAAACTGAGAAAGCTTGGATTTCCCTTTCAGGTTGTGGAATTTGTCATCTTTGGGTAGCCCGCATTCCACAGAAAGTTTCTTTGCTTCCCCTACCATGGTGGCCCAAGTTATTTCAGGAACCTTGGCTTGGCTTGTGCTCTCATTGGTTGGGTTAACAGGAACCTTTTTCATGGGAGGCCAGGATGCAAGTAATTTCTGTTTATCAAGCCTAAGGAGATTCTCCAAAGTCAAATCCTGCTCTGGTTTGAGCCCAAAAATCTGCAGGCAGCCAGGCAGATGGTCCTGCGGGCTGGCAGCCTGCAGGGTATCAAGGTTTGAATCCTGTAGTTGAGGTTTTCCTATGATTATAGTCAATAGGAGTTTGTCATTTGTGACAGTAGGGCCTTTATTATCATAATGGAAATATTCCATTATAGGATTATTATTGCATGGGCAAATAACCCAAGAATCCTTGAGGCCAGACTGCCTATGGTATCAGAGTTTACTAAATAGTTCCCCAAAAGGTGTCTTGCCCAATGCTTCATTGCAGAGTAATTATTGCATTATTCCTGCTACCAATCTTATCATGAGGTGAGTGTAATTCCAGCTCCATTGCAGAGCTGCTATTGTGGCATTCTCCTGAAAGCCAGTACAGCCATCTCATGTCCTATGGGTGGGAACAACTCTATTGCAGAGTATTATAAAAAGATATATTAAAATACAGAAAAGGGTTTTGAGGTTTAACACCAGCTAATATAGGCAGAATTAGGTTAAACTACATACTAAACATTATTGTAATTATAGCTTTTGGGATTGGTATCTAAAAGAGCATTGCTAGTCAAGTTTTTAGCTCCTATAGAGCCCTTGTGAATTTTGGGGTTGTGACACCGCACAGCTGGATTGCCCAAGAGTGGATAACTGTTTTGGATTGAGTCAAGGGCAAAACAGGCTATTGGTTTTGGATCAAGGGAAAATATTCTGATTAGTAGAGCAGTTTGGCCTTGGTGCCACTGAATATTGTTAGGATCACTCAAGTCTACTGATGGTTTAAGTTGAATAGAGTGATAAAAAATTATATATTAATTGAGCCAAACATCATGGTGTTTTGAGTATAACAATCTGATTACACTGTAATTAAAGTTGATGGCTGGATTGTCAAGTCAAAAAGCCAGGGGTTTCACACACAACTTCCTTCAATCCTTGTTATTTAGAAAGGAAGAAATCTCTCTTTCCCACCAGAAAATCAAGTCCAATCCCCTGCCCAATCAAGAGAGATGCACAAAAAATATGAATTTGAATACATCCATGAAGACCACCTTTACTACAAAACTCAGCAATACTACACCAAATGGCTAGGTTATTTCCCCCAAGGAGAAAACCTGGGTACCTGCTTCTAACTTACCTAACACCCAATAAGCAATCCAGCAATATCTGAAGAGGAAAGCAGAGAAGGAAAGGACTACCAGGAAGGAGGGGGATGATGTCACAAGTGACATTTACCTACTATTGATTCACAAGATGGAATCCCACTCCTGGGATTCAAATCCTAACCCCTTGCAGGCTGCCAGCCCGCGTTTTTTTTGGGCTCAAGTCAAGAGAAGATTTGAATTCAGAGAAACCTCTGAGATTAACCTATGAGGTGCAATAGATGGTTGATCCTTTCCCTCTCATGGACCCCCCTAGTCTATCCAATGAAATTGCTGATATGAATAGTATTCCTGCAACCAACCAACCTTCTGCCAATGGAGCATTGCAGGGATTACCCCAAAAACAAGGCCTGTCAGATGATGACAAATTCAATGCCTCAAAGAGGAAAATCAAGATTCTTCATCTGAATCCAGTCAATGACATTCCAACAACTTCTGATGCCACCAAGGATTTCCAAGCCCTTATAAATGCTATCACCTGGCCCAAAGGGTTTTGAAAAAAAATTTCTCACAACATATGGGCATACTTATACTCTGGGGCCACCAGAAAGTTGCCCATTGCCACTTTTTCAATAAAGTGTAATAAGCATCTGAATCTCTCAGATCATCTCATACCTAATTTTAGCACTTTTTCATTTACAGATTAATTTCTCTGGCTCTGCCCCTTTCACCAGCCAACCCCAAGAAACCGCAGACAAGACACCCAAGTTATACTATTCCCTAGGAGCACCTTATGGCCCTGTGTATTTCACAGAACAGCACCTCAATCCTGCCTATCCAGAGTTCTTCCTAGAAGAAATTCTAATCTAAAATCCTGAAGCCAGAACCAGAGAACCTGAACTCATTGGACATGAAGGCACCTGGCACATCAAGCAATCATTAATATTCCAAGACAAAATATAACTACCTGGCCTCCTATTTAGTGCCTATGACTCCTCCTGTGACCCCACAGCCCAACTGCCCGCAAGAAACTGTGATTGCCAATGATTCAATCTCCACTCAGTTATTTGGTGTCTTCTACTTAATGCTCACAGGATCAGTTGACTCTATGGTGCCCAACAATGGGCCTTGGGCCTTGCTTGGAATATTGTTCTCATATATTGTAAAGTTAGCCCCCATCCTGTGGTAGGCCCTTCCCTCTGGGCCTGTGGGCCCTCCTCCTGCAAGTTTCCCTAAACCTGCTGCAGGCTGGCTTCCTGACAGCAGCTGAAAATCTCTCAGAGTACCTCAGCACCTTTTAAAGCATCAAATGGGCCATTGGGTGAGCTCAATCAGGAGTCACTCCCACTGATAATAAGGGATGAGCTGGCCTTATTATCAGTTTATCTGAAGCTCAACAATGAATAAATAAAGTATTAATGGCCCAAGATGCAAGAGACTGGTCCTACTACCAGTTGTAAAGTTAATCTTCTTTTTAGCCCTAGACAGGACAGTGTTACCGTGTCAAACAAAGAAATCTTCCCAAAATCTAGCTAACCTCTTACTTTCTTGAAAAATTTAGCACAAACTGTATAAAAAACTTATTCTTAGCATACCCTATGGATTTCCCTGCTTTGCCTGTTCTTTCATGGCATAAAAAACTGGTCAATTCAGATTATTTACTGGCCTGATGTTGAATCCTCTTAAAAATTATAAGAGTCAACCATTCAAAGGCCTTCACATTGTCTTCTGTAAACTCAAAATTATCAGCTGAAGTTAGTTTTCAAAAACATTCTATAGAAAACACTCAGTCAGATGCCAGCCCAGAAATTAATTCAAAAACCTATAAATTTCTTGATTAAGGGTTGAAAATTTTATCCTCTAGCCAACCAGGAGGCTTCCCTGCTCCTGGTAACTCTGCTGTTGATAACATTGCCATTTAAGAGACAAGAAGACTTACTATGGGTCCCTGATTTTCTATTTTTATCAATAAAAGTTTTGAACTTTTAAACATTTATATTGAGGCTCCATGTCTTTAGGTCCTTTATCTAAAAATTGTTAGTAAAAATCATAGCTTTTCTTGCCCCAGTCCTCTTTTCCTGGCCGCCAGCAGCTTTTTCTGCCTTCCTAAAGGTAATATTAGTGTATATTAATGCTAATTATCTGTTTTTGCTTTTGAAAATAAGACTCAAACTTAATTTTTAAGTAAAGGATATATAAATTCTTATTTTAACCTTGAAAATATCTTATTTTGCTTAAAATTGACCTCAAAACCCAAGTATTTGATGTTAAAATCATTTCCTGTGGCCTCAAAGCTCTCCAAAGTCATTGAAGCACATTCTGATGTCAAATTTTGCTGTATATATTCCTGTTCTACTGGTTTCTATTTTTTAATTCCCTCTGTCTGCATCAAGATGCTCTAAATTTTCTAAAAGCTTTGAAAATGTTGTTTTTGGCTATTGAATTTGCAGTCTTTACCCTGGCCACTGCCCTGCTCCTTATCTGGTCTAAGTTTCCAGAACTCTGTGTGCATATTTTTTCCTCTTCCCACTTGATGTGAGAACACCACACACAGCTCCTGTATCTGCTTGAAAAACTCTCTGGTAGGGCTAACAATCTACTATCCACTGGAAAGAACCTTGTCAAGAGCCTTACTTGTGATAACATGAAATATGCTCTACCTGTTTCTGTTTCTATAGGCTATCTTGGTGAGAATATCTTGATGCCAGCCTTATTGAGGGAAAAAAAGCTGCTTAATTACCAGGACCTGCTTGTACTCTTAGAGTATGCCCCCAAGTGTACATCCTAGTTACTTACTGGCATGTTGCTGATGGAGTTGAATGACTACTTCTCTCAATTGTCACATACCTTGTCTTTTTTAACATCTGTTTAAGCGGTCATCTCAGATCTGCACTGAATGGCATTCTGATGGGTTTTTCACCCAGGATGGAAGCCAAAATTAGTATGATTAGCTTATTTTTTTACACCAGCAATCTCCTGAACCAGCCCACAGAATGAGAAGGATAGGCTGATACCACAATATTGGAGCAAAGTAAGGACTATTCACAGCCTGTTTACCTGAGATAGCAGACAAGTTAAGAGCTCAAGGATAGAACACCATGAATATAATATCTGGATGAATAAAGAATATACTATGAAAAACACTAATAATTAAAAAAAGCTAGGTATTACAGCCCACATCCATATTAATCTAGAAGAACATACAATCACCTGAATTAATAAGGCAAGTGGCAAAAAACATCCTTCATAACCAAAGCAGAAGACTAAATTGAGGCTGGCGTTATCACTGAGTCCTTTATTATGTGGATGGATAATGATATCCCACCCAGAGATGCCTAAATTCTCAATAATGTCTTGTACACCGTTGAAGAAGCCAAATAGCTGAAATCTGGAATCCTGGCCAAGATAGCCACTATCTGAAAGGAGACAATTCCTTAACCCCTCAATGCAGAAGAATTTTTAAAGAGAAGGTATCTCAGAGGAGGTAGATCAGTGGACCACAAAGAGAGCCAATGAGACTGAAGCAGCATACTTTTTAGGGTAAAAATAGAATATGTTTACAGTGCCTAACTGGCTCCACACAAACAAGTTATTATATAAAGTGTTTCACATATGCATGCACCTCTCTAAGAGCTCTGAAAAAATTATGGTATTGCCCAAGACTGACTTTAGTGCGCCAGAAGCAAAACTCTGGATGCAACTTGAGGTCAATATTGATCTGATAAGGATCTTCAAGATCATATGCATCAGTTTTTAACTATTCATTAGCTTCACAGAAAGATATTATACAGTAAAAAAAGCAGTGTATAATGCTGTCTGTGGAATTTCCTTGGCAGAAGCCAAACCTCCCAAACATGGCAAGAGCCAGAAAGACATGTCTTACAGTGAGAGAGTGAAAAAGGGACTGAACCAGTCCCATAATCAAGAAAGCTTCCTCTCATTCACACAAAAAAGTTTAAGAGATGTTGATTTAAGGCAACTCATTATGGTCTATGCCTAGATCAACTCTTACTAACACTATGAGGATTCACATTAACAACATGTCTAAATATAATATTGAGGATTACTTTTCATGATGTTTATTACCCTTGAAAAGAAATTTTCTGACAGGAAATTTGACCATAAGTAGTAAGCTTAACAAAGATATTTGGATGTGAGCTGCACAAGCAAAAGTAAACAAAAATCAGCTCTAAATATTGACTTTTTCCATGAAGATATCTCACTCAAAGTGAAAACACACACTACACCAACCAGTCAGCTAAGTGAGACAAGTTCACTAATTTACCTACCAAAAACCAAGGGATTAGAGCCATGCAGCATCACAGCTGGCCTGTTCTACTATGAGATAATGATAGACATTTAAGAAAAGATAGATAACATGGCCAAGTGGCTCCATCTCACAGTGATTGCAATAATTCACATGGAAGAATTTTGCAGGCAAGGGCTATTTTGGCCACAGTAATGATTATATGCCTAGAAACAGGTAAATTTTAGTTAGTTTATTAATTTGTGTAGGTTGGGTCCAAGAGAAATGGGATATCTGAGCCAGGAAAGGGGAGAAAGATGGCCTTTGATCCATGCGGTGAAATGGTAGAAAGGTCTTGGCTAGCTGGAAAAGGATGTGCTGAAAGAGTTCTAAGATCCTAGGACCAACCACTGGGATGTGCAGTTAGACAACTTTACCTAGACTGGGGGTAATGTTTCTCTTTCTATGTCTTGCTGGTAGCTTTGATGAAGTCTTGAAGTTACTAGGCAAGATTAGATATGCCCAGAACAGTTATCAAGGTGGCTGCCTAGGGAAAAAGCTGCATGACTTGATGACTTGGAGGTTTATGAGAAGTGAAGTTGGTTACTTTGCGCTTGAAAGCTCAAACCAACCACTTTAGTGAGTAAAAACAGTGTCAAAACATGAAGAGTGTCTGTTACTAATGACCTAAAGTGTAGATCACTGATAGGTGTCCAGTCTAAGTTGATTCACTTGTGGAGACTTATTGCCTGAGTCTAATGTGTTGACTGATGGAGACTAGCAGAACCATGGAAATACAATTGAGGAAAGTAGCATCAAGAAGGAGCATTAGGACTAGGTAAAGGCTATCAGAAGAGGCTGAAAACATAAAAGAAGTAAGCAGTACTAAAGAGAAAAGATAAGCAGAAAAAGATAAGAATTAGAAAGAAGTGATAAAGAAAAAAATTAAAATAATAATAAATAGAAACAAAGAAAGTAAAAACAGTTAAAATAAAAGAGGCAATTTATTAGAAATTGGTTGATTAAGTGGAAACAGAAGCAGACAGCAACGGCACAGAAACTTCATAAACAAAGCTGGATATTTTGCCAAGCAATTTAGAGGAGCCTAGAGAAAGCAAAAAGCGGGTTTGAGTTTTGCCAAGAATAGAAAAGAAATGGGGGAGCACATAGAAATGATGAAGAAACAAGGTAAAAAATTCACTAAGTAAAACATAAGGAAAAATGTTTGGATAGACCCAGAAAAACGTGATGGGAATTACAGGGAAACTGTTTGAGATGCAGAGCCATGCTTTCTCCAGAGCAAGAGGACAACAGGTTTGAAGCAGGGTCAGGAGTGGGTCATCCAGAGAAACATTTTGGAAAAACAGGCTAATCTGGACATCTGATTAAATGCAGGCCAAATCCTGTTTAATCAATGTTTTTTATTGGTTAAACTGAAGAGAAAAAGTCTAAAAAATAAGGGGGTTGATAGGGAAAAGTCTGATTGGATTTGCTAAAGTAAGTAAATAATCTTAATATATTATAGAGAAAGAACAACTGGATAGTTTAAGCTTGGAAAAAGATGAAGTCCAGAAGAAAAACCAGCTGAAACAAGGAGCTATTTAAGGGGAAACAGGCTGAAAAAGGGGTATATAGTGGATATCTAATGCCATAAGCAAGTACAAGGAGCCCAAGACATAGGATCAGGAAGACAGGACCACAGTGAAGGAGTCCAATGCCAAGATCAGAGTAGCGCAGGACTTACAGGCCAAGAAGTGAAACGCCAAGGACAGTGCAAGTACTCCAAGATATGGAACAGAACTACAAGACCAAAGACAAGAGGCCCAAGAAAAATTGCAAGGAGTTCAAGAGATAGAGAAAGGACTCCAAGACTTGGCAACCTGTGACTGTACAACAGTCACTGTTGGGTATTTAGCCAAATAAATACTCTGAAATATAAAGATGTTCTGTTTTTGCTGTTTATTTCATATAGATAGGTTTGACTGGAATTCTGAAGATAAAGATTCCTGGCAACTTGGTATCTATATTTAATAAAAGAATAGAGTATGGGTGATTAGTCAGGTCAGACTAATTAGTAATTGTGGCAAGATGGGCCAAAGCTATCTTGGAGACTAGGCGTCCCAAAAACGCTTTAATTAACCAAGAAGGTTAATTTTTAAATACATGAGAATATAATTAATGAGGATTTAATTAGATTGTTTAATTGCCTTGATTTTTTCAAGAAGTTTGGTTAAAGTTAACCATAAGTAAACCCCCAAATTTGGGTCAAAAGCGCTGTGGTGGTGCCTTGTTCAAGTTTTGAAGTGTTTTAACGGGGGTTTAACGCAAAAAACCATTAAATGCAATGATAACTAAATAAAGGCAATGGTGTCTAGGAATTTAGTTTTGATCAGCTGGTTCCCAGCTGGAACATTGATAGCTGAGTTTTGGAATGTGTATATTCCACAGGGTTTTGGCGCCAGGAGCTGAGGAAGCTCCATGCCAAGTTGGCACATTGAGATGAATGGAGTCAGGTGACTTCTTCTCATTGTAGGTTAATTCTCATAGGTTGAGAATTACAGGGGATCTTTTAGGTAAAGATCTAGGTTTGGATGACTTGAATTTCATAGACCACGTGATACAAATCATAGGTTGATTCAGGAACCAGAGGGGTTTTCAGCCAAATATGCCCCAAATGGTATATAAGCAAAAACAGCTAAACTTTAATAAAGATACATATTGTTGATTTCAGCACTTTCCCCTCAATCACTTTTTAATTATTATGTCTTCTTTATTATCTTTCAAAAGGGAAAAATTTGTAGTACTTTTTGTGGAAACAGCAGCAGCCAGAAAAGAAGTTCCTACAAGTTCTCTTGCGGAAGCTTGGGCAAGTCTGGAGGTTGCCAAGACTGTGCCTGAGGAAGCCTTGGGGGAAGTAAAAGCGGCATTCAAAGAACTTTATTCTGATGACTTTGCCAAAGAAGGGACTTCTGCTCAAGGAAACAGAATCTATGTGTGGGATTCTTGGAATCTGTTAGTAGGATTTGATGAAATTTTACAACAAGTGAAAGTAATGGCAAATCATGAAATTGAGGCTTTAAGAGGAAGAGAGGAAAAGAGTGTCAAGATCATGGCTCGTTGGCAGGATGATAACAAAGTCTTGTCCCATAAAATTGCCTCTCTGGAGGCAAATCTCCTCAAAGCTTTTTCACAGGAAGGTAATGGCAATAAGAGTCAAGGGCAGCATAACGGTAAGTTGGACTGGTTGGACCTGGATCTGTCACACAACCCAAATTTTATCCTCCCAAAAACAGGTCATATAGCAGAAGATTTCTAAGGGGATCTTCCTTCTGAGTATAATAAACATCACTCTCAAACCCTATACATTATCTCCAGTTGTGCATAGTTTTCAATGAACAAAACACATAACATTTTCCCCCCTAGCTCAGGTGAAGAGGATGTCTATTGCCAGAGCTGATAAAGATTTGAAATAAGCAAGAATTCTGACAATGAGTGGGATAGATTGACCCAACACTTGGGGATAACTACCAGAGGCAGGGAGTTCATAGATGAAGAGTTCAGAAGAATGTTTAAAGACTGGTATTAGCCTAAGGATGGACTGACTCCAGCTGATGTAAAGGTTTATGGAGGGGATGCCTGCCTTGTCATAAGAAAGGTACTAGAGGAGTTTGCAGCCATGCAGGTCAAGTATAAGCCACTATTCAAGAAGTTGCCCCATATGGAGAATAACAACCCCATCCTGTTGGCACTGGGATTTAACCCAGGGCATGTCATGGTGTTAGAGAAGCTGAAACACCATAGCATCTATCCTCCTATCAACTCCATATTGAGTAAAGTCTGGGAAGGTGTTGTTTATGGTGGATACTCTCTCTAGACTATATGTGGCATCAATCACAGAGAATACAGGCTAGATCTTGACTGGCTCATGCTGTACCTATTCCTGAGAGTACTCAATATGAGGGCCTAAACTCAGCCACTATCTCAAAGTTAAAGGACAATAAGGGTTGGTTCACAACTGAAGTTAGAAACATCTGCTGCCGGGCAGAGACAGGAGAAAATACATCATACATTCCCATCTCACAGCAAGGAGACACCATCCTTCATTATCACTGGGCTCTAGAGCACATCCAAGGCCACAGCTGGTTTGAAATTATGAGACACAAGGTCTGGTAGCCGCAGATGCTCCAAGGTATCCTGGACCTCCTCAAAACATGTGTGCTGTGAAAAATAATGTCTAAACCTGCCTTGCAAAAGTCAGTGTTACCCACCAGGGCCATGGAAATCTTTGAGTAGTGGGCCCTTAATATTGTGAGGCCCTACCTGGAGATAAGTTAGGGAAGAAGTATATCATCACTGCCATCAATTACTTCACACAAAGTCATGTAGCTTGGGTGACAACTAACCATACCATCACCGCCATTACTTGATTTATTAGCAACAGGACTGTGGCACGCTTTGGTTGCCCTGAGTGGCTCATCACAGATGGAAGATCAGAGCTTGTGGGAAATGCCACAGAAGCATGTTGGGTGAAGAAGCCCTAGAAAGGATAGCCATCACATTGTACCACCCATAAGCCAACAGGAAGGTGTACCAATAAACGGTTCCCTGGGCCATCTAATTATCAAACTATCCCAGGAACACCACCTGGACAGAGCACCTACCAACCACATTGCTCATCCTAAAGGCTAGGGTCAACTGCAGTGCAGGATTCAGCCACAGCGTACTAGCCTTTGATACCTAACAGTGTGGCAGAAGTGAACCAGGGCAAGTTAAAATCAACTGTCCCAGCCAAAACACAACCATAGCTGCTTTCTCACTATCACAATGACATGGTAAGGCCCATAATATCAAGCAGGGATAGATCAGGGGTCAACAAGGTACCTTGAAGCTGGGTATGCAGTAGGTTACCCTTTCTATACTCTCAACCCCAACTCTACAAAACTCAAACCCAACCACATTGGGCTCTTCAGGGTATTAGACATCTATAACAACTATACTCACTGGCTTGAAGACGCCCAAGGTGATGCCAAAAAGCTCCATCATAGTTGATTGGTACCTGCTGTGATGTACCTGTCCAGAAAGGATTCATACACAACTTTCCTGATCCTGGTGCTGGACAGCAAACATGGGGCAGGGAAGTGTTGCAGTCAAGGTTGATCCCTTGCCTGCCAACGTACTGCAGGATACACCAGGGGCGCTGGTGGAGGTATTTCATGATGTATCTAACAATATTGGGTATCCCACTGCCAGTGCCAAAATATTTGTAGCAGCTCCTAACTTGGTGGGAGACTGATTTCAGGTGCTGATCCCTTGATAAGATATTTGCTGCTTGCATTATACTTGAACCCTGCCACAATGCCACCCCTGGGTGAATTGATGACTTCTTCTTTTGGTAAACCAACCACTGCCTTCCAAATAAGGCTATATGTAGCCTATTTCTTGTCCCTTCTATTAGACTGGTATATTTCCCAATCCCAACACAAACCATAACTGGTCCAGCTGCAGCTGGTTAGGGCTGGTTGCTCAGACAATATAGGGTGCCAATCCAGGCACAGCTAACTCCCAGGGGACCCTGAATCCCTGTAGCTAAGTGGGAATCTATACCAACTCTTGCTGCCAGCTTTACCAGAGCTGGCTAGAGACTATATACCACTATATATCTCCCCTATGCCCCTGAATCAAACCTTTCCAGCTTAAGAATCCACACAGCAGGCAGGGTCTTTTGTAACATGCTTGGATCAAAGTTGGAAAGGTGTGTGGTAGGATAGTTAACCAGCAGAGATGTGCTGATTGGACAAGTATCATGCTGGATGGGGGTAAGAGTACTGCTAGCTTGGGTTGCTAGGATGCCAAGCTGCTATTTCCATCAGTCTTCTGGGTATAATGGTGATCTGGTGGGTGTTGGGCACCCAGCATGGTGAAATAAAGATTGATCTATGACTAGCTTCAGGCCTTTGATCTGTTGATCAGTATACTACCTGTGCAGGAGTAGATATGGTTGAACTGGGGGTGGATTCTTTAAGTAGATTGAGCTTGAGGTCTATTGATAGATGTGTTGTAGTCTAGATGGCCTGGGTTGAGCAGTGGGGTCAAGAGATGTTGAGATGGACCAAACTGAGCTGACCTAAACAAGATTATCTTGGCTTAAAAAGAACTGATAAGAATAGAGATCTGTTGCAATTTAATAGAAATTACTTGCTTTTTAATTTTTTTAAGCCAAGTTGGCTAAAATCCCAACTTAGATGATTTTGCTTTAGGCTGGCTTTGTTTTTTTACCCCAACTGCTCTTAAAACCACAGTGCAGCAATCTGGAATAGATCAAATTTAACACTGGTAGGTTGACAGATAGTGCACTCACTGCTAGATTCAGTGTTTGGTGCTTGGGAGACTATTCTACAACTATGGATATGATAAAAATATTTGGTAGTAAAAATTAGGAATAATTAAGTTTGGATATATTTTTATTAACTTGATCTGGTTCGGGTTTAAAAGGGGTTGACCTGGCAGCTTTTACTTCAAGAAGCCTGGTCTTTGCTAGCTTTGGCTTATATTGGGAATTGCATTTAAATCTGCTCTTTTATGATGCTTATACATACATATTTTCAGTGGGAGTTGGATTCCAGTGTTTTTAATTCTGGTTTCATGTCCCTGAACTACTGGTAAAAGATAGCTTAAATTGCTTACATGCAGATTCATTTTGGGGTTAACGAGCTGATAGACAACTTCACTGCAGTTGCCCCATTTGGGGGAGTAAAATGAAAACTCAGAGAAGAATGGTTTCTAGTGAAGGTGCTGCCACCCTTTAAATTTATGGGTAGAAAGCTTAAAGCAAAGTTTCAGTTGGTTCAGTGCAGGGAGGTAGGGGATGGCTTAATCTCCAGGGTAATATCCCTTTATTATAGACCCATGAAAGATCCTAGAGGCATGTGGATGGTTTTTTGATCCCTTATTGTCATGGGTTTGGTTTCCAAACATTTTAATAGATATTGAACCTGGCTGGAAAGGGTTTATTGGTGGGATAAAGTAAGTTGCAATAGCTTGAAAGATTATTGGTGGGGAGTTGTTCTCCAATGTAGGCTTCTTTTAATGGGGTGGTTCAAAGTTGGTGAATATGAGATACTTAATCCTTTGTTACAGCTTTGTTTCTGCTTGATAAATAGGTGACTGCAAATCCAGCGGAAATAAGATGATTTCCATGGCATATCTGTGATTTATTATATATTGGATGTTAAAGATCAGAAGCCCTAAAGAAGGCACTTGTTTGGATTCCAGGAAGAGAATAGGTAGTGGGTTGGTTTGGAATGGCATGTTCCAGCAGACGTATGGCAAGGCTTTGGTGGGAAATGACAGATTGTGCATATCCTTTGTTCTGTTGTTTAAAACCCGCTTGCTTGTTGTGGACTTGGTCATGGAGTTCCCTTTGCCAGTCCTTAAGGAAATCGGCAAGCATCTTGAGATTGAGGCCCAAGGATGCTTGCGCCTTGTCAACAAGCTTTGGCAACGTGCCATGTCACCTCTCTTTTTTCGTAGAGCGGTGATTGATTCCCCATTGACCCCCCATTACCTTAAGCTGCTGATAAAGCATGGGAAGCATGTCAGGCTCCTTGTCATAGATGCCCAGCTCAACCGTGACTACACTGAGCAAGACGTGATAGCCAACCTCTCCTCGTTCCCAAACATTGATTCACTTATCTTCAAAGTCAATGTCCTTGAAGAGCTGCTGATTCTCCAGAAGCTGTATGCAAAGCTTCCCCGTCTGCGCCATCTCCAGCTGCACTGGGAGGCTGATTTCATGCCGTTTAGATCGTGGATGGTGTTTGAACGGATCCACTCCCTTTGTGTTGTGATGCGGCATGGCCAGAATGTCTTTGCCTTTGTGCAGAAGATATCGTGCCCGTTTCTAAAGAAGCTCACCATTGTTTATGATCCCAGCATGATGTACCTTGAACAGATCCGCCTGGTCTTCCCCACTTTGGAGTCCTTCCATGTTGCGCTATCTCCCGCTGCTCGGACATACTCCATCTCTGTGGACATCAAAGACAGATGCTTCCTTGAGATCTCAGAGCACCAGACATTACGCTACCGCCTTATCACATCATTTCATCCCTCATATCCCAACCGAGCATGTCGCATTACCAAGTCCCAGAAATACGACATGGACCATCTTATCTCCCAAAGCCACAAGGTGCATCTGACCATCTACAACCTATGCCACCCAGTGTACAACATACTAGCCAGCATCGCTTTCCTGGACCGCATAGAATTCGAGTTCAACTGGGATTTCCCTCTGCGCCTGCAGCAGTACCAATTCTCCGCCAGGTGGGTAGGCTTCACCGTGATTGATGGGATCCTTCCGCAGCACATGGAATGGCTGGCACAATGCTTCCCCAACCTCACCACGCTTGAGATCAACCTTGCCTACACCGACTTTGTCTGGAAGGGAAGCTTCCCCAACCTCACCCAACTCATCTGCGAGAACCCCACCCCAGCCACCCTGGCCTTCTTAATCAACGCCACCCCCAACTGCCAGGCAGTGGACATTTACACTCCCGACTACAAGTTCCTCCAGAAGGAAGCCTTCTTTGAAAATTTCCCCACATCCGCTTCTGCCCCCGCGTCCCCCACTGCGCCATCCTCCGCGACTTCAATTTTTACTAAACACCTTCCTGTTTTATTCACCCGAACTCACTTACACTTAAGAGCTGCAACCGAATCATAATAAAAATCCCATCTATATTCCCAAGCCCATTGATTTTGCTATGTGATGCTAGGAATATCAAAGTGTTGCCATATAAGTGTAAACCCCACGGCGCTGAATTTTATAAGGTTTCTTCCTTAGGCTACATTAAACCTTCCTTCATGTTATGCCACATTAAACTTAATTTACTCAACTAACAAGCTCTTAAGAGGATCCACCCAATTTCAATTCCAAATTCCAAATCCCGATTTTCAATCCCAATTTTGGAGGTACACCATCCAATCCAGATATGTTTTCAAACAGCAGTTATCCTTTAATCCCATTTCCTTTGATTAATTTGACCTAACCCCTGGTGTCAACTTGCAGCCCACACCAGGAAGGGAGCCAAGTTTAAACTGACCAGCAACCCTTAGCAGAAGTGTACCAAAAAATTTCATAACCTCACATCCCAATTCCAAATATTCACCAACACCTCAAAGAATACAGGATGTACATTTATCATATCATGTTACAGCTATACTTTCACTATCAAATCCTTTAACCCTCCTCCTAACAAGAGCTAATATCCAACAATAAGGCAAGGGTAGGGTTGGACTTGAAGTTAGCTGAGGGCCTGGAGAGTTTGATGAGCGGTACCATATACTAGCCCAGAAAGGGTCATCCCCAGCAACTGTTAGAATCCAAACATCTCAAACATAGCATCATTCAAGCCAAAATTTTTCAGGAATTGTTTTGGCTCTTTATCATTTTTTAAGGGGACACAAATTTTATTAAGGTTCAGAGGTGGCATCTAAAATAGACACAGCCTTGGGAGGAGGGAAGTGGGGTTGTTAACATAGCAGGGTTGTATATCAGAGACTCTCAGTGTGCCTGTTTTTCCATTGAATTTTTTCATCTATTACCATCCAGAAAGATTCAACAATGTTTTCATGTGTTTTCTATTACCTTGCACTGTACGTCCAAACTTATATGTTCTCATCACTGTATTATTCATCAGGGTTTAATGTTTCTCTTTCATGATGACCACCTGATTAGGCTTGTTGCCATAGATAACACTAATTTGGGTGGTGTGTATGATCCACAAAGCCAGATGGTATGACACCGCCCTTATCACTACTGGTTTTCTTTCCAGACCTCTCATAAAGAAATGTCAAATTTGGTCTGAATCTAGCAGCTAAGTCAAGCATTGCAGCAACCTCTGTTCAGAAACAGGTTACAACTGGTTCTCTATCATCCAGTGGTTGTCAGTTTGGCTTAAATGATCAGCATTGATAACAAAAAGCAAAGCTGACTTTGATTTCAAACCTTTAAACAAGGCTTTAGCATCTAAAGCCAACCAAATCTTTAAACTGTCAGCATGGCAGATGTAAGACAAGTCCCTTGGGTCAAGGATGTAAAAAACAAAAACAGGACCCTATAGGCGCAAAGATCAGTTTTATAGGGGTTAGCTCTGAACCCAAAAACCATATACCTTTTAGTACAGAAATATATAATTTTAAAGCTTCAATTTCAGTATAGCTTACGTAAATCTATAATAATACAGGGCAGGAAGATACTTCCGTCAATTTTTGTTCTGATGACCAAACTTCTACCAACCAGCATTAAACACACTAGCTTTTCTGTTCCTCTGATTAAATACAAAGAAAACCAACCTGATTTTCTGCCAAAAAAACTTAAATCTAACCAACAGCTAACTTTGACAGCTAATAAGAACATAAACTACATGTCAAAATAAGCTTAAGCCTTTTCATCAAATAGAATATACCTAAAGATATTAAGTTTTAATAAAAATAAATTTAAGCTCCTGAAGTATAAAGATTTATTAGCAGATTAATAAAAAGTACCCAAACATCTTTAAAAGTAGATGCAGGAAGGCAAGAAAATAGTTCATTCAATTGGATATCCATAGTTATTCAACCCCAAAGCTCATAGCATTTGGGACCCCCTTCAGGTATTTTAGAATCCCATCCCACCTGTAGCCCTCATGTACTAGATTGTACACTGTGTCCTTCTTTAGTACATGCCAGCTTTTCTTGGGGGGAGTCAGGTTTTCAACGTCTCTAAGGGTTTTATCAGCCCGGTCTTTCAACTTGTTCAGGCCCACAAACAGCTTGCCAAAGGATGGCTTGCTAACTCCCACTGACTTGGCAGAGCGGTTACGCCATCCTTTCATGGCAGATGAGGTCATAATACCCACATCCAGGACATACTTCACATAGTTTCAGCTGACCTTGTTTTTCTCCTACCCATATATCTTTTCAATGAACTTTCCAGCCCACTGGTACTTGAAGTAGTCAATAACCCTGTCATTAGCTCCTTATCATCCACTTCCCCTCCATCTGTGTCCAGAATTTTAAATTATTTTAAGATATCATCCTTCTTTCAAAAGCACAGAGCAGAATACCTTTCAATAATCTTCTTGGCAATCCCTAAGGTATCTGAGGTGTACTTCCTATAAAGTTCCCTGAAGGTCTTTCTCTTTCCAAGAAAGGCTTGGCAGAGACCAAAGTAGCTGTCACAGTAGCTTCCATAATGCCAGAAATAAATTGTCCCAGCTGGAAGCCAAGAAAATCTGGAAGCCCATTGTTAAAGTTGTCAAAACCACAGGCTCAACCTGCCAGCAAGGTTCTAACCAAGCGGGTTTGTGACCCACAATCCAATTACCTGGTCACTCAAAGCCAGACTAGGAAGTCAACTCAAATTACCAAATCCAACAACATGAACAGATGAGGATCCTTTATGATGGATACCTTGTTTTGGCACTTGACTCATTATCAGGATCAAGCCACCCCCCTCTGCCATCTAACCGTGTGATCAACAATAATGTTCCTGTTATCCTTGATTCACATTGACTATATAATCACTATCTCATAATAAAGATTATCATCTAGCTTCTAAATATTTTGCTCCTTGTAACTCTGCTAAAACAGCACAGTTACAACATTGGTAGCACAGGTAGGTTTTCCATCCTACCTTATCTTGAAAAATTCTGCCTGTTGCCTGCACACGCCGTGGCCAACAAATCCTTAACAGAATTATGTCTGGCCTCTTGCCTGACTGGACTCTGTACACCCCTGGTGCTGAGATACCCGATGGCTTTGTCCTGTACCAGAACACAATGATCCCACTACCTGCCTTCAACGCCATGTTTGCACAGGGCTTCTTTCAGGATCCCTCCTCAATGCCGCAACCAGCCGACAAAAGCATCATGCCCACCTATGTTGCCCAAAGACTACAAAGCGCCGCCTTGGAACCTTTTGCCAGGGCCAACAACAACAACGCTGCCGCATGGATCCAGTCCGCCCAGAGCAAGCTGGCCCAGATGAAATGCCCACAGCAATTTTGGATTGCAGAAATTTCCATTTGCCTGACCCATGACGCTGGCACCTGGTGCAACAAGTGACACAATGAACACACCAACAAAAACTGGGATACCTTTAAGCAGGACTTCCTAGCAAGATTCATGCTTAAGGACACAGCACTCATGATAATCTGACAAGTAAAGAACCTGACCCAGACAGGCACCGTGAAGGAACTCACCTGCACCTACAAGGAACTCTGACTTTGTGCACCATCCAATATGGCCTTTGACACCCCAGCCACACACCTCATGTACTATAACATCCTCAAGTTGCATGTGATGAGACATGTGAACCTGGACCAGGGGATCAACCTGCAAAGCCTGTACCGTGAAGCAAAGAAAGCAGAACAAACCTCCAACACACTTCATAAGGCACAAACTGGGAAACAAGAGAGACCCAAGGATTCTCACACAGGCAGACGCTCCACTCAACCACCCCCTGGAAGTAGTGGGAATAACACCAACCATAAACCCACAAGCTCAAATGGACATGGGAATGGAAACAATGGCCAGTCAAATTGTACTCATTTCTGTATCACTGTCACGCAAGGCAATCAAGATGAGGGAAAAGCCCGGGGAGAGCATTAAGCAAGCCAAGCTCTCCTCACACAACTCTTGACTTGCCCAATGATGAGTACCAACCCAAGGACATGCACCAATATCCAATGATCCAAGTACCCTCAGAGGACCCGGTACTGTACATCATTGCCAGACATCCCAATAAACTGATGTCCTATCCTTTCTGTTTTTGCAGTTACACAGGCTCAGCACGCCTGGATTTGGGTGCAGATTGAACCCTGGTAAACAGTAGCTTTGTGGATAAGTTCAAGCTGGCCACTAATCCTTTGCAGATTAAAAATATGGTCCTGGCTGACAAACATCACATTGCTGTGACAAAGGAAATAGCCCCTTTCTCTGTCATGCTTGAGAACCTCCACTCCACCATCCAAGGTCCTGTCATTGACTTCCCAAAGCTTGACATTGTACTGGGACTAGACTGGTTATGAAAGAACAATCCTCACGTAGACTGGGCAACCTCAGATTCAACCATCAAGCGTGAAGATGTTAACCACCAGATCTACCCTGAATCTGTGGACCAACTCCTACATGACCACATCTTTGTATGCATCACAGAGACCTTGGACAAGAAGGAAAACCTGAAGGCAATTGACTGGGACTCCTGCCAGTACAAGATCATACACTTCAAAGATCACCAGGATACCTCCACACCTCAGGACTGCAAAATTGTGGTCCATCATCCAGAAATTTTCAAGGAAGCGCTGCCTGGGCTGCCCCCTGAGAAGCACATTCAGCACTCCATCCAACTCAAGGGGACTGTACCCCAGGCGCACCCTATCTACTGGCTGACCCCAAATGAAGACAAAACCTTGCGCACCTACCTCAAGGAGGCATTGGAAAAAGGACTTATCTTCCCCTCACAGTTGCCCTTTGGGGCCGCTGTATTCTTTGTGGCTAAGAAGGATGGTACCTTACGTCTGGTCACAGACTACTGAGCCCTAAACAAAGTTACCATTAAGAATTTTACCCACTACCACTGATTGACAACCTCTTCAATGCCTTAGGAGGAGCCACAGTCTTCTCCAAGATTGATCTGACAGCAGGCTACAACCAGATTTGCATCAAAGAGGAAGACATTCCCAAAACAGCCTTCTGCACTAAATACAGCTCCTACAAATGTGTGGTGCTCAACTTTGGCATGAAAAATGCCCTGTCCACCTTTTTAACCTTCATGAACAAAGTATTTGCGCCCCACATAGACAAGCACACCCTAGTGTACCTGGACAACATTATTGTCTACAGCTCCTTGATAGAACAACACCACAAGGACCTTGAGGCAGTCTTTACTACCTTGGCACAACACAAACTGTTGGCCAAGCCCTCTAAGTGCCAGTTCTTCCACAAGCAACTACCTTTCCTGGGACACATAGTCTCAAAGGACGGCATCAAACCCAACAGTCAAAAGATATAGGCCATCTGCAAGATGCCACCACCCAAGGATAAGTCAGAACTCCGCACTTTCCTGGGGATGGTGGCCTATGTACGCTGCTTTATACCTGACTGTGGCGTTTTGACTGCCCCCTTATCCGCCATAACAGGCGCCAAGTCCAAGTTTGTGTGGACCTCCCAACGTGACCTCTGTTTTAGACGCCTCAAGGAGAAACTCACAACAGCCCCCATCCTGCAATACCCCAAACGTGACGGGGAATACCAAATGGAAACCAACACCTCAGACGCATCCATTGGGGGAATACTACAAATCAAAAATAATGACGGTGACTTCCTGTCTGTAGCCTATGAATTGCAAAAATTGACAGATGGCAAGTGTTGATACCCTATCCACAACAAAGAACTGTTGGCTATTGGCACTTTCTGGTAAAATGGTGCTGTTACCTAGAACAGCAGAAAGAATTCACAGCATTAACCAATCACAAGTTGCTCATCTATTTTAAGACTCAAGCAAATCTGTTGCGCTGCCAAGCCCGGTGGATGGAGCTACTGGAGAGATTTAACATGCTCATCCAGTACAAACCTGGGGCCAAGCTTGCCATGGCAGATGCCCTGTCCCGTCTGTATGTCTTTGCTTCAAGAGGAGAGAATGGGCTTGACCCAGACTGGCCTCTCTTAGTGCTACAAACAAAAGATTAAGGTTTCCCCCCGGCACAACTGACATAATAAAGGAAACAGTCATCAAAAATGAGCACCTATTTGCTGATGTATATGGGACACTACACAGAAAAATGTCTGATGGCACAACCATTCCCTACATTCCCACACATCAGCAAGTTGACACCATCCTACGCTATCACAGAGACCTTGGACATACCAAGAGCTGAAACCTATATGAGTTCCTCAAGCACAAGGCCTGGTGGCCAACCTTATATTGCAATGTTCAAGAAGTTCTAGACCAATGTGAGGTATGCAAAAAATTTGCCAAAAGCAAAACCCCTCCAAAGTCAGTACTTCCCATCTGCACACAACTACCTTTCAAAGTATGGGCTCTTGACATTGTGGGCCCCATGGCAGGAAAACACAATGAAAAGAAATACATCATCACTGCCATTGAATTTGCTACAAGATGGCCAGTAGCCCAAGCAGTAAAGACACACACTGGCAATGATGTACAACAATTTATTGGCAAGGAAATAATCAGCAAGTTCGGAAAGCCAGAACTCCTGATAACCAATGGAGGGAAAGAATTAACCTCCAAAACCACCAACATATACCTCACAAAAAATGGGGTCAAACACACTGTAACAACACCATACCACCCACAGGTCAATGGACGTGTAGAGCGGCTTAATGGTAGCCTTGTTCAAGCCTTAGCCAAAATCACTGCCAGGAGACCTGAAGACTGGTTTAAGCAGCTACCAACTGCACTACTTGTGTGTTGAGCCCAAGTGAACAGATCCACTGGAAAAAGCCTGTTTGAACTGGTATATGGCACACAGCCAAATATCATTCAAGCATTGACAGGAACTGAACTGGAAATTCCAAGTGAAGTCCCTCTGCGCTCAGACCCTCACACTGTAAGAGCTAACAGCAAACAAAAAGTGAAGGAGAATGAGTGTCTAAAAAAACCTTTGTCCCCATCTGCAACAGACATGAAGTTGGGGACAAAGTTTGGGTCATGAATGTTGACAAGAGTAAACTACAACCCAAAAAAGTGGGGCCAGCAATCATTCTAAAGGTAAACAACAATAACACTTACCTTGTGCAAGGACTTGGAAAGCGTAAGCAAGACAAAACCCTACACCATGATTGCCTGAGACCCTGTAAAGCAAGACAAAAACAATAAGAAACTGCCCTGCCTGCCACAGAACAACAATTAGTCCAATACGGCGCCCGGGCTCCTGACAACCTCTCTGACAACCTGCTCCCAGAGGAGGCTGACCTTCAGTTAGGGGGTGTCAAAACCACAGGCTCAACCCGCCAGAAAGGTTCCAACCAAGCGGGTTTGTGACCCGCAATCCAATTACCCGGTCACTTGAAGCCAGACTAGGAAGTCATCTTGAATTATCAAATCCAGCAACATGAACAGATGATGATCCTTTATGGTGGATACCTTGTTTTGGCGCTTGACTCATTATCAGGATCAAGCCACCCCCTTCTCCCATCCAGCTGTGTGATCACCAACCATGTTCCTGTTATCCTTGATTCACATGAACTATATAATCACTATCTCACAATAAAGATTATCATCTATCTTCTAAATATTTTTCCCCTTGTAACTCTGCTAAAACAGCACAGTTACAACAAAGTTAAAAGAATTAAAGGAATTTTATCAAACCATCAACCAAAAGTGGGTCACAGCAGCCTCAGTTAATCAGCAGGATCCAATTGTACCTAACAAACTGACACAGATCAATATGAGTGATTAAGACTCACCCAATACGGCCTTGTTTTTTCAGAAAGGTCATCAGAAATCAATCATTCAAGGGTTTTTTTGCTTCCTGGGCAAGATACATGTTGCAATGCTGAGATGGGCTAGGAGCCATAGATTCAGGTGGTATTGCTGAGTTGATAAATTTGGTACATATTGAAAGTTTCCCATTATTCAAATCTTAAGGGTTGAGTCCTTCAAAGTCCTCAATAGCCCTAAAGCTGATATATTTGACTTTAACATATACCAATGCATCCAGTGGTCAGCCTGCCTTGATATACTCCCTAAAATCTGATTATAAAGTGTATTTTTAAAGGAGGATGGGGTCCAGTTCCAAGTTCTGTTCCGTCTGGTCCACCCAATGTTACTCTTATGCCTCCCAATGCTGATATCTTTACTGCAGAAATTGAAACTGAGACCATTGTTAACTCTCAATGTCCAGATTTTTATTATGAAGACTCTTTAATCTTGTCTCAGGAAATCTACTTAGCTTTACTCTGACTAGCCTTAATATTCCTATTAAATCCCAGCGTTTCCTTTGGAAATTTTATCAAACAATATCTGAAGCCATGTTGGTGGTTAGTTATCAACTTGATGTGGATTTGGTTGTTTATTCCTCACCACTTAGACATGGCTTTATACTATCCTACACTTTCTGTCACATTAGCCTCCTTGGATTGTACAGCCAAAGGATTTCTTAAAGGCTATAGACTGGGCAGCCTCAAAAGTAAGCAGGGCTAGCTTTGGGCTCCTGAGCCTGATCAAGCCAACATGATCCTTGGGTGGCCTTCAAGCTGAAGCAGGCATGGTCCCGTTCTCCTCCAAGACTATATTCAGGATCTCTTTCTTGATATCTTTGTAGTGAATAAATAGTTCTCCTTATTGGTTTCAATCATATGGCAGCAGATGAGAGACACTGCTCTCCCCCTGACTCTGTATGTACAGCCTGAAGCTGATCAAATATCTTGGGGCAGCTGATAAAGGTTGCATCAGATAGCTGAACCTTAAGCATTTTCATATAACTCTTGGCTGCATATATGATCATCCTCTCCTCAACCTCATTGGAATATTCATGAAGAAGGAATAGAGACTCATCATTAGCATACCTGACTTTATTATCAATGACAGATTCTTTTGCTGCTTCCAGGATGTTGATTGGGATAGAATCATCTATTCTTTTGTTGGTTATAAATCTGATGAGTTGATTAATAGTATGTACCATTGATTCCTGGGTATGGTTGGGATTTGTTAGGGCATGGGTAGCTATATCTGAGGAGGACATGTTTGGCTTCAGGGGATGTTGGTTATAGGGTATCACTACATTAGGAACTTAAACAGATCTTTAGGGCATGGATGTCATGGCCCATACCAGAGTGCAGCTGGACTCCCACAGGGGAGGCAGGCCGGGCCTGGAAGGCCATGTACACAATAGACGCTATGCAAACCAGGTAGTTTAGAGCAGTGGCTAGGGGGCGCCAACTCCCAGTATGGGGCACAACTTGGTCAGTCAGCCCCAATACTGTGATATAGACAAACCCCAGATTGCTAAAGTCCTGGGTGGGAGGCGCGTTGGGAAGAGGAGAGGCAGTTGGAATATCCTTCATTGCTGGTGGCAGATCCAGGTGATGGGGATGAAAATACTCCAGGTCAAGGGCGCAGGGCAGTTTGGCAAGGACAACAGGAGTATGGCTGGGAGGATATGGGTATGCAAGTTTGTATTGAGTAGTGGATTCACAAATGGATGTAAAGAGAATAATTAAATTTGAGCAAAAATAGACAATTCCTGCAATAAAATAATAAATTCTAGACATAAACTCGCTTTATTAAGATGTCAACAGTGAGGAGTGCTCCCCCCCTCACTAATTATACTTACTGAAGATTCTGTGGCCTTTTGTGCCACCAGAGAACTGATGGCATCATTTGGAGTTGGATTTACAATTTTACCCAGAATTTGCGTGCTTGGCCAAGAGGGTGAGATCTCATTGGCTGCTATAACATGAACCTTTTGAAATTTGCAGCATGGCAAGTTGCTACAGTTATTTTTAGCTCCCGCAATGAATTGATTGTCTGATTGCGCAATCAAAAAGTTACACTCCCAATTTGCCATTTCCTAATAGGTAGGTGGCCCAAATTTGATAACAGGCTTGATGCCAGGGATTTGAGGCTTGTGTGCCTCTCAAATCCTGGGCCATTCACTAGTCAAAAGGGGGGTATTGTGCCCTGGAAAGTGCTTTGTGGGGGTTTCCACGCTGCATGTTTAATTAACTCTAAAGAGGCCAACTGACTGTCCAGGGCAATCTGGGCCCTGACATCATACCCTACCATAGTTGAGCTTGCAGAGCACAACTCTTTACTCTGAGACTTATATTCCTTTAGTAGGATGGCGGCATTCTCCAGGTTGGATTCAGGTTCTCAAGTATTCTCTTCATGGGGGTATCATTTCCATTTGATCAGGAAGTGAGGTTTTTGGTACCAAGTTTTTGTCCCAGGATGGCTTTGACCTTGTGTTCTGTGAAGCTTACTATTTTGATGGGTGGGGGAGCTGTTCTCACTATCTGGTGCAGGAGAGAAGGTCCTTTCTTTTTTGATAACAGGGAGCGGTAGAATATGTTGTGAATCTTCTATCCAGAGGGGAGTTCTAGTTGGTATGCTATGATGCCAATGCGTTGTAAGACTTTGTAAGGACCTGTTTGTTGGGGGCTCAAGCTAGCGCAAGGGGCAGTGGTCTTGATGTTCTTAGCTCTGAGATACACAAGGTCTCCTACTTCAATTGGGGGCCAGGGCTTTGTTTCTTGTTGACAAAATCCTTGTATACTTGTACTGCTCTTCTCAGGTTCTTGGCGCATTCTTATTGGCATGTGTAGATGTTGCTAACCCAGTCTCGTCCTTTGGGGTTGTTAGCTTCCTCTGTGGGGGGCATCCCATGTGGGGTTGAATCCGTAGTTGGCTTTGAAGGGGGAAATACCAGAGGAGCTGTGGTCTTGGTTGTTGTATGCAAACTGAGCCATTGGTAAGTGGGATACCCAATTGTTCTGTTCCAAGTTAACGTAGCATCATAAGTACTGTTCAAGGATCTGGTTCACTCTCTTGGTCTGTCTGTTGCTCTGGGGGTGGTATGCGGTAGACAACAATCTTTTTATTCCCAAGTCCTTTAGGATTTGGGCCCAAAACTTAGAGGTGAATTGTGGGCCTCTGTCTGAGACCACTTCTTGTGGGAGTCCATGGTTCATGAATACTCGGTTACAGAATAGAGTGGCGGTTTCCTTTGCAGTTACTTTGGTTGTTGTTGAAATGAAGTGAGCCATCTTGGTGAAGAAATCAACAATTACAAGAATGGCGTTGAATCCTTTTGAATTGGGTAGCTCCACAATGTAGTCCATAAAAACTGACTTCCAAGGGCCTTCTGCAATCTGAAGGGATTGTAGTAGTCCTTCTGGCTTTTCTTGCTTAGGTTTGGTACGTCTGCATGTCTTGCAACCACTGAGGTATCCTTCAATCTCTGGCTTAATCCTGGGCCACATGTAGGTTCTCTGAATCACTTTGAGAGTCTTTGTACGTCCAGGGTGTCCTGACATGGGGGAGTTGTGGTATTCCTTCAGTATCTCTAAGCGCATTGAGCTTTCTGGTACATAGGTGCGTCCATGTAGCTGCAGGGTGTTTCCATGTAGAGAGTAACTATTTTGGTAGTATCAACTGTTGATATATTTCTTTAATTTTTCCATGATGGAGATGCAGTGCTGGTCTACAGTCTGAGCTAGTTGGATTTCTTCTCTTCTACTGGCTAGCCCCAGGAATAGGAGCATTGGCTAAATCATGTTTGGGGACAGCACAGATTTAGTGTTGAATTCTTCAATCTCTTTGGCGCTAGGAAAAAGGTTGTCTCTTTGGCTTAGTAAAACAGGTAAAATGTTGATCTTGACAGGTTTGTAGCTGATTGATAAGTTGTAATCTGCTAGGAATAGGGCCCATCTAGCTTGACAGTAATTTAGTTGTTGCAGTTTGAAGAAGTATGTCAGGTTCTTGTGATCAATCATGATTCTCACAGAGTGGTTGGTGTCACACAAGTATCTTCTCCAATATTTCAAGGACTGGATGATAGCAAGCATCTCTTTATTGTAGATGGGGTAGTTTAACTCAGGCAGAGTGAACTTCCTTGAGTAGTAAGCTATAGGGTGCAGATTACTATCATGCCCCTCCTGAAGCAACACCCCCTCAATGCAAAGTCAGAGGCGTCTGTTTCCACAATGAAGGGCTTATTGTAAACCGGCATTGCCAAGACGGGGGCAGAAACAAAGGCGTTCTTTAGTGACTCAAAGGCTGACTTGGCGGTATCATCTCACACAAAAGGGTGTTTCTCAGAGGTGAGGCGGGTCAAGGGCAAGCAGATTGGAGAAAAATTTTGGACAAATTTCCGGCAGAAGTTTGCCAGGCCCAGGAAAATTCTGACCTCCTTGCAGTTCTTAGGTTCAGGCCATGATGTCACGGCCTCTATTTTATCAGTTGTCATTGCAAAACCTTCTTTCAGTATATTGTACCACAGCAACTCTACTTATTCTTGAAAAAACTCACATTTCTGGAGCTTAATAAAGAGTCTGTGTTCCTTGAAGTGTTGTAGGACAGCTTGAAGGTGTTCAGCATGTTCCTCAGGTGTGCAACTGTAAATGAGGATGTCATCTAAGTAGGCTACACAACACTGGTCTTTGAGTCCTCCCAAGACCACATCCACCATAGTTTGAAAGGTAATGGGTGCGTTGCACAGCCCAAACAGCATAACCAAGTATTAAAAAAGACCTTTCCTAGTCTTGAAGGAAGTTTTTCATTTTTTGCCAGGCCTGATCTGGATCTGGTTATAGGCATCCCTCAAATTAACCTATGAGAAAACGTTGGCTCCTGAAAGCTGGTATGAGAGGTCTTTGGCATTGGGTACAGGGTATCTTTTCTTCATTGTGATGCTTTTTAGGTCCTGGTAATTGACACAAGGACGTAATTTGTCACCCTTCTTTTTAACAAACAATAGAGGGGACAAACAAGGAGATTTGGAGACATGTATATATCCCTTCTTCAACATCTTGTCCAAGTACTTTCTTAAGGCAGCTTGTTCCTTCATGCTATAACTATAGACGGGTCCATGCTTAGGTTGGTTTCTGGGGAGGAGGTCAATGGCGTGGTCAAACTGGCTATGTTTTGGCAAGGCAGTGGCTTCTTCTTTGGAGAAGACAGACTCCCAAGGCTTCAAACATTTTAGGATCTCAGCCTTAAAGGGTTCCATGGTGATGTTGTTTAACTCAGGGGTATGCTGGGGGTTCAGGCAGGGAACCTCTAAGGTTTGGCTCTAATGAGTGACAGTCACTTGATGGTTCTTATAGTTCAAGTTCAATTGGTGGTCAACCCATCATTTGAAATCTATCACTACAGGTTTGGGAAGCCTCTCCATGACGTGGAATCTGGTGGGCAGCAATCTCTTGTTTAACTTCAGGGAGACAAACTCTTCACATTATTAGGACAGGTCTATTGTCTTGTTACCCAAGGTTACCAGTCAGGAATTTCCCTGGATTGGTACACCAAGTTTCTCAGCTAAGCTATGTTCCATGTAGTTGAGAATTGCCCCACTGTCTAGGAGAGCTACAGTGTTCACCTCATGGTCATTATAACATAAGGTAGTATCAATGATAGGATAAGATTGTGAAGCGTTATTTATTGCTGAGATGGTTGCTCCTTGAGTTTCATTGGAGCGGCTAGTGCAGTCCTTGGATAAATGGCCACTCTGGTGGCAATAGAAGCATAGTCCACTTATGACATGGAGTTGGTACTCTTCAGGGGTCATGTTCAAGCAGGGCCTACTTGTACCAGGGGTTTTAATGTTCTGGGGTTGGCCAGTGTGGTACCCTTGTGGTTGGTTGAAGTCCATGCCTCTGGCAATAGCCAGGAGCTTGTCTTTGGGAAGGTCACATTGGTGGTGTCTCATTAGGCTGGCATGGTGTGGGTTCAGACCGTTTCTGAAATGCAAGCCTGATATGTTGTCAGGAATCTTGGCTTCATCTGCCAGGCGTAGGAATTGTTGTACATAGGTCTCCAGGTTGTCTCTTCCCTGGATCAGGTGGATGAGCCCCATGTAGGCTTGGGTCTTGGCCCCAGCAGGTGTAGTTGCAGAGTTTATTCTCTCCAGGAATTGATCATAGGAAAGTATGAGGTCTGTGTCTTCCTCAAGGCAGGTCAAGAAGGTTTCTCTGGCATCATCCTTCAGTTAGGCGGTCACCATCATAACCTTCTGGGCGTTGTCTCTGAAGCTCTTGGGGTGGGCGCGGAACAAGGCATTTATCATGATCATTCCTTTTCTGAAACCAGCCAAGTCCAATTTTGGCAGGTCAGGAAAGGTTGTGGGGGCAGCAGTATTCTGGTTTGAGGTGGAGATGATCACAGTCTTGACCTGGGATGGCTTGGCAACAATTTCTTCTTGGCATTTGTTTATTTCTTGTTTCTTGGTCAAATACTGTCTTAGGTAGTAAGCTGAGGTCATAAATAAAAGCATACAAGATGCTCCTATAATCAAATAAGAATAGGGGCCCAGGGTTACTAGTTTAGATATGGTTGGCATACTGTCACGGCCCATACCAGAGTCTGGCTGGACTCCCACAGAGGAGGCAGGCTGGGCCTGGAAGGCCATGTACACAATAGGCACTATGCAAACCAGGTAGTTTAGAGCGGTGGCTAGGGGGCGCCAACTCCCAGTATGGGGCACAACCTGGTTGGACAGCCCCAATGCTGTGATACAGACAAACCCCAAATTACTGAAGTCCTGAGCAGGAGGCGCGTTGGGGAGAGGAGGGGCAGTTGGAATATCCTTCATTGCTGGTGGCAGATCCAGGTGATGGGGATGAAAATACTCCAGGTCAAGGGCACAGGGCAGTTTGGCAAGGACAACAGGAGTATGGCCGGGAGGATATGGGTATGCAAGTTTGTATTGAGTAGTGGATTCACAAATGGACACAAAGAGAATAATTAAATTTGAGCAAAAATAGACAATTCCTGCAATAAAATAATAAATTCTAGACATAAACTCGCTTTATTAAGATGTCAACAGTGAGGAGGGCTTCTCCCCCCTCACTACTTATACTTACTGAAGATTCTGTGGCCTTTTGTGCCACCAGAGAACTGATGGCATCATTTGGAGTTGGATTTACAATTTTACCCAGAATTTGCATGCTTGGCCAAGAGGGTGAGATCTCATTGGCTGCTATAACATGAACCTTTTGAAATTTGCAGCATGGCAAGTTGCTACAGCTATTTTTAGCTCCTGTAATGAATCAATTGTCTGATCACGCAATCAAACAGTCACGCTCCTGATGTGCTATTTCCTGATAGGTAGGTGGCCCAAATTTGATAACAGGCTCAATGCCAGTGATTTGAGGCTTGTGTGCCTCTCAAATCCTGGGCCATTCACTAGTCAAAAGGGGGGATATTTTTTCCTGGAAAGTGCTTTGTGGGGGTTTCCATGCTGCATGTTTAATCAACTCTAAGGAGGCCAGCTGACTGTCCAGGGCAATCTGGTCCCTGACAATGGATATGTTGCAACTAAACCAATTAGAGTTCAGTATTTGATTAGGGAAGACAACAGTTCAATAGAAAAGACAGGAATGAATAGAATAAGGTATCATTTATTTTAGAATATTGTAATTAATATACTATATGGGGAAAGCCACAAGGCCACAGGGGGTGGCATAGTGACATGTTCCATGTAAGGTTTGAAGCCAAGGAATAACTTTTGCGGGGACCAGCAAGTCAAATTGACAACACTCCTAATTAGGAGAAAGTGCCCCTAGTTTAATATTGCCATCAAATTGATCCATGTTATTAGATACATCAAGGGGCAACTCATTGAGCGCCCCCTGTGTATTTTAAGATACATTGGTAGATAAGGAGGGAAGCTCAATTGCAACAGATACTAATTCTCTAAAAAGGGAGATGTTAGGGATTCTAATCTATTAGTCACTACTTTTAAAGGGCATCCTTTATTCTCACGTTTGAATTGCTTCAGGACACCTGATCAGAACATGTTTTGCTATAGAGGTATTATCCCTCATATACAACATATGGCCTCCCCAGGGCATTCAGCATGAAGAAGCATGAGGAAGCTCATCAGGGATGATGAGCTTTCCATCCTTGTTGCAGAACCTATTTATTCTCTCTGTCTCAAAGCCGGGAACATCCTATTAGCCTGCCTTTTGGTTGGCCCTTTTTATTGAAATTAAAGTTACAGCTGGTGTGGGGATTTAGGTGGTCTTGGATGGATTCTTTTCCTTGTACTGAGCATTTCTTTATATGAAACTTCTTGTCCATCATCCTTTGATGTTTCATCTTTAGTTTCTTGGGTAGGCTTCTTAGATATGTCTTCCTTCTTTTTCTTGTCTTCCTTTGACTTGTGGCTTCTGGTGAGTGTGCCATCTCCTTCACTGTTGCAGAAGGACCTTTCTGAGGTTCTGATGTTGAGAATATCTGATTGCTCTTCAGAAGGTCTGCTGGCTTTTTTTGGGCACTGGCTTCCTTAGCCTTGTTGGCTGACTTGAACTGTTTTTCTGTGAGACATACCTTAGCAAAAACTAATGTTCTAAATATATGTTGTTTTAAAAAAGTTGAATTTTTAAACCTGTATTTTTTTGTTTCATTATTATTTGTTCTGATTTTATTTGTTCTATTTTTATTGCCTTGTTTTTATCTGGTTTGTTTTTTGTTGTTTCAGGTTTACTAATAAATATTATAGTGTTTCTAGTTAACCTTAAAAAGTGCATTTTTGAGGAAGATTTTAAGTAAAGGCTTCAAGATAATATTGTAAGTTATTTTAGTGAACTCAAGAAAGGCTTTAGAAAGCTTTTATAGTAGGATTCTGGGGGTTGATATTGGGGGCAACCACCAGAATTTAAATTGTATACATGTAACATCCTCCATGTTGACAATCCTAAATTTTATTTTGGCTTTATTTTTTACAATTTTACTTAAAACCTGAAAATTAACATCAAATTTAACTTTTAACATTAGAAACAATTAATTAGGTAAAGAAATCAAATAAATACAATAAAAATACAGATATATTTTTTGGGAATTGTTGACACAGAAGATGTTTCATGTAGACAGTTTAAATGCTGACAGTTACCAATATCAGGTGGTTTTGGTTTTTAATTAATTAAGCTTTCTAAAGCTTATTTGGTTCTGAAAATAAATTTCTAACTTTTATTTTGGCCTAAATTTTGTGTTTGACAAAAATTGGTCTTATATTTCACTAGTCTAAAAACCTTTACCCAGCTAAGGGTTTTAAGGCTTGGAGCAGTTAATCCTTAAGATTTGACGGAAAATATGCTCCAAAAAAGCCAAAAATATTACTGTCAATTCAGAACCTAAACATAAAAATGCGGGATTTTTAAATCCTTGGTCCAAATTTTGAATCACTTTTGCAGGCAACTCAGCTGAGTGAAAAATAAAACATTTAATAAAATCAACCATTTAATTTGACTTTTTTTTGATTTATTTAAATTGGCAAACTTCAAATCTCTTGAGCAGATAACTCAACTAACAAAGGACAAAACACAGCAAACAAATGCAGGATACATGAATCAGAAATGCAGGATTATAATGTACAATTTAATATTTCCTGTATGTCAAACAAATCATAGACAATATGGAAAAATCAACCAATCTTAAATTGCGGGATTGTCAAACCCAAGAACCAAGTTTCAAATCATAATTGCAAGGAATTTGAAATAAATGTAATTTATGGGTGTCTCAAACAGGAAGTCAAAGGATCTAGAGTAGATTTATGATAATTCTTTTAGGAATCATTGGCATTCTTAAAAATCACCCTATTCCATTTTAGGATGGCTAAAATTTAGATCCTACTATTCACCAACTTAAGACACTTAACAATAAAATTGATTAAAATATAAAATTCTCTTTTTGAGTTTAATTTTTTAATATAAAATTTATTATGCCTTCTTTTAAAAAACCAAAAAACAAGCTGTTCCCTGGCCTTGACAAAATCATGCAGGGCTACACTGGGTCTTCCAACAGTGAAGCCTCTGTCTATGGTCATTCTCAACCCTCAGGCCCCTCCCCAAGCACTACCCAGGAGTGTGTTCTTTCTCCTGTGTCCTTAAGCATAACCCTGTTTGCCCATCACGCACAGGCAGCTGCTAACCAAAATCACGTATCAACAATGGTATCCAGAACCAGCCAATTGAGCCAGGGGGTCACCCAGGGAAGTTGGAATCCAGAAACAGCCAATCAGATGACAACATCCAGTTCTCAAGACAGACACATCCCACCTCTAGCCAATCAGCCTTCAAGATGCAGAAGAAAGCTAATTATCCCAGAATAGTTCTTGAAATGATTGAAAAGAGAGGTATGTTTATGTCCTGTGGGAAAATTACAGCCATGGTGGGTTTTGCAAAGTCCACTGTGGCTGCAACCCTGCAAGCTCACACCAATTGTGGCCCCCTCCCAGAAGACCCCAGCTGGTGCCCATACGTCAACTGATAGCAAAAAAAGCCCATCCCCTTATGATGACCATTATGGAACGTGACCTGTGGATGCCCCTGGTCCAGGTTTGTCTCCAACTGGGACTTCATGGCATTTTCACAAATAAAAGAACAGACAATTTGTGGATGCATGGAGTTGTGGTTACTGCTAGAATCTTGTCCAATCAATTTCTCACTGGCCCCAGTTTAGTGGATACCAACCCATACAATTCAACCATTATTAATTTTATTAAAGGGAGGACAATGAGGACATGTAATGACATCATCTTCTTGTTGCATTTCAAGATTTCTGCAAGCATCCAAGATTATGGAGAAAAGCGTATCTAATCTGGCATCTACAAGCGCAGCCCAATCTTGTATCAATTTGTTAGGGTTGTGTTATCAGTTTCCCCATTGGGTGTCAATTATTACTCAGCAATATCAAACACCACAGATGGGTATGCCTACCAGACAAAGCTCAAGGACATGCTGGAGGAGTGGGCTATCCAAAAAGCTGTGTACACAGTTGTACTGAGTGTGGAAATGGAGCAGCAGGAATGGGCAACCAAAGAAATTAGGGCTGCAGGGCATACCTGTTGGTCCTACCCCATCAACCACGCTGACATGCATTTTGCAGATGTATGTCTTTACAATTTTGGTTCAGCTCTCAGGCGCTTAAAGCCTGCCACATACAATGAACTTGGCACCCAAATTGAGAAAGGGTATGAGCCTTTTCCTTTCATATTTTTCCAGGATTTATCTGATCTTGTCATATTCTATGCAAGTGATAGTGATAAGTCCAGAAAGGACTCCCGCCTCTCCCACGCCAATCCATTTGGTTTCTCAAGCCCACATATGTGACAGAAGAAGAATTTGAGCAATTGAATTAATCATCTTTTGCCGCCTCTTCCCAGTCAACAAATCAAGCCTCTTCATCTCTCCCATCAAGACCAAGTCAACCACCTTCCAACCCTGACTCCCAAACCACCACCCATTCCTTCCCCATTACCTCTGATGCTGTCTTTTTCACAAGCGCATATGATGACAATATACATTCTGCCCATTCCCTCCCCTACTTGTCCTCTGATGAGTAAAATAAACCCTTTCTTTGTGACAACTTATTAAAATTGATATTATTTCTTTTGATTTATAATTAATAACATATTCTTTTTACATTATTGACATTACCATAATCAATAAAATGTTGTACATTTGATGTGGTAACATATGGTTATTTGCATTAATATTTTTCATTATCAATAATAAATTAAGGACCACAAATATAAATTTTATATCTAAATATCAGGATTTAACACATACCTGCAATATTCAAAATGTAATTTTTACATTTGTGGACCTTAATTTATTATTGTCAATGAAAAATATTCATGTGTTGAAGGTAGTACTATAAAGACCAGTTTTTTGATGTAATTTAAACAAAATGTCAGATATCTACAACTTGATAAATGAATTAGAAGCACACCTGAAAAATGTTGTTAAACTAGAAAAAAATACCAGAGAATAATAACAGGAAAGCTGGGTAACAAGGGCCAGCCACTGATCCAGCCAAAGGAAGATGCTCTGGATAAACTGGGAAATATTATAGATGAAAAGAACAAAGAAGCGTTACTTAATCTACTGTAAATTCAGAACCTGAACGTAAAAATGTGGGATTGTCAAATCCTTGGTCCAGATTTAAAATCACTTTTGCAGGATGGCCTTTTTTTAATTAAATTGATTTTTTGAGTATTTATTTGAATATTTGAAAATTCAGGAACTCATAGACACTTTGCAAAGTTCAAGTTGAGCTGCATAAATCCAATGGACAAAATGAAGTAACTGGAATCAGATTCTAAGTGTTCAAATCAATCAACCATTTTCATTAAGTTTACTATGTTTTTTGAAATTGCAGGATTGTCAAATCCATGAACCAAATTTCAAATCACTTTTGAATGCCACTAGTAAACTCAGATATTAATTGCAGGAACTGAAATCCAAATTTAATGTACACTAAGCACACTAGGAAGCACCAACCCAAATAAAGAAGCTCCACCACAACTAAAATCAAACTAAAAATTCAATCTCAATAACCATAACTAGACATAAAAAGTTATTAAACTTTAAAATCATCCAAACCCAGAAAGTATACAATATTATTCACTTCAAATCACAGATATAGAAATTCTGTTACTATTCAAGGCTAACTCAAGAGAAAATAACTACCCACAAATAAACCAATAAATCCATATAAATACATATTTAATCTAAAATATATTTTTTATTTTGTTTTTATGGACCGTCAATCACATTCTCAACCTGCTCCTGCACCAGCCCGTGGGGCAGCCCATCCACAAGGGCGTCCCAGAGGGTCCAAGAACAGACCCAGAACCTAACTCAAGGGGAGTCATGCTGATACACAGGCCTCCCAATGTGTCATTGCCAGCCAACCATCCCCGCATCCCAAGCCCGATCAACCAGCCTGAATCCCAGACAGAAGCCACTCTCAAGGCCTGCCACCAAAGTCCCCTATATCAGGGTCACTGAGAACACTGAGGCTACTTACACCTCCACCATGTACTCAGTTGTCACCTGGCCCTGCACTCTTGATCCAAGAGTTGCTACTTCCTGCCCCTGTGTTTTTGACACCTCCTATGAGCCATTGGCCACCACTGAAGAGCCATCTGCGCCTGTATCATATGCCACCATTGATGGCACCAGCACAAACAAGCGTGATCCTACCTTCTACACAAAGGTCCTCATACCCTGTGTTGAGCCTGGTAGCCAGAATGCTGTGGTACCTGCCAAGGGCCGGCATTGGTTGACAGATAGTGAGTGTGAAGCTCTCCTCAACTGCTTGAACGGGGGAATGTTGGTTTGGGATATTGTGTCACAATTTGGTGTCACAGCCAGATACATTGCCGACATCAACACCAAGTATGGCAACACCGGGCAAATTGCCAAATCCACCAAGGCAAAAAGACAGCCCAAACTGCTTCAGCCTATTCACATTGACACAATCAAGCAATGGGTAGCCAAGGATTGCCACCTGGACACACTTGCTGTCCAATCAATGCTTGCCACAGAGTTTGAGCTTTCTGTTTCTAAAACTCTTGTTTAAAAAGCAATGTTTGATTTGGGCTTCTTGTGGAAGATGCTTGGAGTTTCTCTGTACAATAGAAACAGTGAAAAGACCATCAAGGATTGACGCATTTATGCCAAGACATATCTGGCACTAAAGGAGACTGGGAATGTCCAGTTCTTCTATATCAATAAATTGTTGTTTTCCTCCTCACTCAGGTCTAGACATGAGTGGGTCAAGAAGGGGTCCAAGAACGGCGTAGCCTATTGTGCAGCTGTCTGTTCCCAGACCTATTCCATGGTTGCACTTCTTGGTCCTTGCGGGTTGGACCAGTGTCAGATGATTAAAGGCTCCCATAACAGCAGGACCTTTCTCATTTTCTCTGAGCCATCAAGGAGTACCTACAGATAAATTACAGTGGCACAACCAACATTGTTGTGCTTGATAATGGGCTCCACAAAGTGGATCTGGTTATGTCCAAGTCCCCCCATTGACAAAAACAGCCATTCTGCCAGCCACTGCCTTGCAGACTGCCCAATGAGACTCCTCTTCCTTCCACCCTATTCTCCATTTCTGAATCCAATCAAGGAGATGTTTGATTGGATCAGGAATAAGGTGAAACAAGGCCTCCCTCAGGACACAGAGGATATCTTCAACATTCTTGAGATCAGCCAATTTGCAATGTCACCCAATGTGATGGCAGCATTCTATGAGCACTTGGAATCCTTCCTCCCTAAAGCCCTGGCCTCCAAGCCAATCAGATAAATGGGCGCTCCGGGTTTTATTTAGTTTTAATTTTATTTATTTTGTTTTTATTAGGGCTCAATAATTATTATTTATATATAATAATGTGACTTTTGAATGTATTATAGACATATAAGAATACATAGAAAAGGTATTTAAAATTAATTATACTAGGTATGAGGAATATATTTTTATTATAATGCACTGAATATTATTATTGGCTTTTGCACTAGTAAATAAATAAATTAATTAAAAAAAGATAGAAATAAATTAGTTTATTTAAATAATTGTGAATCCTTGATGGTACTTTGGCTTTTTTAAGCCACAAATTGGACCTTGCATGTCATCATCTGGTCCTTGTTATTTCAGTGCCACTATAACCACACAACACGGTAACCAATGATTTTCATGTATTACTTACTAATTAGTACTTAGGATGCAGGTCAAGTATATCAGATATGTTTATCAAATCACATTACAAGGGAAAGGTAATTTGAGTTCTAAACAATCACTTGTTTAGAATATAAGTAGAGCGGGCCACATGATGCAGATAAATTCAATTCTCATTGTTTGTATATGTAATAAATGAACCCGTACTTGACGAGCTAGTAAATAAAAACATTTTTAACTTATTTTTAATATTTGATGTGGTTGCAACTTTAACTAATGTCTTGTAATATATTTAGATATATTAATATTATAATTTACATACTAAAATTTAAAATAAAAATTAAAATATTAAAAGTAAAATTATAATTATAAATCTTAAAAGTTAAATATTAAAGTTTAAATAATTGAAATATAACAATTTTATTAAATTGTGATTTATTCAATATCAAAATATTTGATATTAAAAATTTTAATACTGTAATATGTATTATTAAAATTTTAATATTAACTTTTAGATACTAAATTTTTTAATATTTAAATATGTAATATTAAAATTTTTATAGTAAAATTTTAATATTACATATTTCAATATTAAAATTTTTGTATTAAAATATAAAAAGGTAAAAAAACTTAATTTTCAAGGGGAAAATATTTATTGGGGGATGTTGATTGCAAAGGGAATGCTATTATTCCAGGGAATTATACCCCAAAATTAAGTTTTTGGCTAAAGCATCTAATTGGATCCACATACTCTTCTGTACGTGGTGGACAACCCTGGATGTGATTGCTAGAGGGGTGGTGCCCTGTACCCCGGTGGTTGTTGATTGTTTGATAAAAGGCAGGCAGGTGAGGGAATCAATCAATAGGTTTTTTTCAGGGGGCACATAGTACCTGTATAGCGTTGCCAATGCAAAGGAGTCATACAGGACGTGCTCAACTGTCCTATATCCCTGTGGTGTCTTCTGGCAGTCAAGGGCTACACGGCAAATATCCATGTGAATAGGTACATCCTCCAACTTTTTAACATTGGTTTTTAATATGCAGTGTAGGAGGATTCCCAGGTATACCGCAACGTGGATTCTCTGCAAGGTATACTTTTCTGAGAACATGCATAATTTTTTGAAAGTTTGAACTAACCTATTAATATAGGATGTTTGATTGAACTTGAAGAGGGTTCTGGGGGGCGCCTGACTTGAATCAGCCCCCCAGGCCTTGGCAAACAATATTAATAAAGGTTTAAAATTATTCACGAGGACTGCATCCCCAACTTTATTTGACAGTGCCTTAAATACTTCATTAAAAATTGCAGTTTTTAAATATTCAGTTCCAATTTGAAAGTCAGTTTTTATTAAATTCTTTTCATATTTGTTGATGTTTGTGAAGGGGAATCTTTGAATGCTTTTGTACATATATTCATCAAAGTTCAGTTTGATATCCCTGCAAATTTCATTCATTTCTTTGATTTTGATATTTGATCCTATTTCATATGCTTCCCTTATCCATGGCAAGCACCCCGCAGGTGGTGAATATTCCCTATCTTGAGCTTCAATATTAAAAAATTATTCATATTCTGTTGAATTATTTTATTTATTTGGTTTTTATTTATTTGTTTTACAGGGGCCACCAGTGACTGGTAACCCCTGTAAAACCAACTTGGCGTAAAAGCCGCCACTTCCGCGACCTCATCCCCATTCCTGGTGATGACTAAAATAAATATAAGTAAAACATAAAAAGACTTACTAATTGCTTCCCCTGTGGCCCCCTCAGCCACAGGCGCCACTTTGGCAAACTTCATGAGCGTTGGATGCTCTTCATTAATTTTTCTAGGCTGAATTTTTCTTATCTTTCTTGCAACTTGTGTTTCTTCTTGGTTTTCATTTGATAAAGTTTCTGTATTTCTTGAAGCGCTTCTGCTTCTTGATTGTGTTTCATTTTCATCTGTTTCCATTTGATTGTTTTCCTCTTCATTGGTGTTAATTTCCTTTTGAATTTCAGTTCCTTCAATTAGTTTGATCTTATTGTTTTCTTTGGCCCCCTGCCAGAACTCCCACAAATTGTAGGCTGCGTTGTTGAACTTCAGACTTGATAAAATTGCTCCCTGTAGATTAAGTAATGCTTCTTTGTTCTTTTCATCTATAATATTTCCCAATTTATCCAGAGCATCTTCTTTTGACTGGATTAGTGGCTGGCCCTTGTTACCCAGCTTTCCTGTCACTATTTCCCTGATATTTTTTTCTATTTCAACAACCTTTTGCAGGTGTGCTTCTAATTTGTTGATCAAGTTATAGATTGTTGACATTTTGTTTGAATTCCATCAAAAAACTGGTTTTTATAGTACTATCTTCAATGCAGACATATTTTTCATCATCATTAATAAATCAAAGACAATAAACGTAAATATTGCATTAGAATATTGCAATTAGACGTCAACTCTTGATATTTTGATATTATGTGCATAACTCAATGCATTTTGTTTAATAAAATCCATTGTAAACTTGGCCTTTTCCATTATAATTTAATGAAATGGACTGTGTTTATATTAGGGACATTAACGCTTAGTACAAATATTGAAAATTAGTGCATTTTACAGCCTGTATATTTACCTATTGGTAATAATTCTGTAAACTTTTCAGTTGGATTTTGCAAGGTAATAATAATGTAATGGGTTAATAAATTACTGTTTATTGTCATTAATTGGCTGATTTTCTTTGCTGTGGTGATTGTGCATTTTCTGATATTTACGCACTAGTATCCAATTGGTTGGCTTCACATCCAATTGCACAGGCAATAGGAAAACAAGCCGCCACCCCAAAACTGGATGTGGTCTAGGGTGGCGGCTTGTTTTCCTATTGCCTGTGCAATTGGATGTGAAGCCAACCAATTGGATACTAGTGCGTAAATATCAGAAAATGCACAATCACCACAGCAAAAAAATCAGCCAATTAATGACAATAAACAGTAATTTATTAACCCATTACATTATTACCTTGCAAAATCCAACTGAAAAGTTTACAGAATTATTACCAATAGGTAAATATACAGGCTGTAAAATGCACTAATTTTCAATATTTGTACTAAGCGTTAATGGCCCTAATATAAACACAGTCCATTTCATTAAATTATAATGGAAAAGGCCAAGTTTACAATGGATTTTATTAAACAAAATGCATTGAGTTATGCACATAATATCAAAATATCAAGAGTTGACGTCTAATTGCAATATTCTAATGCAATATTTACGTTTATTGTCTTTAATTTATTAATGATGATGAAAAATATGTCTGCTCATAATTTTAAGCTATTTGTAAAATGTACAACATTTTATTAATTATGGGAAATTCTAATAATGTAAAAAATATATTATTAATTATGAACTGAAAGAACAAAATCAATTTTAATGAGTTGTCACAAAGAAAAGATTTATTTACTAATCAAAGGACAGGAAGGGGAGGGAATGGGCAGAATGAACATTGCCTTCATCTGCGCCTATGAAAGGGACAGCATCAGAGATAGTGGTGAGGGAATGGGTGGTGGTTTGGGAGTCAGGGTTGGAAGGCAGGTGGCTTGATGGGGGGGTTGGGGAGGCAGGGTTTGTTGACTGGGAAGGGGCAGCAAGAGCTGATTGCTTCAATTGCTCAAATTCTTCCTCCGTCACATATACTGGCTTGACAAAATGGATGGACTGGCGTGGGGGGAGGCAGGGGGTCCTTTCTGGACTTATCACTATCACTTGCATAGAAGATGATGAGATCAAATAAGTCCTGGACAGACACAGAAGGGAAAAGCTCATACCCCTTATCAATTTGGGTGCATAGTTTGTTGTAGGTGGCAGGCTTTAAGCACCTGAGGGCAGAACTGAAATTGTAGAGACATACATCTGCAAGATGCATGTTGGCGTAGTTGATGGGGTAGGACCAGCAGGTATGCCCCACAGCCCTGATTTCTTGGGTTGCCCATTCCGCTGCTCCATCTCTGCACTCAGTACAACTGTGTGCACAGTGTTTTGTGTGGCCCACTCCTCCAGCATGGCCTTGAGCTCTGTCTGGTAGGCATACCCATCTGCAGTATTCAATATTGCCGAGTAATAATTGACGCCCAATGGGGAAACTGCAAATAAAACCCCAACAAACTGATACAATCTTGGGCCTCGCTTGTACACATCAGACTGGATATGCTTCTCTCCAAAGTCTTGGATACTTGCAGATATCTTAGTATACAACAGGAAGATTATGTCATTTTGGGCCCTCATTGCCCTCCCTTTGATAAAATTAATAATAGTTGAATTGTAGGGGTCAGTGTCCACCAAAATGGGGCCACTGAGAACTTGATTGGAAAAGATTCTAGCAGCAACCACAACTCTGTGCATCCACAAATTCACTGTTCTTTTGTTGGTGAAGATTCTGTGGAGTCCCAACTGGAGACGTACCTGGACCAGGGGCATCTGCGGGTCACGTTCCATAATGGCCATCATAATGGGATGGTCTGTATCACCTTTGGTTGAAGTACAGGCACCAGTCAGGGTCTTCTTGGTAGGGAGGCAACAGTTGGTGTGGACTCGCAGAGTTGCAGCCACAGTGGACTTTGCAAACCCCATTGTGGCCGCAATTTCCCCAAGTGACATAAGCTTCCCTTGCTTTTCAACCATTTTGAGAACAATCTCCAGAGTGATTAGTTTTCTTCTGTGTCTTGCAGGCTGATTGGCTGGGGGAGGGATGTGTTCATCTTGGGAACTGGTCAATGCCATCTGATTGGCTGTTTTGGGGTCCTGAGCTCTCTGGGTGACCCCATGGCTAAAATGGCTGGTTCTGGATGCCATTGCTGATAAGGGATTTGGGTTGGCAGCTGCCTGTGTATGGTAGGTGAACAGGGCCATGCTGGAAATTGCAAGAGAAAGAACAGACTCCTGGGTGGGGCTTGCAGAGGGGCCTGTGGGTTGGGAGTGGCCATAGACAGAGGCTTCACTGTTAAGAGACCCTGTGTAGCCCTGCATGATTTTGCCAAGTCCAGAGAACAGCTCATTGAATTTGTTGTTATTGAAAGAAGACATAATAAATTTTTATTAAAATTTTAAACTCAAGAAGAGGAATGTATATTTTAGTCAATTTTATTGTTATATATGTTAATTTTGTGAATATTATGATCTAAATTTTAGCCATCCTAAATTGGAATAGGGTGATTTTTAAGAATGCCTATGATTCCTAAAAAAATCAGCACAAATCCACTCTAGATCCTTTAGTATCCGTTTTGAGACACCCATAAATTATGTTTATTTCAAATTCCTTGCAATTATGATTTGAAACTTGGTTCTTGGATTTGACAATCCCACAATTTCAGATTTGTTAAGTTTTACATGATGTCTATGATTTGTTTGAAATACAGGAAATCTCAAATTGTACATTAGAATCCTGCATTTCTGATTCATGTATCCCAAATTTGTTTGCTGGGTTTTGTCTTTTGTTAGTTAAGTTATCTGCTCAAGAGATTCAAAATTTGCCAATTTAAATAAATCAAAAAAGTCAAATTAAATGTTTGATTTTATTAAATATTTTATTTTTCACTCAGCTGAGTTGCCTGCAAAAGTGATCCAAAATTTGGACCAAGGATTTGAAAATCCCGCATTTTTATGTTCAGGTTCTGAATTTACAGTACAGGGAACAATCCTATCAAGTCTGAAGTTCAATGACATAGCTTACAATTTGTGGGAGTTCTGGCAAGGGGCCAAAGAAAACAATAAGAAAATTAAGCTGATTGAAGGAACTGAAATTTCAAAGGAAATTAACACAAATGAAGAGAAAACTGATCAAATGGAAACATATGAAAATGAAGCACAATCAAGAAGCAGAAGCGCCACAAGAAACAATGAAAATTTATCAAATGAAAATCAAGAGGAAGCACAAGTAGCACAAAAAATAAGGAATATCAAGCCCAGAAAATCAAATGAAGTGTAGCCAACGCTCATGAAGTTTGCAGAAGGGGCCGCAGGGGAAACAATGAGTAAGTTTATTTCTGTTTTAATTAAATTTACTTTAGTTATAACAAGGAATGGGGACAAGGTTGCTGAAGTGGCAGCCTTTAAGCCCAGTTGGTTTTACAGGGGTTACCAATCACTGGTAGCCCCTGTAAAGTAAATAAATAAAAATGAAATCAATAAAATAATTCAAAATAACACCAATCAATATGCAACAAAAGAAGCAATGAATAGGGAATTCAAAGCGCCAGAAGGAAAATCAACTTGGGTCAGAGAAGCCTATGAAGTAGGCACAAGTATCAATTTCAAAGGAATGATGGAAATTCAAATGAATGTCAACATTAATTTTGAAAAATATATCTTTGAATGCCTTGAATGATTTCAATTTTCAACTATGAACTCATAAAATAAACCTGAAAAAAGTCAATTTCAAGTTCCACAAGAAAAAATCAAAGCCGCAATCTTCAATAACTTAATAAAATCAATATTAAATCAAATAGGCGATGCATTTTTAGTCAATAAGATGAAACCTTTATTCATATCTTTTGCAGAGGCATGGGTGGCCAATCCCTTCAAAATGCCTGACTCTCCTTTAATCAAATTTTTAAATATATCCTATACAAATAGATTAGTTATTATATAAAAGAAATTCTGCTTATTTGCAGAAAGTTATACCTCACAGCAACTGCATCTTGCTGTTTACCTTGGGGTAGTACTACAAGGCATTATGAAGGCCAATGTGAAGAAGATGGAGGACGTCTCTCTTCAAATAGACATATGCCAATTAGCACTAGAACAACAGAAGACAACACAGGGCTACCAAACAGTAGAGCATTTCCTATACAACTGTTTTACTTTAGCCTCCTTATATGGATACACAATACCTCCTGAGAACCAACTCCTCATCAATTCCCTTTTGCAACTACCTTTTATAAGACGCTCAGCCACCACTGGGGTGCTGAGCGCCACCCCTATAGCAATTGGCACCAGAGTTGTCTACCACATACAGAAGAGTACATGGTCCCAATTAGACACATTATCAGAAAATATAATTTTGGGGTATAATACCCTGGAATAATTGCATTCCCCTTTGCAATTTGCATCCCCTTAATAAATTTTTTCTCTTGTACTTTAATTTTTATTTTATTATATTTTTTAATTTAAATTTAAATTTTTATTTATAATAGTAAATATTTAAGTAGACTTATAATAATAAAGAAACAATTTAATAAAGTGAACACATGCAATAATAAAATATGATTTATAAATTTGTTTATTTAGTTGCTTGTCAAGTACAGTTTCATATATTAAATAGTTAAACAACAAGAGCTGAATTTATCTGCATCAAGCTGCCTGATTCACTTTTGTTTTAGACAAGTGATTGTTTAGAGCTCAAATTACCTTTCCCTTGTAATATGGTTTGATAAATAGATTCAATATGCTTAACCTGCGTCATAAGTACTAATTAGTAAGAGATACATGAAAATTATTGGTTTTTGTGTGGCTATAGTGGCACTAAATCAATAAGGTCAGATGATGACTTGCAAGGTCCAATTTGTGGCTTAAAAAAGCCAAAGTACTAAAAAGGTTTCACAATTATTTAAATAAAATTAATCTATTTGTATCTTATTTAATTTATTTATTTGCTAGCTACACAGTCTACAATATTTGGTGCATTATAATAAAAATACGTGTCTCCATATCTAGTATAATTAATTTTATTTAACTTTTGTACATATTCTTATATGTCCATAATACAATTCAACATCTTGTCATTATATAAAAATAATAATTTTTGAGTCCTGACAAGAACAAAATAAATAAAAATAAAAACAAAGAAAATCCACTGCACCAATTTATCTGATTGGCTTGGAGTTGAGGGCTTTAGGGAGGAATGATTTGGAGTGCTTTTAAAAAGCCATCACCACATTGGGTGGCATTGCAAATTGACTAAACTCAAGAATATTAAAGAGATCTTTGGTGTCCTGTGGAAGCCCTGCCTTAACCTTATTCTTGATCCACCCAAAGACCTCCTCAATTGGTTTAAGGAATGGAGAATATGGGGGGAGGAAGAGGAGTCTCATTGGGCAGTCAGCAAGGCGGTGGTTGGAGGAATGACTATTCTTGTCAATGGGTGGGAACTCAGAAAAACCAGATCCACTTTGTGGAGCCCAACATTTTTAAGCACAACAATGTTGGTTGCACTGCAATAATTGATCCAGAGGTACTCCTTGACAGTTTGGAGAAAATTGGGAAAAGTCCTGCTGATGTGGGAGCCTTTAATCATCTGGTATTAAACCAAACTGTGAGGACCAAGAAGCGCAACCAGTGAATAGGTCTGGGAACAGAAAGCTGCACAATGTGCTACACCATCCTTGGACCCCTTCTTGACCCACCCATGCCTAGACCTGAGTGAGGAGGAAAACAACAATTTGTTGATGTAAAAGAACAGGACATTACCAGTTTTCTTAAGAGCCACATAGATCTCAGCATAAATGTGTCAATCCTTGATTGTCTTGTTGCTGTTCCTGTTATACGTCAAAACTCCCAGTACTTTCCAGGAGAAGCCCAAATTGACCATGGTCTTGTAAACAAATGTTTTTGAAACCAAAAGCCTGAACTCTGTGGCCAACATTGATTGGACAGCAAGTGTGTCCAGGTGGCAATTCTTGGTTACCCACTGTTTGATTGCCTCAAAATGGATGGGTTGAAGTAGGTTGGGCTGCTGCTTAGCCTTGACAGATTTGGCAATTTGCCCAGTGTTGCCAATTTTTGTTGATGCCGCCAATATATCTGGCTGTGACACCAAATCAGGACACAATATCCTGAGCTGCCATTCCCCTGTTCAAACAGTTGAGAAGAGCTTCACACTCACTATTTGTCAACTGACACCAGCCCTTTACGGGTACTGCAGCATCCTGGCTAGCAGGCTCAACACAGGGGATGAAGACCTTTGTGTAGAAGGTGGGATCACACTTGCTTGCAATGACACCATCAATGGTTGAATACACAATAGCTGCAGATGGCTCAAAAGTGGTGGCCAATGGCTCATAGGAGGGATCAAAAACGCGGGGGAAGGAAGTGGCAACTCTTGGATCAAGAGTGCGGGGCCAGGTGACAACTGGGTACATGGTGGAGGTGTAAGTAACCTCAGTGTTCCTGGTGACCCTGATATAGAAGACTTTGGTGGCAGACCTTGAGAGTGGCTTCTGTCTGGGATTCAGGCTACTGTTCCTGGCTTGAGATGTGAGAGGTGGTTGGCTGGCGCTGACACCTTGGGAGGCCTATGTGTTGGCATTACTCCCCTTGAGTTGGGTTCTGGGTCTATTCTTGTACCCTCTGGAATGCCCTTGTGGACAGGCTGCCCCGCAGGCTCTTGCAGGAGCTGGTTGGGAATGCAATTGTTGGTCCATAAAAATAAGATAAAAAATACATTTTAAATTAAATATGTATTTATTTAGATTCTAGGGTTATTTGTGGGGTAGTTGTTTTCTCTTGATTTAGCCTTGAATAGTAACAGAATTTCTATATCCATGATTTGAAGTGTATAATATTGTATGCTTTCCTGGTTTGGATAATTTTAGAGTTTAATCACTTTTATGTCTAAACATGGTTATCAAGATTGAATTTTTCATTTGATTTTGGTTGTGGTGCAGCTTCTTGATTTGGGTTGGTGTTTCCTAGTGCGCTTACTGTACATTAAATTTGGATTCCAGTTCCCGCAATTAATATTTGAGTTTACTAGTGGCATTCAAAAGTGGTTTGAAATTTGGTTCTTAGATTTGACAATCCCGCAATTCCAAAAAACATAGTAAACTTAATGAAAATGGTTGATGGATTTGAACGCTTCAAATCTGATTCCAGTGAATTCATTTTGTCCATTGGAAATATGCAGTTTGACTTGAAATTTGCAAAGTGTCTATGAGTTCCCGCATTTTTAAAAATTCAAATAAATATACAAAAAAATCAATTTAATTAAAAAAAGCCATCCTGCAAAAGTGATTTTAAATCTGGACCAAGGATTTAACAATCCCGCATTTTTACGTTTAGGTTCTGAATTTACAGTATCACTGAGCTGGGGTTAGCTGACCAGGTTGTACCCCATGCTGGGACTTGGCGTCCCTAGGCTACTACTGCCAACTGCCTGGTGAGGATAGCCTCTATAATTTACATGGTCTTTCAGGCCCAGTATTTTACTCCTGGCAGAGAGCAATCAATGTCTGATGTGAGAAGTACATAGTAGAGCCATATCATCAACCCTATCAAGGTTGGTGGTGGGGTGCTGTCTGGGTGTTATTGGCCTGCTATAGGGCTGCATTGGATTTTGGACGGGTGGTTTCTTTTTTAGAAAAAGAGCCACCCGTCCAAGATCCAGAAACAATTTCAAGAGAATCTTCTTCGAGAATTTAAGGAATTCCATACCTTACACAAATACAAAGACAAACATAAGGATTATGGACAAACCTCAAAACCAGAAAACTGCATTTTTAAATGCAGATTTAAAAACTAAGTTGGATAACAGAACTATTAATTTAATTGAGCCAAAAACACATTCAAAATTGATAAACAAATGTGTTTTAAGCAAAAACAAGCACGGAAGCAAAAACAATCATAAAAACCCAGAACAATATATAAATTCCACTTTAAAACTGGAAATTAAGGCTTCAAATGACCATTCCAACAACTGTAACAAATCAGCATTAAATTTTGGCTCTGAAAACCATAGTACAGCCAATCAATCACAAATTAAATGTGTAAACTGCCCAATCCAGACCTTCAGGGACCTAGAAGGCCAATCAACCCCAGAGGACTACCCAAGCCACTGCAATACTGTACATCCAGCTCCAGATACCATCCCCAACCTAAGTGAGGTACAATACTGCAATACAATATTCCAACCTGCCTCTTCTTGCATTGCAGCCTGCAGCTTGCTGCAGGTCTTCAAGACAATACTTCTACCCCACACTTGCATGTTGGCCTGGTAAACTCTATGATCCATTCCCCAAATTATTTTGTATTTAAACTGAAAATTTTCCCTTGAGCTAAGTGCTCCAACAATTTCTTATTTCCTATCAACCCAATAAATCTATATTCTCAATTTAAACACTTGATTAGTAGATTCTAAAGGTTCCCACCAACAACATTAAGTTCATCTTCCTTGTATGGACTTTGTGTGTGTTAATCAATTATGGGCAAGCAAATGTTAACTTTGAAAAACCTGAACCAACTCCTACTGACAAATCTGAAGACTCAATTTGGTATCATTTTGGTCCGCGTCAAAGACATGTCCCTTATGTTGAAACAGCTTGATTCCCACCAATCATCCACCCCAAGGCCCCCTGGTTGGTCTTGAGGTACACCAGTGTCTATTATCTTCTCAATCACTTCACTCCCTTCTTGGGAAGATTCCGTCTATTTGATCACCTTCTACACATGCTAATGATAGGAATTCCAGTAGGTTCCACTCTGATCAAATTCAACTTGGGAGCTCTTCTCCATTCAATTGGGGAAAGGCTTCCCAATGAGTGGATCCCTGACAGAGAAGATTATCTTGAAATTGTTTCATTTTTGAACAAATCCAGAAGTTGAACTTCTGGATTTTTTTAAATAAAAAATTATATTTTCTTTATGCTTCTTTTTTAAAAAATTTAAAACAATAAATTTGAAATTTAATTCATTTAAAAATAGTTTTTTAGTTTAAAATATTATTTTTTTTCCTGGCCCGTCTGGAAAACAGAAGGCCTTTTGAGGCCTTCTTTTTTATGAAATTTTGGATTCCCCCAGCGTAGAGGAATCCAAAAGAAGTAGACAGGGAAGGGCAAACAGGGCAATTACAGCATTTGCCGTAATTGTCCCTTTTCTGGGCCAACACAGCCCTAGCCTGCTAGCCCAGGAGGGTTATGGCTCAGTTGATCCATAGAGCTGAGAATTCTGGACAATACCAATTTCATATAATCAAATCAGGAAGGCTTAATCCCAGGACCTCAAGTCTTACATATTTAAGGGGTTCTGTCAGGGCCCAGAATGGGCCAGACAAAACCCTATGTTACATAGGTTCAACGCCTGCAATTGAGCAATTGCGCGACTGATCAATTGCATTGTTGATTACGCAGATTTACCAAAAGGAAACTTTAATTCCAAGTGGGGAATTGAACCCTGGTCAAGGCCAAGCCTGGGGGCAATTGGAAACCGTTCTAAAGCCAAGCAAAAAAGATTTTAATTGGCCCACACCCTCTGAAACCCAGAATTGGGGACTTGGGTTGCCAAATGGACCAAAATCCCCCTACCAGCTTCCCCAGGGCAAAAATAATGAAAGGATCCATCTAACTGACAAATCAGGAGTCACCAATGGGGCCCAGCTTGAGAATAGCCCATTGACAACCAATAAGAAGTTGCCAGTAAGTCCAATTGCAGTTTCCCAGCAGGATATAGCTGGAAACACTGGCATCCTCTTTCTTTGTTGATATCTTCATCTAATAAACTTTGTTGGTTAATGTACACTGAGCATTTATACGTTGCAGGGGTTTATTACATTATTACAAAATTTATACTGCTGGTGCTTTCAAACAGAGAGTACCTCTAGTACCGATGCCAGCGCTGGGAAACGGAGCAACTTCTAGCTGCCTCCAACCAACCACTGCCAGCCTTTACCCCATCTCCTAGAGTGCTGGACTAAGAAATAATTCCTGCTTCCACACTGCGCCCCTCCTTTCCTGGTGTTCCTCTGCTCTAATCACTTGCCCAGCCAAGCCTGACCATGAGCGCCGCCACAGGAGAACTTCCTCTCATTCCTTCTGCTTCATCATATGACTACAGTAAGCTTGGATTCGCCTATTTGACCATGCTGGGGCTCACTGAGCAAGTGATACACCACATGGGAGTGTGGCGTCCTTGGGCTACTGCTGCCAATTATGTGATGCGGATGGCCCCCGTCATTTACTGGGCCTTCCAGGATCAACCCTTCCCCTCAACCAAAGGTTCCCCTGGGAGTCACCCAGGCCATGACAGGTTCACCCAAGTTCTTTGGCATGTCAAGTAACAAAGCCCAACTTGAAAACAGTGATAGACTAGGTAAATTTTTCTGCCCTTTGATCTCATATCAAAGGGTTGTTTATGGAGCTAGATGCTCTCTTACCCAGATGATATCTGGTGCTTTCAACTCTTCCTTGGCCTGTGTTTCTGTCCCCAGACTTCTGGATCCCACACTATAGCCAGGAACCCATAAAATAAGGCATGGGGTTAATCTGCACATTGGCCAGAGCAGGGCACTTGGCTGATTCATCAAATGTGCACAATTAATTAGTATATCAGCAGTGGCACTAATGAATTATTCTATTCTCAGGGAATAATTTTCATTTGACCAAGATGCATCATAAAATTTTGTTAATCATAACACCACTGGTGATGCACCAGTGTGATCTGGTATCTATAACCACAACATTGAGGAAATAACTAGATATCAGGCTATGGAATTATCAATCATAGTTGATTGTAATCCAGGTAGAACACTGGTATGATTTCAGGATGATGTAGCCAATCAGAGTTGAATTCAATTGCTGTACCCAGTGTGTCATTGATTGAAATAGTGTCCATAGATCAAGGGTAAAACATTGAAGTCTTCTGAGGTCACAATAGGCCCTAATGAAGTCTTGCATGTTGGCAGGGTCATAAGTAATTTCTATCATCCATAGTACCACATTGTTTTCTCATGTAAGGTTCAATCAATAATAAAGGAGTGTCAGTTTTCTGACAGCTATGATGCAAGCCCAATTCCTGTATTTTACACTTTATCTTTGAATCTGGAGCTATCGTGTTCAATACCATTTTAAAAATTATCTGAAAAACTGGTCTATGTACTTTGAATTTTATGGAAGTTATTTTAATGAGTCTTGACATTCATTATTGCCAGTTTACTCTACTGACATCCTTATTAGGATGACGCAATGCCATGTTAGGTTAACTCAGAAACAACCTGTAGCCACTTGGATAGGCTGATGCATCTGAGCGGAAGATCATATTATTTCACTTCAAAAATAAATAAAATCGAAATGCGGAAACCAGCTACCTCGTACTTAAACTAACATTTATATATCTAATTTGAATCAGATCTCTTTAATTGACCAAGATCTCCTTGCTCCAGTGAATTCGATCCTCAGCAAAGAGTTTAAACCAATTACATTGTAACACTTCGACTGAGGAAGTGTCAAAATCACTAAATTCGAGTAGTGGAGCCATAACAAGGTACTTCGAAATAGAAGCACAAATTGGTGTGAAATGTGTTTTATTAAAGAAAAGTGATGTAGCTTACATAATACCTTGAGATTGCGGTTAAGACTTTAAATAACTGATTCAGGACATGTATTAGGATTGGGTTCTGGCACAAAGCCAACAGGAAAGAAGGATGCGGGATACAGCACGATATTTCTCACGTACAGGAAAGAGAAATATATTGCCTGGCATGACATGGCAGTAGTTGGGGAACTGATCAGGATAAAACTAGCAATATCTGATTAATTGAATATCTCAATAGATCAGTAATACAGTAGTATGAGAGTGGGTAGTTGATTGCATCCGATGTCATTAATTGACATGCTTTGAGCGCTTGTTGCCTTTAGATTATTACAGCAGGGTCTAACAATACTGCCTTTTTCTTAGTGCGAAGAGTTCCAGGTGTAGTAATAATGGAACGGAAGCAAAGCCCTGAAGCAGACTTACATCCATGTAGCCCTAAGACAATGCTTTTTATGCGCTTGTAAGGGATTGCATGTAAGGCTGAGCCAATCCAAGCTGCTTGTTTGGCCATTGACTTTAAATATAAAATAATATGTAAATATTAATTCAATTCCTTTTACTACACCTTGAGTGCACTCAAGCTGACATTATAAACTCGCTTCAATATATATTGATATACTAAGTCAGCAGTATATTTTACTTAAGATTTAAATGATTTTGGATGGGAATCGCTTAAATCCTTATTGCCTCGCATTTCCAAGTTATCGGGATCCAGATTTCATAATGTATATAAGCAATGTAGAATGACTACTTGCCACAATGAAGTTTCTTGTCATTTTAAGCTTAGCTGCCCTCGGTACCAGCAAACCTAATCCGGGCATCGTGACTGAAGAATGTGATTCAAAGTTCAATACCCAAGTCCACAGCAAACTCTTTCCTCGCTTTCGACCCAAGCAGACGGACATGGGCCCTTCCAATCCATCGATTGTTGTGCATAGCCCTGACAACGTCTCTCGGATCGAGCTGGGGTGCCAAGCTTGCACCTCAGAAATGATGATATTGGAGATGACCAATCTCCTGTGGGTTCAGTCCTTGACCCACATGTGTAGCAAAAGCCACATCACCGATAAGAAGGGAAAATGCCGCTGCCAGCTGAACTACTTTGTTTCACCCCCCGCTAAACCCACAAACAAGAAGAATCCCCTTAACCTCAGACTCAACATCCCAACTCACAAATGATTTTCTGCTCCTGCCTAGCAGATGCCTCCAGGAAACAGGATAAATAAATAGTTTAAAATTTACTTTTAAACAACACTAAAAATATCTTATAATTCCTAAAGCAATCCGTTGTATCTCCCAAAAATTATTCTGGATTCAACCCACAGATTTAGGCACCTAGCTTTTTAGTTATCAAATATAAATCCTTAACTAAACTACTTTTTAAAATAAAGTAAAATCTATGTGCCCAATCTATTTACTAGCACCAGGGAAGGGTTCTGGTACAAAAACCCAAAACATGACCAAGCTGAAACAGCCATAGAAAGAACATCAAATTACACCCATATTCTTAGCCATGGCCGTTCCAAACTTATGCTGCTAAGAACATCATGCAATTTATTAGTTTCTGGAACTATGTTTGAAAAAGGCTTGGCCAGGAACCCTGTTTCGAATTTTGTTCTGGGAAATTTTCAAGCAACATCAGATGCTACAGAATTTAAAGAGTATTTAATACTCTGAGACTGAAAGTCTAAAAAGTGATATAACTTTTATCAAATTAAATTGATTTATAATCCATTCTTATGATAAACAATACATTAGAAAATTCTAATAAATTAAAGATTATCCAATAACATCAAGTCATGTATTTAATAAGCCCCTTTTAAATTTACTTATACAGTAGTTTTAAAAGCTATGGCGACAACCAAAAATACTTCAGATTTAAACAAAATGATTTCAGATTTGAACGAAATCCAAGTTGCGCGAGATTCAGGATTCAATTAATTTATAAAATTCCAGTTAATAAATGAACTGTCAAACAAAAAATAAAACTTCACTAGCCCATTATACAAAATTATATCAAACATCAAGTGGTGTAGTTCAAACCACAAACAAAATGAACTGACACAACAAGTGAAATGGATGGATGCTGTTCCAGAGTATATTATAATCCAATCAGGATTCATATGAGGCACCAACAGAAGGACTAAAATGAAACAAAATTTGAGCAATCTAGAAGCAAGATTTCACAAGCATGAAACAAAATTAACTCACACAAGATGTGTAGTATGAGCAGCCTAAAATAGAAGAATAACAGTTTAACAGCCAATCAACAGCTATCCAATTTAGGAACAGAGGCATTTTATTCATTTTCATGGCTCCAGATTTGTATAGAATGGTTTTGAGAAGGTTCCAAATATGGACTTGAGATTACAATAAAAATAAATCATTAAATTTTAAAATTTCTACTTTTAGTGATTTTATGCTAGGTTTTTTCAATATGGTTTTCAATAGCAACATCTTCAATGGCGCCAGCAGCCAAGCCAGCTTCAATGGAGGCAAGGCTCAGAATGTGGAGGCACCTGTTTACACCCAAGCCTTTGAGGCAGGTAACAAGGAAGCTGACCTGTACCTGACCACCAACCCCTATGGCTTTGACTTGTTCAGTAGTCACATAGTGTCTAGCTCTGCCCCTGCTCCCATACCCACCCCCACACAAGCTGCCCACCAACCAATCAGGATGGCCACCTTGATTTGGAACAACTTCCTGTCACCAGCCAACCTGCCCCCTACAGCCAATCAGGCTCTAGCTCCCATGGCCCAGCGCCCCAAGCGACAAATCATCACTGCCCAAATTTTTCATGAAATTGTGGCACTGAATCTACAGGGTCTGTCCTGAGAACAGATTGCCACCCAGTTGCAATTTACCCGAGCTACTGTCATGCGGGAATTCAACAACCTGATGAACAGGGGGAATCTGATTGGGACAGCCAAGAAGCCCAAGAAGGCCCCCGTGTCACAAATATCTGAGGCATACACAATCATACTTGACCTCCTCCAGTGGGATCCCAAGTTTCCCTTGACCCAGGTCCAGAAGCAACTTGCGCACCATGGCATTTGGGTGTCTGAGCGCATGGTGCAGCTCTGGATGTATGGGAAGGTGGCTTCAATACAGATTCTTACCAATTTTGCCGGCAATCAATGGGATGGCGCTGAGAATTCCACGTATGACACCGCCATTGAATCAATCCTGGTCCAATGCCTGACTAGTCTAACTGATGATGTCATGTTTATCTCATATTACAAGCTATCAATAGCCTTTGATGATTTTGGCAAGCAAGGAAGAGCCATCACTCAAAAAGGATTGAAGAAGGTCAAGAAGGGGACTTTCATTAGTGCGTTTCTGGCTGTTTCAGCCAAGGGTTTTGTCTACTACCAGACAAACCCAGATTTCATTGATGGCTACTCATACATCCACATCCTCAGTGGATTACTCAACTCCTGGGATAGCTCAAATTCCAAGTACCAGGTTTTCTTGAGCCACCAAATGGAGGGTAGCTCCACCGCCCTTGAGGCCATCCAGCAATGCGGGCACCAGGCCTCTGTGTACCCAGCTGGCCACGCAGACATCCATCTGTATGATGTTGTCTTCTTTAACATTGGAGATACACTACGGGAGCGCCGCCCTCAGGCTTTCAACGACCTCTATCTTGGGGTCCTTGACCACAATTTTCTCTTTGGCCACCAAATGGTGGCTGACTTATTTGCGCAAATAGTTTTCCATGTGAACATGGGCAACCAATCACATAAGGATAAGCGCCTTCCACCTTGGGCCACTTCCACCTACCAGCCCATCCACCCAATGATCAATGAGGACTATGGCAAGCGTTATATAGCAGCCATCATGCAAAATCCTCCTGCCTCCACCCCCACCACCAACACCCCTCACCCGCAAGCCCAACCCACCCAATCCCAGACCCCCCAGGCCATCACCGCCTATGTCTTCCTTCCTGCGCTATTCTGCCTCCTAGGCATCACTCTTCCCTGCCCCAATAAACCCCCTGTTGCCAAATATTTTCTATTTATATTATTTTTATTTTGAATTTCAATTGTTCATGTTCTCTTTATTTATAGTTGGTTTTATTCTTTATGTTCAGCTTATTTCTATAAAATCATATATTTACTATGCCATTTATCTAGATCCAGAACAGTTATTTTTAGTACCCAGACACAGCCCCCTATGAAAATTTTAGCAACAATTTGGTGATCAGCTAAATTTGAATTAGAAAATTATGTGTTAACTGTTTTTAGATAAAGTTGTTACTGATCCAAATTCAAACCCTTAATGATAAAATTTAAGCCAATCAGGAGCTGAGTGATAAAGTGATTGTTGTGATATAAAGGGTCATTCAATAATTCTTTGGTGTATGTGCACTGATTAATATGATTGGCTGGATGTTTTGCCATTGTACCCCATTGCCACTGTGGCAAGTTGTTGATGGACTAGTGCCCAATCAGCTGCTAGGTTAGCACTAGTCCATCAACAACTTGCCACAGTGGCAATGGCGTACAATGGCAAAACATCCAGCCAATCATATTAATTAGAGCACATACACCAAAGAATTATTGAATGACCCTTTATGTCATAACAATCACTTTATCACTTGGCTCCTGATTGGCTTAAATTTTATCATTAAGGTTTTGAATTCAGATCAGTAACAACTTTATCTAAAAACAGTTAACCTATAATTTTCTAATTCAAATTTAGCTGATCACCAAATTGTTGTTAATATTTTCACAAGGGGCTGTGCAAAGCGCCAAAAATAATATGGCAATTAAGGAAACAATTCCAACACAAAGCAAAAAACACATATTGAGATGAGCGTAAAACATATACACACTGGGTAAAAAGATGGGATAGTGTAGCAAATGGGAAAACAAACAGGAATAAACAAAGAGGCAATAGTATTAGAATAATACAGATTTTATTGGGATGAAAGCTATAAAAAATATGGAAAGGCTAGTAAAAAATCAATGAGAGAATTGGAGAAGCTTTTGAAGGATCTCAACTTGGCAATTTCCAAAATCAAAGACATTGACCGCAAGGTCAAAGCCAAAGTGAAGTCTGCTGTCCTTGACAGAGACAGAATAGACAAGGTGTCCGCAAAGGCCCTAATGATAAAAATACCAGACACCCCTGAGAAGACCAGCAAGCGTCTTCTCAACATCCAGAAGACAGTGGTCAAGGGCCTGCAATTTAAGGCATACAATCTTTCTGCGCCGTCTGTCTGGGTTGACGACCCAGAAATGTATGAACATCTCAAACCTGCCAAGCATGCCAGAGCAGAGGATAAAGAATTGCCTGCACAACTGCTTGCGCCAAGAATGGCCAAGCCTGCTGAAGCAGCCGGCAAGGAAGAAACACGTGAAGGTAACATAAAAAATAAAATTAATAAAAATTTGTAAATACTTACCTGTTTTTTAGAGAACATAGACGGTGAACTCTGCCAAGTCCTGGTCCCCTTTATCCCTGCCACATTTTATGCCAACTACGCCACTCATGTGGCCAAGCAGTTGTATCTGTTCCCCCTGTCTTGCGGGAGCTGGCAGACCACATCCACGGGTCCTTTCCAATGTTGCAGGAGGCATTGACTGGGCTGATGCATGGCAAGAGGGTATCCAAGTGGGCAGTTACTGCCTCCAAGGATGCCCAACTGGTCTGCCTGGACCCGGTTAACCTCAGTGGAGTTTACTGTGTAAACTCTATTGAGCTTGTTTGGGACATCCTGGCAATGCTCTCATTCAAGAATGTATTGGAGATGGGCCAGGCTCATGCGGCTGCTTGCTTCTGCTACCCCTTGGAGCACACAATTTCTTACCTGCTGGACAACTTTGGGCGCGCAGTGGGAAAATTGACTGTTGCAGATGCAACAGCCATCAAGAAGACAAAAATCCTCCTTGCCAACTTTGGGTTGGCCTGGAGTGCCAATGAGACGGGGGTCCCTGCAGCCATGGAGCTGACCTTTGTGAAGACCAAGCATGATAAGAAGATCAGTGTGGTTTTCAATAAATTATGCAAGTTTATGGAAGCCTTTTCTGGGCAAAGGCTTCATCTGGTGGTTTACCTTGGATATCTTTTCTACTTTGGAATGGGCGCCAGCGTGAAGGATCTTGACGGGGTCCTTCTAGGAATTGACAAGGCCAGGCTCTCCCTGGACAGGAAGAAGGTCCCCCCGGGTATGACTCAGTGGATCACGTCATCCAGGACACCCTGGTCCTGGCTGGTATCTACGGGTTTGCAGCCCCGCCAGAGAAGCTCCTCCTCCATTCACACCTAACCCTACTCCTCTTCATCAGCAGGCGGGAGTTTTTTAATAAGGGTGTATCCACTGTCCACAGTGTGGCAGTGGAGGTTGTGCGCCACCTCCATTGCAGGGTGTGTACATACAGAAGAACTCACTACAGGTGCTCTTAATAAATTCTCTCTTCCAAATAATTCCATTGCAATTTATATTATTTTTATTATAATAAAATTTTCTAATTCTTATTTTAGCAAATGAGATGTGCAGAATATATCCCAGAGAAGGTCTTAATAAAAGCATAATAATATATTTCAATAAAATCTACTTCTGATTTATACAAATTGCATTTAACTTTTTTCTTATTATATTTATTTGCCAAAAGTGATATTAATGCGTTTGCATAATCCAGTATCAAGCGTTTGGGATACCCTTAGATGATACAATAAAAAATGATTATAAATAAATAAATTACTAACCTTCATTGATTGTCCTGCTGAATGTGATTGCAGGCTTGGAAGCATCTAAATATAAAATGATAATTAATAAATCTTGAATAGTAAATTAGAGAATATAAAAAATTGGACACACTAAGCCTTTAATTGATTGGCTGTTTGGCTAGGCATGCAGGATGAACAAATCAGCATGGCCATAGAATTTGGCCACAGTCTTAGCTGGGAGGCTGTGGATCCCGGCCTGCAGCAAATTAAAGAGGTACTCAGCCCCAGCTAGGGTTCCTTGCTTAACAACTTGCTTGAGCCACCCAAAGACTTCCTCAATGGGTTTTGGAATGGCAAATAAGCAGGGAGAAAGAGAAGGTGCAAATTTGCCGTGGCCAATTGCTGGGGACCCACTGTGCTATTGATGTCAATCATTGGGAATTCCTCAAGAATATCAGTCACCTTATGGAGACCAACATTTTCCAGCATAATTACGGTGGTGAAGCCCGGGCTCGTGCGCCTCAGGTGCTCCTGGACCAATTGGAGAAATGATAGAAAGGTACGGCTGTTGTGGGAGCCCAGTATCATTTGGTATAGCTTGACCCCCTTTAGACCAAGGAGAGCCACCATTGATTAGGCTGTGGCGCGGACTGAAGCACGCTGAGCCATCCTGTCATTGGAGCCTTTGAGGACATAGTCATATGCATTGAGCATAGACGAGGCAAATGCTGATTTGTCAATATAGTAAAATTTGACTGTCCCCTTGGCTTTGAGGGCAGTGTATGCCTCTGTGTAGTTTTTACGGGTCTCAATGTTGGTTGGGCTATTCTGATTGTACAGAGATACCCCGAGCTTTTTCCAGGAAAAGCACATCTTCTTCAGCAGATGGTAGTAAAAGGAAATGGAAGCCTCAACCCCAAAAGTGGACTTGATCATTGCCTGTATATTTACCAGTTCAAGATGGCAGTCCTGGGTGATCCACTGGCGGATTGCCCATTTGCGCTCCTTGGTGAGCATAGTGGAAAAACACAAGGATTTCTCCGCGGCAAGGACTTGGCCAGTATTGATGAACTTGTTGAATGTCTTGGAAGCTTACTTGGGATCCACCCCAACAAGGGCCGCAGCTGACTTGTAATTGCCTGATTCACACATTAGCTTAAGCAGGATGATGTGTTTGATGTCAGGGATGCGCTTCTGAGCGGGATTTTTAGCAGTGGGGATTGACTTGTTGGCATTGGGCACAACACAGGGCATAGGCACCTTGGTATAAAACACAGCAACCGTTTTGAGCACCAACTGCCCCCCTTCAGTTCTGAAGAACTCAGGCTCCTTGTCCTCTTCCTGATCACCATCACTGACATAGGGCTTGTAGCTAGTATCAAGTACAGGCTTTGCCTTCTCCAGCATGGCTGACAGGACCAACTCTTGCCGGTACACAATGTCAAACACATACAAAGTAAGTTCTACCTCCTTGTTTCTAACTTTCTTTGTAGTGATGACCTTGGTGGGCTTCCAGGTCAGCTTGGGGACCCAAGGGTTGATGCTCTGCACCCTAGCAGCTTATGCTCCTTGAACCAGCTGTGTCAGTGCAGCATCACTATGGAACTCTCCTCTTCTGTCTCCTTCTTGAGTAGGCACTTGGGTTGCACTAACTCTATTCTTTGACCCTTGGGGGCAACTGCAACTGCGGCGCACAACAGGTGTATTGGTACTCTGTTGTTGTGTTCCTTCCATTTTAAAATTTAATAAAATATTAAATCAATTTCAATTAAGTTACTCCCTAATTTTATTTTTTGCTTTTATCTGAATATAGATATTTAATTAGAGTTTTTCCCACCCAATATCCCAATTATAGATTTTTTATTTCTTAATTAGTTGTTTTTAGTTTTAAAACGCCCATTTTAGAATACTCAAAAAAATCCACTCATTTTCCTAGATTCTACTGCCAAATTCAAACACCCAACACAATATTTTAAAAAAACATGTTTCAGATCTTGTGTCTTATTTCAGATACCTTGGTACCATTCATGATTACAATCCATTGCACACACTGAGTGATTTTGTTTACGTAGTGAGTTGCTATTGTGTTTTGTTTTTGGTTTGAGTTTTGACTCACCTTGCTTGGGTGTATTTTGTCACCAATTCACATAGTAAACATATGTACACCAAAAGTCAACTCACACCATTTTTTGTGAATTGATGTATTTCAGATTATATTTTGAATGGTTTTGCTTTGCATGTGAGCCCTTTGTTACTGTGTTGACTCATTTTGCCCATTAACGCCAATAAACCCTGTTAACAGAGTGTATATTTTAACCTGAGAGTTGGATTTTGTTCAAATCTGAAATCATTTCTTTTAAATCTGAGGTATTTTTGGTTGTTGCCATAGCTTTTAAAGCTAATGTATTTATGTTAGAATATTTATACTCAATTTATTATATAATTGAATAAACCTCTGGCACAGACCAAATTTGCAGGAATTCAATGGGAAAAGTTCCTCTCCCAAACCAATTTTCAAGGAACATATCTCTTGTCCATGAGATCAACCCCAATGTGTTAAACCACTTCTTGTGCAGTGCCCCCACAAATTTAAATAAATAACCCCATATTAATGAATTTTACAAGATGTTTCCAGAAAATTTGTATCAGAATCCTTCCATACTTCTAACAGATAAATGTTGCAAAGTCAACTCCCTGGTAGTTGCTTATTGACAAAAGTGAGAATTTGGGTTTCTGGAAGTTCAACACTTTCAAGTCAACACTTTTTTTACCTAAAACAATTATTGTACTGAAATTTTGATATAAAAGTAAACTATTATATCATAGTGATGAGGAGCGCCTTTTGGGGAAACTTCAAATATGGAGTTAATAAAGAAGAGAAGTATATTTTATTGGATAATACTTTAGACTTATATAGTGTCAAAACAGCAGGCTTGACCTGCCAGCAAGGTTCCAAGTAAGCAGGTTTGTGACCTGCAATCCAATTATCCAGTCACTTGAAGCTAGACTAGGAAGTTGACTCAAATTTCCAAATCCAACAACATGAACAAATGATGATCCCTTACAATGGATACCTCATTTTGGCGCTTGACTCATTAACAGGATCAAGCCACCCCCTTCACCATCCAACCATATGATCAACACAATCATGTTCCTGTTATCCATTGATTCACAATAGCTATATAATCACTATCTCCTAATAAAGATTATTATCTAGCTTCTAAATATTTTCCCCTTGTAACTCTGCTAAAACAGCACAGTTACTACATTGGTAGCAGAATAGGTTCTCCATCCTACTTTTTTTATCCCTAAAATTCTGCCTGTTGCCTGTACTTGCCGCGGTCAACAGATCTTTGATAGAATCATGTCTGGCCTTCTGGTAGACTGGACACCATACACACCTGGTGCTGAGATACCTGACGGGTTTGTCCTTTATCAGAAAATGGTAATCCCACTCCCCAAGTTCAATACCCTGTCTGCCCAAGGGTTCTTCCAGGCCCCCTCTGCCATGCCTTGTGCAACTGACAAAAATACCATGCCAGCCTATGTAGCCCAAAGACTTTGAAGCGCTGTCCTGGAATTCTTTTCCAGGGCCAACAACAACAACACTGCTACATGTGTAAAATCAGCCCAAAGCAAACTGGCCCAAATGGAATGCCCACAACAATTCTGGATTGCAGATATCTCCATCTGACTGACTCATGACGCTGGCACTTGGTGCAACAAGTGGCATGAAGAACACACAGAGAAGAATTGGGACACCTTCAAACAAGACTTCTTGGCAAGATTTGTGCTAAAAGACACCACACTTATGATAATACGCCAAGTAAAGAACCTAACCCAGACTGGCATTGTGATGGAGCTCACCTGCGCCTACAAGGAACTCTGACTATGTACCCCCTCTGACATGACCTTTGACACCCCAGATACCCACCTCATGTACTACAACACGCTCAAGTTGCATGTAATGGGGCATGTAAACCTGGACCAAGTGACCCATTTGTAAATTCTTTATTGAGAGGAAGAGAAAGCAGAAAAAACATCCAATGCCCTCCACAAGGCACAAACTGGAAAGCAAGATAGACTCAAGGGCTCTCACCCAGCCAAGCGTTCCAATCAACCACCCCCTGGGAGCAACAGCAGCAGCACAAACCATAAACCCACAGGTTTCAATGGACATAGAAACAGGAACAATGGCCAATAAAACTGCACTCATTTATGTGCCACTACCACAAAAGACAACCAAGACAAGGGAAAAGCCTGGGGAGAGCACTAAGCAAGCCAAGCTCTTCCCACACAATTCCTGACCCGCCCAACAACAAGTACCAACCCAAGGACGTGGGCCAATGCCTAATGATCCAAGTGCTCTAGGAAGACTCAGTAATTTACACCATTGCCAGACATCCCAATAAACTGATATCATATCCTTTCTGCTTTTGCAGTTACACAGGCTCAGCACTCCTGGACTCAGGCGTAGACCAAACCCTAGTCAACAGCAGCTTTGTAGACAAGTTCAAGCTATTCACTAATCCTTTGCGGATTAAAAATGCGGTTCTAGCTGATGAACATCACATTGTTGTGATAAAGGAAACTGCCCCCTATTATGTCATGCTTGAGAACCTGCATTCCACCATTCAGGGACCCGTCATTGATTTCCCCAAGTTTGACATTGTAATGGGCCTGGACTGGTTTCAAAGGAACAACCCCCACATAGACTGGGCAACCTCAGTATTGACCATCAAACGCAAGGATGTAAACCACCAGATCTACCCTGACTTGGTGGACCAACTCTTACTCAACAACGTCTTTGTACTTATCACAGAGACCCTAGACAAGAAAGAAAACCTCAAGACATTTGACTGGGACTCCTGCCAGTACAAGATTATACATTTCAAAGACCACCAGGACACCGCCACACCTCAAGACTGCAAAATTGTAGCCCACCATCCAGAAATCTTCAGGGAGGCTTTACCTGGGTTGCCTCCAGAAAAGCATATCCAACACCCCATCCAACTCAAAGGAGCTGAGCCTAGGGCACAACCCATCTAGTGTAAGACCTCAAATAAAGACAACACCCTACGTGCTTACCTCAAAGAGGCATTGGAGAAAAGACTTATCCACCCTTCACAGTCTCCTTTTGGGGCTGCCATGTTCTTTGTGGCCAAGAAGGACAGTACCCTGCGCCTAGTCATAGATTATTGAGCTCTAAACAAAGTTACCATTAAGAATTGTTACCCAATACTACTCATTGACAACCTCTTTGATGCCCTGCGCGGTGCCACCGGCTTCTCCAAGATTGACTTAACCGCAAGCTACAACCAGATCTGTATCAAAGAGGAAGATATTCCCAAAATGACCTTCTGCACTAACTACAGCTCATAAAAATGTGTGGTGCTCAATTTTGGTATGACAAACGCCCTGTCAACTTTTGTGACCTTCATGAACAAGGTGTTTGCACCTCACATAGGCAAGCACACCTTAATCTACCTGGATAATATTGTCTATAGTCCCTTGGTAGAGCAGCACCACAAGGACTTAGAAGCAGTCTTTGCTACCTTGGCGCAACACAAGCTGCTAGCCAAGCCCTCCAAATGCCAGTTCTTCTGTGAACAGCTGCTCTTCCTAGGACACATAGTCCCCAAAGATGGCATTAAACCCAACAGTGAGAAGATCAAGGCCATCTGCAAAATGCCACCACCCAAAGACAAGTTGGAACTCCGCACATTCCTAGGAATGATTGTCTACATACATTGCCTTATGCCAGACTGCAGCATCCTGACTGCACCCCTGTCCACCATAACTGGCGCCAAATCCAAGTTTTTATGGACCCCTAACAAGACCTTTGCTTTAGACATCTCAAAGAGAAACTCACAACAGCACCTATCCTACATTACCCCAAACACAATGGGGAATACCAAATGGAAACCAACGCCTCAGACACATCTATTGGGGGAGTACTATGAATCATAAAAAGTGATGGTAACTTCCTGCCTGTAGACTACAAATCACAGAAACTTATAGAAGACAAGTGGTGATACCCTATACACAACAAAGAGCTGTTGGCAATTGTGCACTGCCTAGTCAAATGGCGTTGTTATTGTCAGGGAACCAACCCTGATTGGCCGGCTTGCTAGCATTTGGGAACTGGCAGGTTATGGACTGGGAGGGCAGGGCCCACCAAAGGATTGGTGCTAACTTGATGAGGTAGGACATTGACTTGCCCACCTACAACCACGGACCGGCAGCAGGGACAATAGTATCTATTAATCCCATGAGAGTAATATATACAATTTCAAAAAGCTTTTTGGTATGGTCCAGTGGGAGCTCGGCGGCAGAGGCAGGCATTGGTTTGGGGGTGATGGGTGGCTCCATGTCCATTTGGTAGGCAGGAAGGAAGCTGTATTTATCTCTGAACAGGCAGGGTTTGGTAACATACCAAGGGCTTTCTTGGTTGTATCTGGTTAGCTCTGTAGTTCTGGCCAAGAGATTCCAGGCTAGTATGTTGTTGGCAGTGTAGTCCTTATACTCAGGCTTTAAGGGGTACTCTGTGAAATAGACAGGACCAAAGGGAGCACCTGGCAGGTGGTACGTAGCTGGCAGGCTGGCAGGGGGGGTCAGATGATCTTTAAGTTAACTGGCAGATGATAATAATAAAATACAGCAATAATTGGGGAAACCAATATCTCATAACCTTTATTTAAAAATGACAATGGGGGTTGATCTTGGCCTGGCAGGTATTTATACCACACTGCCAGGCTTCATGTCCTGGTCAGGCTTTGGACTCCAGGGGTATGGCATTGGGGGTCTCAGATGGCAGTGTGGTGCTTGGTACTGGCGGTTTGCCACAGCCGCTTTGGAATGAGAAGTCTCCAAATCCTTCTGTTTGTTGATTTGGGTATTGGGTGCCTCTTTGGGTTCAGTGCCTCCCCTGGGACTTTGAGGGAGTTCAGAATAACTTTCAGGGAGAAATTTGTCTATTTCACCGGGCAAACCGCCAGTGTCAGGCATTGGCACCTCAAGGAAATTCCCAGCATCTTGCACTGGCAGTTTGCTTGCAGAATTCTGCAGGACAACTAAGGGTTTGGGTCCTGGCGGGCTGGTAACAACTTTATCAATCAGTAGTGGGTTATTGGGTTCCCAGCCCATGGGTCTGGCATTCCGCAAAGGGTTTTGTCCCAGGTTTGACTCTGGTTCTGTGTTTTGAGATTTAGGAGCATCCAAATTGTCATTCCTGACAGTTACCTAGAATGTCAGGAATAATTCACAGTGTTAACCAATCACAAGTTGCTATATATTTTAAGACCCAAGCAAATATATCCCACTGTCAGGCCCGCTGAATGGAACTCCTGGAGAGATTCAATATGCTCATACAGTACAAGTCTGGTCCAGAGCTTGCCATGGCAGACACACTCTTGCGCCTGTACGTCAGGGCCACAAGGGGCAAGAATGGGCTTGAACCAGACTGGCCTCTCCTGGTGCTCCAAACAAAGGACATTGGCTTCTCTCCTGGCACCACAGACATAACAAAGGAAATAGTCATTAAGAACAAACACTTATTCACAGACGTGTATGTAACCCTACATCAAAAAATGTCTGACAGAACCACCATCACTTATGTTCCTACACATCAGCAAGCTGACATCATCCTACGTTACCATAGAGATCTAGGGCATACAAAAAGTCAGCAACCTCTAAAAATTCCTTAAGCACAAAACATGGTGGCCAACCCTGTACCAAGACGTTCAGGAAGTCTTGGACCAATGCAAAGTATGTGAGAAATTTGCAAAGAGCAAAACCCACACCTAAGTCAGTACTATCTATCTACACACAAATACCCTTCAAGATGGGGGCCCTAAGCATTGTGGGCCCCATGCCAGGAAAACATAATGAGAAGAAGTGCATCATTACTGCAATAGACTTTGCCACACAATGGCCAGTGGCATGAGCAGTAAAAACACATACAGGCAATGGCATGGGATTGATTCATAGGGAAGAAAATCATCAGCAAGTTTGGAAGGCCAGAACTCCTGATAACCAATGGAGCCAAATAATTGATCTCTTAAGATACCAACATATACCTCACCAAGAATGTGATCCATAACATGGTGACAACACCTTACCATCCTCAGGACAATGGATGTGTGGAACAGCTGAATGGCAGCCTTGTGCAAGCCTTGGCCAAGCTCACTACCAGGAGACCTGAGGAATGGTACAAGCAGCTATCAACTGCATTGCTTGTATGCCAGACTTGTGTTGACAGATCCACCAGAAAAAGCCCCTTCAAGTTAGTTTATGGCACACAGCCCAATATCATCCAAGTACTATCAGGACCTAAGCTGGAAATGCCAAGCAAATTCCCATCCCGTCTCAGATCCCCAGGTCATATAGGCCAATAGCAATCAATCAGAAAGAGAAAACAAGCTTCTAAAAAAGACCTTTGTCCCTATCCAAGACAGGCATGAGGCCGGCAACAAAGTTTGGGTCATGAATACCAACAAAAGTAAACTGCAGCCAAAAAAGGTAGGCCCAGCAATCATCCTAAAGATAAATGAAAACAACACTTACCTTGTGCAAGGACTTGGGAAATGTAAGCAAGACAAGGTCCTCCACCATGATTGCCTGAGACCCTTCAAGGCAAGACAGAAGCAACACAAGACCATCCTACCCGCCACAGAACAACAGTTAGTCTAGATTGGCACCTGGGCTCCCAATAACCTCCCTGACAACCTGCTCCCAGAGGAGGCCGACCTTCAGTTGGGGTATATTGAAACAGCAGGCTTGACCCTCCAGCAAGGTTCTGAGTAAGCGGGTTTGTGACCTACAATCTAATTATCCAGTCACTTGAAGCCAGACTAGGAAGTCAACTTGAATTTCTAAATCCAACAGCATGAACAAATGATGATCCCTTACAATGGATACCTCATTTTGGCACTTGACTCATTACCAGGATCAAGCCACCCCCTTCACCATCCAACCATGTGATCAACACAATCATGTTCCTGTTATCTATTAATTCACAATAGCTATATAATCACTATCTCCCAATAAAAATTATTATCTAGTTTCTAAATATTTTCCTCCTTGTAACTCTTCTAAAGCAGCACAGTTACAACAATAGCTTTAGCTGTGGTAGAGATTTATTTGGATCAAACCTAGGGGTTGGTCATGTGCAGGATGGGTTCAAGTTGCTGGATACTTGGACACTCATGTGATATTTCTTTGTTGCCATTTCTGGCATGTTGAACTATATATTGAAAAGGCACTAAATTGGATGATGACTGGATGTTAAGTGGGTTGGTGGTAGCCAGAGTACTTGTACATCCAGATCCTTGACACCCCTATAAGGGGTTACTCTGGCACATCAGGAGGGGGCTTTGTCTTGACAGCTGCTGCCTGATGTTCCTATAGTTGTTTGCTAGCCAGTACCAGTTAGGTTGAGTGTCCTCCTTTGCTAAGGCAGAGGCCAGATATGTGGTACTTCTTGGTGACAGGCTCTTTGGCGCCCTGGAACTTAACCAGGTAGGTGTTCCTGTCTTGTCTATACTTGATGATTCTTCCTGGTCCCCTGCCTACTTAGTCTAGCTTCTTTTTGTTTCCAGCCAGAACCCAGACAGGGGAGTTGATGAGGAGTGGTTCCTCTGTAGATGCTACCTTTTGTGCTTTGAGCCTTTTTATTTCTGCCATTTTAGCTTTGAGGTGTATGTGATGTAGAGTTGGTGCTTGTTCTACTATGGGAGGTTTCCCTGGGGGGATTTTTATGTATGGTTGGTTATTGCAGGTATATATCTCTGGTTTGTATCCATATGTTAGTTCAAACAGTGAGTAGCCTGTCCCTTGATTGGTGTGGACCCAGGATACTAATAATGCATGTTTCACGTATAGTGGCCATGTGTCTTTGGCTTTGCCATCCATTATTTTCTCAAAGGTTCTAATAAGGCTGATGTTTAGGCATTCAACTCTGCTGTTGGCCTATGGCCTGTAGGGTGAGGTTGTAGAGTTTTTGATGTTTTTAGATTTCAAATTGTTGTTTACTACATGGCCTGATAACTCTGTTGCTACATCAGTTATGATGTAGTTTGGAGTACCATAGTCATCTATGATTGCTTTGTTAATGAATTTGTTTATTGTTTCTGCTTTATGGTCCTTTGTTGCCCAGCAGATAGGCCAGTGTGTAGCAAAGCCAATGGCTACAATTAGGAAACATTGTTTTGTCTTTGTTTCTGGGAAGGGTCCCACTAAGTCCAGTCCCTAAACCTTAAATGGTTCAGGGTCTGGTACCAGGTTAACTGTTGGCTGGGGAGCCTTGGTGCTGGCATATTTCTCACACACTGTGCAATTTTTCAGAACATCAATTATGTCTTGTTTAAGATTGCCACCATACTATATCTTTTAATGTGAGGTATAGGTTGTTAGCCTTTGTGTGTCCTAGTATACTGTGATGTCTTAGGATGGTATCAACTCTTTGTGCAAGTGGGATGTAGGAAATATTTTTGTCATTAATAATTCAGTATACAGTGCCATTTGATGTATGGAAATATTTTTTGTTCCTTACCAGTGTATTATGGGTCAGTTGGTGTGTAGAGGGGTCTTTCCCTTTTGTTTTGTACTCAGTGTTATACAGGTTTGGCCAGTCAGGGTCCAGGTGGTCAAGGTGATCCTCTCTTGGCTGACATAACCTAGAGAGAGTGTCAGCTGTGGCCAGCTCTGACCCTTTTTGTATTGGATGTCTAAATTGAGCTGTTCCAGCAGGGACATTTATTTGGCTTTTTGCCGTGTAAGTGTGTTCTGAGTTTTGAAATAGATTAAGAATTTATGGTCAGTTAGTACTCAGACGTTTAAATGTCCTTCTAGATAACATCTCCACTCCTGTGCATGCATGGTATATTAGTAACAATTCCTTATTGTGTATTGAGTATCTCTGCTCAGTGTTAGTTAGTTTTTATACTTTCATAACATACTGGCAGGAATTCTTGCTGCCCTGGCTGGCAGATGCATAGGACTGCGCCAATGGTGGTGTCACTGACATCCAACTCAAGCTCTATAGCACCCGTTGTTATTAGGGTAGTTCAAGATTGGCGCTTTGAACAGAGCTTGTTTTAATAGTATGGAAATTTTTGTTGCCTTCTGGTGTCCAGATAAATTTTTTGGCATTATCCTTGGTTAGGTCATTGATTGGTGTGGTTAGTTTTCCGCAGTCTTTGATGTATTTCCTTAGATAAGCTACCATTCCAAGAAAGCACCTAACTTGTTTAACAGAGGTGGGACATTGTATGTTTTTATGTCTTTGATTTTATCTGGATCTGCTTTGATGCCACCATCAGAGACAATGTGGCCCAAGAACAAGAGTTGCTTTTCCATAAATTGGCACTTGCTGGGCTTGGTGTAGAGTTTGTGCTTTGCAAGTCAATTGAGTGTCTTACAGAAATGTGTGAGGTGTTCCTCTTTTGTTTTTGAGAATATAATGATATCATTGAGGTAGCATAATGTATTTGAGAGGCCATTTAGCGCTTGGTTCATCATTGTGACAAACGTTGCGGGAGCGTTGGTCATCCCAAAGTTCATTACTCTACACTCAAAGGATCCAAATTGCATACAGAACACAGTTTTTGGTATGTCCTTTTCTTTTACTTCAACCTGTTTGTAACCTGAGGTGAGGTCAATTTTGGAGAAAAATTTGGCTCCTGAAAGTCTTTCAAACAGATCCTCTATGAGTGGTAGGGGATATTTATTCTTTGCTGTGCTTGCATTTAGTGCTCTGTAGTCAGTTACTAGATGGATTGTGCCTTCCTTTTTCTTTACAAAGAAAACCTTCTGCCCCCACAGGGATTCTGATGGCCAAATGAAACCCTTGGCTAGGTTTTCCTTTATATGACTTTTGAGGGTTTGGGTCTCCATGGGGGAGAGTCTGTAGATGGGTGCAGGCTCAGGCATGGCTTTGCATAGGTCAATGCCATATTTGACCTCCCGTTTGGGGGGTAGGTCTGTTAGCTCTTCCTTAAATACATGAGCATATTTGTTTAGGAGTGCTGCAAGTTCTGGACATTGGATTTTTGCTGTTTGCATGTTGTTAAATTCATGTATACCTCATTATATAGAGGGTTACTGTCTTTGGTTAGATGTTCTGAGTCTGTCCTGGCTTATGACCTGGACAAAGACTGTGTCTCTCAGAATGAGATTTTTAGGTTCTTTGAGGATATTAAAATTGACTCTGTTGTGTTTAATGGTCATGGTTTTTATTTTCCAACATACGCTGGGGCTCACTTGGGTGAACCAGTCCATGACTGCTACAATGTTGTAGTTTATTTTGTTCATTACAATTCCTTTTATGGACGTCTGTATGCCTTGGAGGTCAATTATGAAGGGAGTTGTTTTGCCTTCAAGTAAAACCTTTGATTTGTCTGCCATTCTGGCATATTTGAAGTTGGATTTGACAACTGGTATTTTGTTCTTGGTTTCAAATGGTTTGCTTACCATGATGTGTTGTGCACCAGAGTCAAATAAGATTTTATGTGTATGAGATTTATAAGTTCATGGGTAGACAAGAAGTTGTGAGTGATCTTTAACTTTTACATTCATAAAGATAGAAGATTGTGGGACATGTGGGATGTGAGCAGCAAAGTTTGTATTACAAAAGTAACAATTTCAAATCCCAAGACAGGATTTGAACCTGTTCCCAGCCACCAGGAAAGGGGGAGGGTAGCATGATATTGCCCACACCTGGGTTTACTTCAAAAAATATATACAGGTGTGGGAACCACTCCTGCCCTGGCAGTAGCTGCAGGGCCTGTCCTGGGCCCCAAAAGCTATTAACAAGCCTTGGTGGGTTTAGCTGGGCCTGGACAAGCTAAATTTAGCTGCCCAGAACTCCCAGTTTAATCCCACCCTCCATTTAGTAATTTGGGGTTCCCAATTGGGAACACTTTTTTTAATCAAGTTCTTTTGCCTCAGAAATGCCTGTCAAGCCAGTCAAAAAATGGTAACCAAATTGAAAATGACCCCATGACACCTGCAGCCAAACCTGCCAGAATCAAGGACCATTCAAGCAAATATAGGCCACCAGAAAGCCAAACAAATGTTCCTTAAGACCCAAAAAATGATGACAAAACAGCCAACAAGCCAACAGAATTTGAGATGTTAAATCTTGCCATCCAGATAGCACAAGAAGAATGCCCAGAGGCACCTGCATATGAATGAGTATATAATCCAGAAGCACCAGAAAGATTCTGTATTACCATTCTTACCAATAAAGTTGTTATGAACTTTTGGTTCACCAATCTGATTCCTTACATATTTTTGATACTCTTCCATCTGCAATCACCTAAGCACCAGCACTTGTCCTCAGAGATTAAAAGCCAAGCGCCAGTTGACAAAACAGAAGAATTTGACTACTAATGCCCTCCTGATGCTCTGTTTGGTCCTGTGTACTTCACTGATTATCCCTATAACCCTGACCACAAACCCTGAACCTTGGAAAACTTGCAGTGGTACACTTGCCCTGACGCTCCCAAGGATTCTTATCCAATAATCCATGACAGCAGAGAAATCACTATATACCCTTTGTTCTTCAACAGGAAATACAATAATCCTGCTGCCTACTTAGTCCCAATGGAACCACCCCTGACACCCAAACCAACCATCTCAACCCCACCCACCTCTTACACCACTGGCCAGAATAGTCAATTCTTGGAAGTGCTTTACCTGGCTCTCACAGATTGATTGATTGAATCTGCCTTGCCAGCAGCCGGGCCTTGGGCTGTGGCAGGGAAGGCCCTTTCCTACCTGGTAAAGTTAGGTCCCATCATCTGGTGGGCCATGCCAGTACCTACATCTGCTCCTCCCTCACCTGAAGGAACATCACAGTACTCCTGGTATCCTGAAAGTTTGTGCCTTAGTACAATTTCTTATTGGTTTGGGGGAGTCAGGGGAACTTAAGCCTGTTCTCCCTTCCTTTTTGCCTGTTCCTCTGTTTTGTGACCTTTGAGGTCAGAGAATGTGGGGTCAGATTCATAGTGGATTGCTGTTTCAGCATTGTTTACTTTGGTGGTGTCCTCTTTTTTGCAACAGGAGCAGTTTGCGCTCTGTCTGCAATTGGCATTGTTTCAATTGGAGTTGCCATTGTTGTGGTTGATGTTTTGGCGCTTGTTGTCATTAGAATTATCTCTGCCATTGCTATTAGAGGAGAAGTTGCCATTATGTGCAGTATATTCCATATTTGCACTTTTCTTTGTGTGTTTGGCTTCTGCAATGAGCGCAGGAATGGAGGTGTTGGCCTTTGGACAGATGAGGACATTGACTGAGGGTTTCATTCTGTTGATAAATGAGGCTCTTGTGTGCACGTTGTCAGATTGTGCTGGGTTTTGGATCTTGCAACATATCTCTTTGAATTCATTGGCGTAAGCTGTGACAGTTGTCTTCTGAGAAATATTGCTGAGCTGTATTGCAATGTCTTGGAGGGATTTGGTTATGCAGAGGTTTTGGGTGATGTCAGCTTTGAAATCTTTTCAGTTGTCAAGCTTGTTGTCAGTTTATGAGACAACCCAAGTGGCAAACCCATTTATCTGCAGTCTTTTATAGGCGCTTGTTGGCTTCCTGGACCCATTTTTGTGGGGGATGCGGCTAGAGTGGAGTTTTATGGCTGAGTGCTCCAGCCAGTTAATAATGTTTTCTTTGTTTTTACCAAAGAACTTGTCAATACCAATGTATTTGATGTTGGTAAATTTGCCTGTGATAGGCAGTTGTGTGTTTGTTTGTGGTTAGAGAGAGCAACTGTTATGGAATTATCTTGGTGCATGCTTTGGGCATGACAAGTCCTTTCGAATATGGTGTATCCACTAGGTATATCTTTGTCAATGTTTTGGGTGCGGAAGTACATCTTCCAGGTATCCTGAGATGTAGCCTGGTTTAATTTGTGAGCAAAAGTGGGTGAGTTCTGTTCAGTCATTTTCTCTTTCACAGGTGTGGTATAAAAACTGTAGCTGCTACCAGTAATGAGGAACAGCTTTTGGGGAAGCTTTGAATATGGATTTATAGAAGAAAGAAGTATATTTTATTAGATAGTACTTTAGACTTATATGGCTTGCGCTGTGGCGGGGATTTAGGTCAGATCAAAGATAAGGACAGACATGTGCAGAATGGGTTTAAGTTACTGGATACCTGGAAAAGTCATGTGATATTGGTTTTTTTTGCCATTTATGGAATTCTGAACTGAATATTGGATCTTCACCAAACCAGGTGATGACTGGATGTTAAGTGTGTTGGTGACTTCCATAATACCAGTACATCCAGCCCCTTAACAATATCTTCATTCTACTTCAATAAATATTATCACAAACTTTATAAGCTTTTCAAGTGTTAAAGCAATTAAAGACATCTCTAACATCTAATACCTCAGTGCTGGGCAGGAAGATCAGAATAATTGTAACTTTAGTCTTTTAACTCATAGAAAGCTCCTAGCTGATGAATGAGTAAATTGCTTCAAATAAGCTTAAGTTTGGGGACATTTTTGCACTTAATTTTATCATGAAAACAGGCCCCCTAGATGGCAGAACAGCTTTGGTAGACCATACATTGCTGTGAAATATTTTTTCATTATTTATTAATTATCAATTGTGATTGAGGACATGGTGAGTCCCTTTTGATGCTTTCAGGTATTTCACTTTTTCTCTTTTCATAGAACTATCATTCTTTCATGATGTCACCTCAACCCATTTGGTCCCTGACTTTGACCCAGGACACACCTTGGTGGTCTTCCAGGAGCACTACAATGAGGTTTGTGTTTGGAAAGTGACTTATTAGGATATAATTACCCAAATAATAGGAAGCATTCTAAATAAACTAATTCTGGTTCATTATCTGGATTGAAGAAGAAAAGGGTCTAGAAAAGAACAGAGATCTAGAATAATATAGTGCCTTTATTGAGAAATAAAAGGCATCATACTTTAAATGGCAGTCACATGGGGTGGCATAGTAATATGATCCAAACATGGGTTGACCTTCAAATAACCTGTTCAATGGAGCTTATCAGGAATTATCTCTGCTTCTTATAAAGAAGTACTAACCCATGTTTTAACATTTTGGTCAAGAGATATATGTTAAAATATATGCTATAAGATGTCTCATTGAGAGCTCCCTGGGCACTGTGAAATATTTTGTTTATTGGTGTAAACCTCAGTTGCAGAGGAAGTGTTGGTGTGATGATCTACACAATGAGCTTTTTTCAGGTGAAGGCTATATTTGGTCAAATAAAGATTGGTTGCCTAAAAAAGATAAGTGTTAGTTGGTTTATTGATATATTTAGCTGTAATAGTTGAGAGTAGAGGTCTATGTCAAGGGGGAGTGGGAAGTTAGTCCCTTGTTAGATACTCTGAAAGGATAGTAGTGCACCCTAGGATGGTTATAACAAGGGGTCTAGGTATCCTTATACTAGCTGGAGTAAGAATACAGCTAGGGTTCTGCCCTTGAATGGATTTGCTGAGGTAGCATTGAAATACTGATACCAAATAAAATAAGAATACATTTTGGTTTAACTTAACTGGAAATGAGGTAGATTTTCTATTTTTATGACTTTGGGATGACCCCAAGAAGGTCTTAAAGTTGTTAGAAAAAGCATGGATAGCTCAGAACCATCATTGGGGTAGCTGTCCAGAGAAGCAGCTGCAAAACTTGATGATTTAGAGGTTTCTGGGAAGTGAAGTTGGTTACTTTTCACCTGAAAGCTCAAGGCCAACCACTTGAGTGAGTAAAAACAGTAGCAGAGTATGAGGTATGCTTACTTATGATAACCTAGGTGAAGGTCACTAATAAGGGTTAAGTCTAGGTAAAACTCACTTGTGGAGACATATTGCCTGAGTCTGAGGAGCTTTCTGGTGGGGACTAAAAAAGTAAGCCAGGATGGAGACTATCTGTAAGGTCTTAATAAGTTTTTTGATGGCTTTGTGAAATGCTATGCTAGGAGAACAAGTTTGGAACAGTTTGGGAAAAGGCTTCAACATTTCTCCAAAGTGGTTTAGTAGATAAGGAACAAAGCAAAGCAGTTTTGAGAAATATTGACATAAGTGTTTCAACCATTTTTTCAAATAGGGTGTTCTAAAGTAAAAAAATCATAACAGCATAGTAAACCAGTAAAAGAAGGCAACTGTACATTTTTCTGAAGATGGGAGTTTGCATCAAGTGAAGCAGGGAAGCATGGCAAAACAGTATGGGATAAGCTTTTTGGAATTTCTTTGAGAACAGATTGTTAGAGGGAAAAAGGCTGAGTGGTTCAGGAAAACTGATGACTACAGGTTCAAATCCCAAGGAGAGTCAAGGGAAAAGCAATAAAAAAAACTCAGGGAAACAAAACACTAGTAGTTTCTTAAGAAAGATGGGTGAGTTCAAATGCAGCAAAACATTAAAGCAAACAGAGAAATTTTCTGGGATGCCAGAGGCAAAAAAAACCTGTTTATTCCAGTTACACTAAAGCCATGAAGCATAGCAAGGTCTTTAGATGCTTGAAGATGAGGAGTGTTGATAGGATTGGTTGAGTTTTAAGCTTATTTTGCTGATAATTTTTAAATGATAGAATAACAGAAAGCTTTACAGATGTATTCAGAAAGGGCAGAAGGATGCAATAATATTGGTTGCAGCAAGTTTAAAGGCTTATTTTTTTATAGATAAGTGAGAGCACAGATAGTTCAAGCTTTTTAAAGACCATCCTAAATAGAATTTATTCTAAGAGAAGGGGAAACTATATAAGACCAGTTGGCTAAACAGGGTCCAGAGGCATTATCTAAATAATAGTTCTTAAGTTTAAACACGTCCTTGGGCTTTAAGCTTGAAGTTCTACCCCTATAAGCAAGTGAAGCTGGTTCTGGTGACTTCTTAAGTAGTATTTGGCCCCCAAAAGTCTGCAATTGGTTGCATTTCCAGAAGATCTCTAATGTGATCTCTTTTCTGTTAATAAATACTTGTACAAACCTTATCCAGTTTTACAATATTAAGACCATGGATCTCTTTCCCATATATTATATCCCAATGTTGGGCAATAGGAGCAGTATAGGCAGCAGTGCAGAAGGTTTCCAGAAGCCAAACTCCCCCAGTGATAAATGAACAGAAATTTTCAGAGTGCTTCACCTGAATCACATAGAAAAGGCCTTCTTGGGCTAGAAGTTTGAAACCTTGTTCCAGAGATATACACCCCTCAGAAGAGCTGACCCAGGCTGGTATAATTTTTCATGGAGCAGATGCCATGATGCTGATAAGAAAGATATTGAAAGAGTTTGTTGTGCTCCAAGCTAGGTAAAAGTCACTGGAAGTGGATACTTCCACTTAAAAGATGGTGCCTCAACCCAGCTAGTCTCTGTCAATGATTCAGGACACTATATGGTGATTTATCAGAAGCAAGAGCACCACAGTTGGGCCTGGTAGCGTTTACTGGCAAGAACCTGAACCCTCACTGCTGGGTGAAAGATAGGTTAAACCCATACCAGCAAATTTACTGGAGCCAGCTAAGAATTCAGAAACCATGTGTGCCTTTCATCTTCCTATAGCCTGTTTTAACCCCAGCTTTGTAGGTTGAGCAAAAGGCAGGGGTGCATCCAAAATTTCAATTTAAGAAAATAAAGCATGCAAAAAAGTAAACCCTCATAAACATGTAGATTGGGGCAGTATTATGTTGGGAGGGGCTGAGAGTGGATCTGTTACTATAGGTTTTGTTAAAACATCAATGCACTCTCTTTGATAGCCAGCCTGATATGATGTCAATCTGATAGATGTCAATCACCACTCATAATGTGACACATTAGTTCAATCTCAATTTCAAGACTTTGATTTGATAACTGTTGGATTGCTTATGTGAAAGATGGATACTGTCAGACAGTAGGTTAACTTTCTTCTTTAATAAAAAATGTATGGGGTCTATTAATAAATAAGGATTAATCTATATGGCAAAGATTGGTATATTGGTCCAGATCAGATCAAAGATAAACCAAGTAGGTTGATTTATCAAGGTACATACCACAAAATTGAGTTTAGTGGTGCTTGAGAGCCTATTTTATAACTATGAATAACAATAAAAATGTTTAATGGCAAACAATAAAGTACCAAAGGGTGTCATGTTTTTATCAATAATATTGGTTTCAGGCTTAAAGGTGTTGACTTGGCCACTCTTCCTTTTAAAAACTTGATCAACATCAGTTCTGAACTATATTGATAAATCTACATATAAATTACTCTATGGCGCTCCTGCTTCTGGGAGGTCACCAATGTGTGTCCTGGGTTAATACCAGGGACTGGCTAGGTTGAGATGTCATCCTCAGGAATACTTTTATGATGAAAAAGACAAAAATAAATTCTTCATTGATCCCAAAAGAGAATAATAGGGGTAAAAAAGCCTTTATTAACACAAAAAAGATTCTTTTAGAAACCTGTGATATAACTTGGTCTTGACTTGCTCTTTCTCTGATATTCTCTGTTTTATCTTGAAACAATCTAATTTTCCTATGTTTTGGAGTTTTTTTGGCTATTTACTTCTTCAGAAAGAGCTTCTGAACACTTCAGAAGACGTCTGGTTATTCTAAACCAACCAGACGTGTAACTGTCAATCTGCATATTAGGGCCCAAAAAAGTCCCACTTGCAGCCAAAAGACTTGTGAAAAGCTCCTCAAAAGATCCTTCAACTTTTCAGTCAACCTCTTACTTATAATTCCTTTTTATCAACAGTTCTTCCTTTAGAATGGCTTTATTCAAAAGTTTAAATTAGCAGTGCTTTTTTTATAAATATATATAAAATAATAAAATAAGCTTATAGTCTTAATTTCTCAAAAGCTTAAAGTATTGATCAACTATTTTATTTAATAATACTTTAAGCTTTTGGCTTGCAACCAGTGATATTCATCAGTAAGCATGCCCTCAACTCAACCAATGATTGCATTGCTCAAAACTTGAACATTTATGAATATCTACTGTGATCCAACTAGGAAATTGATTTTTACCCCACAAGCCACTCAAAACATTATCACTTTACACATCTAAGCATTAACTGGTTCCATGTTTTGGCTCACATCTTTCCTGCATTCTGGTCTATTCTCTTAAATGAATAAACCTTATTCTATTTATTTATTATATCTTTATATTTATTTTCTCTATCTCTTTTTATATTTTTCTCTTAATATTGCTCTTTTTTCTTTGATATATTTCTTGGCTACTACAGATGACTTTCATCTGGGTCTTTTTCTTATTCATCACTAGAGATGTATTTTATCTGAGTTTCTCTACTGCTAATTCCTTCAGATATCCTCCATCTAGGCTACTCTCTCTGCTAGCTGGTACAGATTTTCTCAATATGAGCACTTTTATATAGCCTCTTCAGATGTTTTCTATCCTGACACTTTTCTCCCTATAACCACTACAGATGTCTTCAATCTGGGTGTTCTCTCTTTATGTAACCATCATGTGTCATTTATCAAGGTTTTCAGAGGTAGGCATTAACTCTTTTCCTATCACTTTTTTCTTCATCTTTCTCCTCAAGTGGTTAACTTGGGAGTTCACAGAGTAACCAACTCCACTTTCTGAACATTGCTCAGATTTCTTGGGTTCTTACAACTTTTTCCATGGACAGTTGCCCCTCAGGGAATTCCAGGTCCCCTATGCTTAAACAGTGACAGAAAGGCTCTTTCTTGAAATCATCTAAAAGACATAGGCAGAGAAACTATTACGCTCCAAGGGTGGCCTAGCTGGATTCTCCTCTCCTGTCTGGTATCAGGGTTTCAGTGCTGCTCTAGCACTCCTTCATCTTAGGGCTCCAACTGTATTAAGCCCCTTTGGTTGGCCTTCTAGAAGGGCAATGCTGCCTCAGCATCCTTCTATTCCAAGAGAACCCCAGCTGTATTATCTAGGGTAAGGGCAGGAACAGCAACTGTGCAAACACAGTATCACAAAACCGTTTTTTGGATGTTTTGGATTGAGTCACAAAACAATCCATGTGGTTTTGTGCTGCAACTTTTGGAGTAAGTCACAATTTGTTCCTCACTCCATTGTGTAGATCACAAAATATAAAAGGAAGGCAGTTTTCAAATATGGAACAGATGATTTCATTTTGTCAAGGGGCACCAGATGTAAAGTTTAAATGGTTATCAAGGGTGAAACAGATGGTGACATTTTGTGCAAGGCACAGGATGTAAAATTAGAGCAAGTTCAGTTGTGGGACTTTATTTTTAAATTGAATTTCTTAAAGCTTTACCTGCCATTGCCTCACAATCATAGATCTGATTGTACCACAGTTTTCTTTAGATAATTATATTAAAACTTCATCAAAATATCTATAAATATATACTTTAACTGAAAGGAATAGCTTGCATACTTATAATTGGACACAACACAAAACCACATGAGATTGTGCTTGGCCACATCAAAATTCATGCAGATTTGTTTTGTGACTTTAGGAGCAGGGCACAAAATGGGGCAGTTGAAATTGTGTACTGCTCCCTAAAAACACAAAACAAATCTGCATGAATTGTGATGTGACATGAAGATCACAAAATGAATTGTGCTCAACTGACAAAGTGTTAAAACCAATTGTGTAGATTTCAGTGCCCGTCCCAACCCTAGTATTATCACCCCAGCTGGTCTAGTGATGTTTATGTTATCTTAGCACAGCCATCCTGGGTACTCTCTTGATCCTTCTCAGGGGCAACTGTGGTAAGTTCAACTCCCTTCCCCCTGGTGCTCAACTCCCTGGTAGTTGACACTATAGTAAAGTGAGAATCCAGCTTTTTTCCTGATTGACAACTAGAAATTGACACTTTTTTAATTAACAGATCTTGATGTACTGAAAAATTTTAATATAAAAAATATACTATACAGCTATGGTATACTAAAGTGACCCCAGAGAGCTCAAAATGCAATAAAAAGTGTACCTTTCTTAATATTAATAAGGAGAAATAAGCAACTATTTCTCATTTTACTATGTAATTTACACTCTTCATTATAAAAATATTTTTGATTATGATAAAAATTAAAATTCCAATGAAACAAAAATAAACAAAAACACAATAATAGAAGTAATGCAAAATATGAAGAAATATTAATATTTATTTGATATAGTTTATACAAGTATAAATGTGAATTTCTTTTGTTTTATTAGGAAATTAACAAAAATTAAGATATTTCATTCACTTTCAACTATAACTATTCATCTCAAACTTACCATGTATACATAAAATAATCAGTGCTATCTAATTAAATCAAAAAATAGAAAAATTAAAACTAAAAACTAATTGATCAAAACTGAAAAGTAAAAATTAAAACCATAGAAGCAAGACAGCAAGCTTATTCCTCCCCATTCTTCCCCTTCTTCATTTTGGCCCTTTCCAGGAGGGCAGTTGCAATGAGCTCAAGCTGCTGCCTGATCTCTGAGGCCTTTTATTTATTATTGGCCACATTTTTAATGGCCTTGGTGAATAGGGTGAAGCAGGTTGTGGGCTTGGTGGTGGGGAGCACGGTTGGCCAAGTCACACAGCTTGGAGATGGTTTTCTCCTGCTGGTGCTGCAGGAGGGAGAAAAACTTATTGAATTTTTGGGTGGAGCCAAAGTTAGCCTTGAGGCGTTTGTGATAAGCCTCTAGCACTGAGGTGGTCTTGAGCTCACCATTCACTGCTGCCCGGTACACATTCCAGCTGGCCTTGGCGCAGGCCTTGCCTTGCCTCGCCTCTGCGTGACAACCTTCCCAATCCACTGGGGCTCAAAGTACTCAAGGAAAGGCTTGAACTCCAAGTGCTTTACTACGTAAGGATCCTTTAAGAAGCCTCAAACCCCTGCACAGTGTGCTCTGGCTTTAAAAAAGCCAAGGCATTAAATTGTGCAAGCACAAATTTGCAGGTGTCCTAAGTGTCCCTCCAGCTCAACCTACTTAGCTCAGCATGGGCCTGCACATTCCAAGCAACTGCTTGGTGGTAGTGGAAGTGGCACCCCTGCACCCCCCTGCTGAACAGCTGCTTGAATGCATTGAACTGAGCAGGCTTGAAGTCCATAATGCACATGGTAGGCCCAAGAGCTCTCAGCCTTACCTTTTCCTCCAAGTCCAGGGTGGCCTGGTCTTTGTCAGTGGCAGGAGGGTTGGCATGGGTGTAGGGGGGTCTTATTGGCATTTTTGTTGTCAGGAAGGAGGGAAAGTGCTTGGAGGAGAATGGCAAAAGCACAGGTATAAATGGCCTCAGTGGGCCCAGGAAGAAGAAAGAACACAAGTGGAATCACCTAGATGTCAATCTGGGCATGGATCATCCAGAGCTTTTTGAACATCTGGGGGAAAGTGGAGAAGGTACCATCAACTAGCCAGGTTAAAGCCCTTTTCAACTCCATCAGGTTCTGCTGGGTGGCATAGCAGATTATGCGGTCATTGGCAGTCAGGCCCATTGTCATGGAGGAGGAAGCGCTCCCCACTCAGAAGCTGCTTGAGCTCATGGGTGAGCGTAAGCTCCAAGAGGACATCTAAAGCCTTGGGGGGATTGGTGGCAATACACTTATTGCTTATGAACTTAACCAACTGCTCTTGAGTTGGCACCAACTTGAGATTGTTGGGTTTTAAGTGCTGCAGGGCTTTTATAGCCAGATCAGATGCCCAGAGGTGAGAGGATGTTAGGATCACCTAGACAAGGTACCATTTTAACATCTAGGTTATAAGATGATTGAGGGGATCACAAGAGTGCTCCCCCTTCTCTGCAGTTACTCACTCCCAGCCCTCAGTGTTTAGCTGGGGCCCGTAAGTCTTATCCTCACAGACAAAGTGCTTGCTCTGGGTTCAATGCTTTTGATTATTTCAATTAAAAATGTAGTTACCAGCAATGTAGCCAGGGCCGCCCTTTACAGACATAATTGGGAAGTACTGGGGAAGCGCTTGGGGACTTTAAACTCTCCATCCCCATTACAGATATTGTGGATGGCCAGTGGATCCCAAGCCACATGACCAGAAGCTTTGAACTTCTTAGAGTACTCCTCAGGCTCATCTTGGGGATCAGATGGGGGATGGGGGAAGAGCCATCAGGAGGGGGAGGGGAAGGGTTCTTTAAGGCCTGCTTGGATGCCTTCTTTTTCTTACCAGAAGAAGAGGTGAGCTCCTTGGCAGCTTTTGACTTCTTGGTATGTTGCTCCTTGGTGGGCTCGGAGTTGGCCTCTGAGTGATAAAAGGAGTGATCGGTAAGATCACCATCAGATTTATTGGGGGAGGAATTTTTGGGGGAAGGTGAAGAGGATGTGGAAGATGAGGGAGGAGGGGATGGAGTAGGAGGAGATGGGGTTAGAGACTTTGCCTTTTCAGGCTTCTTGGCACGCTTGGGAGTGGAGGCAGTTTCTTTGGAGCCCTTGGAGGCTTAGCGCTTGGGCTGTTGGCTGTTCTTGTTTGATCTTGTCTAAAGAAAATTTTAGTTTTGTAAATAAAATAGTGTGAAAGATATGAAACACAGAGGTAAAGCAAAGTAAAAGTTAAATGAAAAGTATGCAAATAAAGTTTTATTTATCAAGAAAAAAACATAACAAAGTAAAAAGAAGCAAAATAGAAACTCAAAGTATAGATATAAAGGTTAAAAGATAGAATATAAGTGAATTTATTATGAAGCATCAAAGATGTTAGGTTCAGCATAACATCTTAGTGCTAAATCAATGTAAAAGTATAATTAAAAATCAAAAAAAATGCTGAAAATTATATGGAGAGTAGCAGGAAAAGTAGTAGATGATAATTGCAAAAAAAATAAAAAAATTATTATGTGGAATTTTTTTATTGGGAGTTGAAAAATCAAAACATAGTAAAGTGTCAAGTCCAGCACTGTCGATCAGCTGGAAAAAGCTGAATTCTCACTGTCGAGCATGCCGGAGTTGAGCAGAAAAATCAAATTTACTGTTTTTTACATATAAAACTTGCTTAAATTTAAAACAGGTCCGAAAGTTAACCCAAAAGCAAGGCAGTTTCATATGCTCAGAAATAAAAAAAGACAACATAAGTTAAAAAAGTAAATGAGTAGAAAGGTGTTTATTAGTGATAATATTATGCTGTGAGGAGCTGGAAGTGACTTATTTACCATAGTGTTGGTTAAAACATTAAGAAGCTCTCTGTACTAATCCCCAAGTTAAAGTGTCAAGTGGCACTCATAGTGTGTCACATATTAATTTAGCCTTAATCCTGAGCCTTTGATTAGTTAAATCCAAAACCAACCATGTGGCAATTAGATAGAGTCAAACAAAGAAGATGTCAAGTTTCAGTTTTTTATAAATTACATATGAAATCTCTTAATAAATTGGGCTTAATTTATGTGGCACCACTTAATCCACAAACCCGGGAATGACATAATGTAAAACAAGTGGGATATTTGATTAATGTCTATACCACTAAATCCAGTATAGTGGTGCTTGGGAGCCTAATTGACGACTATGGGCACTAATAATAAAAATATAATAGTAAATATCAAATTTTATATAAGCACATATGTATTTTATTAATAAAATTAAAATTTGGCTTTAAAAGAGTTGAACTGGTCACTTTTTGTTTTAGAGTGTTGAACACAGGTTTTTTCATTTCTATTAGTAAATTTACTTATAAATTGCCCCTTAAATCGGTATTTTAGCTAACCAAATTATTAAACAGAGTCAAGTTTGAGTAAATTCAACCTTGGTTTTTGGTTTTGAACCCCTAAATTACTAGTAAAAATTAGCTTAAAATCAGTTAAGCCAAAAATACTAATAGATTCACATATGCAGCACTCGACTCCCTGGTACTCAACAAAGTGTCAATTACCAGGGAGTCAATCACCAAGGAGTCGAACTTACCACAGTTGCCTTCTCAGGTACTAATGGAAGGACTACTCAGCTGGCCCTCCTAAGGCAAAGTCAAGCCCCAAAACCTCAGCTGAGCAAAAACTCAGCCACTGCAGCTGGACAAACAAGCATATATCTCTCTCAGGCAACTATCCTCTTCTTGGACAACATCAGCCCATGCCTGCACCCTGCTGTCAATTTGAACTGTCACACCCCCCTTAAATCAGGGTTTAGACAAACAGAGTCTTTAGCAGGGGCGGCGTCCAGTGCTTTTAATTTCAGGTCTTGTTCTGCACCCTGGATCTCTGATGAAATAGCTTAAACTGTTTAGGCTAGATCGGTGTTAGGTTTAAATTACTGGCAGCCAGCTGCCAGGGAGGTGGCTCTTTCAAAGTTGTCGCTTGAACAGCTCTGGATTGCACTTTTAGAATGTTACACTCAGTTTATGGGGCATCCTGAAATGACTCTTTGGACTGGTTGATTGCATGCAGCTTAATATAGGCAAAGCTCTAGCTGGATCTTGTCAGGGCAATCTTTTCAGGGTGGCTTCTCGAGAAGCCCCACAAATCCAAGAATGGATGCAGGAACAAGACATCTGTGCGGCTAGACAAGTTGAGGGGAACACTATCTATCTCACCCAACTCCATTGTATTGTGATGAAGTATAGGTGTTAAACTCAGACCAAAGTAAATTACAACCCAAAACAATAGGCACTGTTATTATACTCTGGGTAGACATTAATAATACTTACATAATACAAGGGCTAGAAAAAGTACACCAATGCTATCATCATAATTGACTCTATCATTGTTATGTAACCAGAAGCAGCATGGCACAGCTCTTTCTGCTTCCAGAGAGCAACTTGACAAATATAGTGCCCAAGCATCCAACAACCTTCTCTCAGACGTTCTAAGCATCAACAAGGCTATTCTTTAAACAGGTGTGTCAAAGCTGCATGGCAAACCTTCAAGGTTCTGAGTTATAAAGAGAAACCTGTGACCTAACTTGATCCGCCCAAGACCTAAAGTCAAGACATGTCAGCCCAAGTCTGCTAATTGAGACCTCATGGCTGAGTACTTTCATATATGGGACATAGAATATTTACCGAGAATAGTGTCAGCATGGTAGGAACATCTAACCACCACTGATGCCTCAACATACACTATATGGTGTCTTCTGATCAAATAAGAGGCTATCCGATCTGATATCATTTTCCTCCTTCTGCAACTCTGCAAAAACAGTGTTGTGGAAACACTTCAAAGCTTGGAAGTGTTGGAAACATGGGAAATACGGAACTGAATGCTGAAAACATCAGCAGGTAAAAATATCAGTCCTTCTCAATTTTGTCCTCGAAGGCCAGCGCAAACAATGTGGAGGCTGCAAACAGCACAAAATTGATACCACGTGTTGCAAGGAATTAACAAGTGTGTAATGAACAAAAGCTATATTTTCATGAAGTTAAACTTGCCAAAACTTTGAAGCAACAAGAAAGCACTTCTAGCATGGCTTGTCAGGCTACTATGGTAGTTCTGGGCTTTAAACCTGCATATACAGGTTCAGAAATGCTTGATGGTGTCAAAGAAGATTTTTGTTACTAAGTTATCTGAACTCACTAAGAGTTGGGTGGCATAATAACACAACTTTTTGCCAAAAAAACTATCTAGTTTACCTGTTTTTGAACTTTAAACGGCTATTTTGAATAAATTGTTAACAGTTTTACTGGGTTTGCCACAACCTAATTCATGTTAATTTACCTAATTCAAGTCCATAGACACCTTTTAAGGCTTTTTTGGCTGTGAATTATCTGGTTTTCGAATTTCTGAGATCAAACAATACCAGTTAAGATGGCATTACCTGTGACAAAAATAGCTCAGTTTCAACACTAGCAAGCAACTATCATGTACTAGGTATAGAAATAAGTAGGCAAACTTATTAGAAGTTGCCAATGCTATACTGAAAACACAAGGTGGCTTGAGACAAGTAGGCTTAAGTGTCCTAAAAGACACAGCCAGCATCCTCAATTAAAACACATGCATATATAAATATCGCTGTGGTCTGCACAAGCTAGTATTTTTCTACACTTATCTCTTTCTACTTGTTTAGAGATCATTTGGCAAAGGCTAGAAATTTAGTAAGTCTCTTCATGTAAGAATATTTTTTTCTTTTTTCTTTCTGTGTTAGTACTACCTGTATCTTCATATAGTTTTAGTAGGCAAGAATATTTCTATACCCTGTCATTATCTTCAGGGAGGATCTGATATTATAGAGTTAGTAACTGCTGTTTCTAGCTCTTTTAGATCAATGAATATGTTAGGTAGTCTATCTCCTGTTCTGGTTTGAGAGCATTAACCATGGTTGTAAGCCTTCTGGCTCTGAATTTCTCTCAGACTTTTTATAGCTTACTATAGAGTTTCTCAGTAGCTTTGTATCACATCCCTTTCTTGATGGCCATCTTGGCTAGCTGTGATATACTTCAGACTGGCCAGTGCTCATCTTACCTAGTATGGTTTTAAAAAGGCCTTGTGACCTTCTCTCCTTTAAGGGATAGATATTGGTGTCTTCCTAGATCCAAGTGAATTGATCTGTGCTAGTTTGGAACGAGAATCAAACATGCGTCCAACTGCACTTGTGAAGCAAGGCTGACCTTTTGTCCTCCAGGTGTTTTTCAATGTTTGGTAAACATCTTTAGAGTGCAGATTCAGCATAGGCAATCCAGGTGGCTTCTCTAAAATGCTTAGTATCGCTTTATTAGTTGACAAAAATATTTACTTTCTTTTAGCAATTGTAATTAAAGTTTCGAATTTGAAATGGGCTATTTTTGAAAAGCGGGCTCAATCGTGATGCAAAACAAATACTATATCTAAAAGAAACTGGCTTAATCTCCAAAATAATTACCCAAGTGATCACATGAGTAAATATGTTAAGCTGCAGGTTTGATGTGATGTTATTAAGGATACATAACATTGGTTAGTATTGTGTTAGACATCTGTTCGGGCATGCACTTAGCCATGGCAGAAACTGGCGGCAGGGAAATCTGTCAGAAACAGATTGCCTCATCTCTTGAATATATTGCTTGTTGAGGCTGGATGATTTGTCTTTGAAAGAATCTTATTTGTTTGGTTGAAATGCTTGAGGTTAGAAAAACCGAGATATAACCAATGTAAAGCTATGTTTCAAAGGGTTTGAAATCACTGGCAATGGATAGTTGAGAAACAAATCCCCGCTAATCATTCAGATGTATGATCTCTGGGTGGGAAATGCAACATGTATCAGCGAGGTTCAGGTATATTAGACGGTCGGTAGGAGAGTGAACCATGGCCCTTTTAGGGCATTCTGCAGGATACGATATCGTGATTGTATGGCACGGTCAGTCCGTGATGTTAGTGTGGGCTCAGCAAGGCTCATGACCATCCACTGCTTCCCCAGGAGCCGATACATCCTTAGTAGTGCTTCGTCTTCTACGGGAGTCCAAAATTTAAGCTTGGGTTGCTTCAAAGGCACACCCGAAATGATTTGCTTCTTTTTCCAAGTTTGTTCTTTCCAGTGAGACTTGCATTGCAGCGGAGAACGCGTGCGTAATTCGCTGGAAATCAAAGTCCAGTTTGTCGAGTGCTGCTCAACAAGTGAAATCAGCTTGGCGGTTTGCTGGGGCGTCCAAAGTCCCTTGTCAAAGGGTGCTAGTTTGAATTTCTCTCGCGCAGTGCCACACAAGTTGGTGAGGAAGTGATATCTGCACATGTGCCTTGTCTTGTTGGGAAACCACTTGGAGATGTCCTCCCAATCAATCTGAGTATAGTTTGGGCTCCGATTGTTCATTTTGAAGTTGGGGCTTTCCAGTACCAATCGAACAAGCCTTTCGGATTCCGAGGCTGACCAGGCAGTTCTGCCGATCTCTGGAGAAACAAGAGTGTCCCATTTGCGTTTGCACTGAGCAGGGGACCTAGTTGCCACATGCTTAGAAGTAGTCCCCCAGTCCGAGCCAAATAGAGAAACTGCCTGCTTCAATAAATATAATTCCTTATCTGACCACTTGCCCTTGTGTGTATTTAGAGTTATGTAAGTGTATCGCCTATATATTTGCACCCCCGTAAATTTAGGGAAGTATTCCATGGCAAACATATTCCACGGCATTTTAGCCTCGCTTTTTCTGGTTTCTAAAAGCATTCTGTCCATTTCGGATGTCCAGGATGACTTTGATTTAAGTAATGAATCAGGGACCCGTGAAAACAGGGTCTTTTTAGGGGTATTCTGAGTAGAGCCTGGCTTTAGAGGCACAGCTTCTTTACGGCATCGAATGCTTGAATTAAAATGCCGACTTAAAATAAAAGCCGTAGCCTGAAGCCTATTTTTAGATTTTTCATAGGCTTTAGATGAACTGAAGCTTCGGCTCGAGCCTCTCTGGCACGGATATCTAAGCTTTCCCAAGCTACAGGGGCTTAGGATGTTTATAAGAAAATCATTCCGCATTCCTGGCAGGATTCCAGGGGAAACAATGGCGCTTCCTGGAGTTATCTATCAAAAGACACGAGTTAATCAAACATATCATACATAACGCCAAGAAGATGAGCTAAATAGTGAGCCATACGAAAAATTCAATCAGGATTATAACCACAAAGGTTAAGAAGCAAAAGAAAAAGTATTCAAGCGTTTCAAAAGTAGTATGCATTGATGTAACTTTTACAGAAAAAACGCGCCAGTAAGTTCAATATGATCCGCTCAGGTTTGAAGCGAGCAGATACGATTCAGGTTTACAAAGAGCAAAATAAAAACAAACAGAAACATAAGCTTGGTAAAAGCTCCAGCGGATAAGTAAAGTTGAAAGAAATTTCTGTGGTTTTTTAAAAAGCCTTATAAACAAGCGATCATAGGAGGCTAGGAAAAACTCTCCAGTAGAGCACTGATTCCAGGTAGCTAAATATCAATACCTATAGGAAACAACTAGACACTAAAGAGAACCAGTGCACCAATATTATATTCTAACCGATGGATAGTATAGCAGCCAGGGCCAATAAGAGTTTGGATTTGTAAGACTACAAAAACCCAAATTGGGACTTTGACAAAGCTAAGCTAAGCTTATCAAATCGTCACTACAAGTTTGCAAACCTCAAATCAGTGATAAAATACAAACAAACCAGCCCCAATGAAACTTGGATTCCACTTCCAGGATCTGAGATGAGCCTTTTCTGACATCTACGATAAACAGTCATCCATACATCACTAGGTTTATGGTGACTTATTAATGTATATAAAAGCTAGTCTGTCTGTAATGTCAGCTCGATTACACTCAAGTGGTAAGGGATCAAATTGAATTTTGCATATTATTTAACTTTAAAGTCGATAGCCAACTCAAAAGCCTTATTCGGCTCATCCTTGCATTCAACCCCTTAAAAGCATCTTTGAAGGTAGAGCATAGCATTCCAGAATATGCCATCTCGATTTACGCTATCTCGAAAGTTACAGTAGATACGGCATCATGATTGAAACACTACATTAGGTTTACAACCTGTTGTGATAAAAAAATACATCAACACAACAACAGTGCACACTGAAAACAAAGTTATTCTGAAATAACATCAACATAGCTGATCATACAAACAAAATAATTCCAGTCACACTACAAAGCCATTATGTTTATTAAGGTTTTTGGGAACACAATAGGCTCAGTCACCAAAGTGAAAATCTCGATCCAACTGGGAACCCCAACACCAACCGAAACAGACAACAAAAATATTAAGTATCAAACCAGATTAATGAATCTGTCATAATGTTGTCAAGATCAGCAATTCCATAAATCCAAATATGGCTATTGTGTAATGATCATCATTCTTCTCAACTTGCTTTACTTCCAGAATGCCTTCCAGAAACTCTCTTGTGCATCTGAAAGTACATTGATTCATTATCTGTTTTACAATTGCCTTATAAGGCTACCAACCAATGTTCAATAAAATTATTGTTTTTTATTTCTTGCTTCTCTATAGCATCACCTCATCACTGGTAGCAGCTTAAAGGACATTTCACTACATCATGTTAACAGACAACAATCACACTCCCCTCTCTGTATACCACAACACAGTGTTGACCAGAGTAAACCACACATTCAACACTAAAAAATTTCAACAACTTTTCACATCCTTTGGCATAAACATATAAATTTCCACAGTATACACTATTTATAACAACTCTATCATGCCAGGACATGCTGTGTGCCCCAAACCACCCAAGCACCCTCCCAGAAATAATCCTTGCACAGGTGCAAACCAAAATAGCCAAACAGGCTTCATAAACACCAGCTACCAGGAAATAAATTGTTGTCAGGAAAAACAGAGAGAAATTTAATCAACTGGATACACACAGCTGTCAAGCTTCACATAGACAAAACTTTTCCAAGAGAATGGGCGCAAGAAGCATCACAGTGGTGCCATTTTTTTTCCTGAGATAGGCCAGCCAAAGAAGAATAATAATGGGGAAAATAGTGCAAAGCCTTTAAAGCCCCTAGATGGCTTGAATTCATCCATCAATAAAAAAATAGGTCACCACAGCTCTAGCTAAGGGTGATGAAGATAAATTACACTTACCAAATTATGTTCAGAAAGCTACTTACTTACACCTATGTTTTAGCATCATCCCCAGTCACTTGGCAGGTAACTGGCCAGTTGCCCAAAACCAATGGATCCCAACAACATTGGTGTGCTAACAGAAGCCTTTAGCCCAGACATGAAAAATTTCCCAGCAATTAATCATCTTTGATTTTCTCTCCCTTAGCTGGGTTACAGCCCTCCTACCGTTTCTCTGAAAGACTGTTTTCAGGTAATTTTCTCCATCTATCAATGAACAAACTCTAGTGCAGTATTATCAGATAAAGAAAACCTTGGTATTTGAGGCCTTTCTTCTGTTGCAAGTAAACCAGCTATAGCCCAGCATTAGGATTGAGGAAGCCAACAGTCCAAATAGAGCAGACAAATAATAAGAACAAGATATCTCTTTACTTAAAAAATTGTAGCTGATGTACCAGAAAAGAGAGCCACTGATCCACCAAGGGAATGGCACTATGGCAGGATCTGAATATGATGTGAGCGGCAGATATCCAATTAATAGATTGGTGCTTAGGATCAGCGCTGCACCAAATTAGAGAATATTGTCTGTATTCTGAAGCTGACAACAGAAGGCCCAATAACCTTAGATACATCATGGGGCAACTGTATTGTGACGGATCCAGGTCCAACCAGTCCAACTTACCATTATCCTGCCCTTGACTCTTATTGTCATTACCTTCATGTGACAAAGCTTTGAGGAGCTTTACCTCCAGGGAGGCAATTTTATGGGGCAACGCTTTGTTGTCATCCTGCCAACAAGCCATGATCTCAACACTCTTTTCCCTTCCCTTAAAGCCTCAATCTCACACTTTGCCCTGACTTTCACTTGTTGTAAAACTTTGTCAAATCCTACTAACAGGTCCCAAGAATCCCATACATAGTTTTGATTTCCTTGAGCGGGAGTCCCTTACTTTGCAAATTAATTGGAATACAATTCTTCAAACACAGCTTTTACTTCCACCAAAGCCTCCTCAGGCACAGTCTTGGTGACCTCCAGACTTGCCCAAGCTTCCTCCAGTAGACTTTTAGGAACTTCTTTCCTGGCAGCAGCAGTTTCCACGCAAATTACTCCAAATTTTGACCTTTCAAGCAATAACAAATAAGACATAACAATTGAAAAGTAATTGAGGGTAAATTGTCAAAACCAACAATATGTATATTTATTAAAATTTAGCTGTTTTTGCTTATATACTATTTGGGGCATATTCGGCTAAAAACCCCTCTAGTTCCTGAATCAACCTATGATTCATATCACATGGTCTGTGACATTTGAGTCATCCAAGCCTGGATCTTTACATAAAAGATCCCCTGTAATTCTCAGCCTATGAGAATTAACCTACAATGAGAAAAAGTCACCTGACGCTATTCATCTCAATGTATCAATTTGGCATGGAGCTTTCTCAGCTCCCAGCGCCAAAATCCTTTGGAATATACACATTCCAAAACTCAGCTATCAATGTTCTAACTGGGAACCAGCTGATCACACCTAAATTCCTAGACATTATTGCCTTTATTTAGTTATCTTTACATTTAAGGGTTTTTTGTGTTAAAACCCCATTAAAACGCTTCAAAACTTGAACCAGGCGCCACTGCAGCGCCCAGGAACTTTCCCAGGCGGCGCCACAGCGCTTTACAAATCAATTAGGCGGCGTGGCTAACCTAATAAATTTGCAAAATGACGCTTTTAATCCAAATTTGGGGGTTCACTTATGGTTAACCTTAACCAAACTTCTTGACACAGTCAAGGCAATTAAACAACCTAATTAAATCCTCATTAATTATATTCCCATGTATTTATTAATTAACCTTCCTGGTTAATTAAATTGTTTTTAGATGCCTAGTCCCCAAGATTGCTTTAGCCAATCTTGCCTCAATTTTACTAGTTAGCCTGGCCTGACTAACCACCCATATTATATTCTTTTATTAAATATAGATACCATGTTTCCAGGAATCTTTATCTGAAGAATTCCAGTCAACCCTATGTACATGAAATAAACAGCAAAAACAGAACATCTTCATATTTTGGAGTATTTATTTGACTAAATACTCAACAGTGACTGTCATACGGTCACATGTATGAGTATCCCCAATGTATCATGAGATACGTTGGCAGGTTGGGAGCCATTATTAGTTGCAACAGGCTTAGACATTTTAAACCCCATACATCACTGAAAACTTAGCCAATATGTGTCTGGGTAACTTTCTGAAGAAGAAGCCTGTTAGTTGAAATGTGGCTGGTCATACAATCCTCTTGAGCCTAGAAAATTTGGTGATAGCATTCAGGTGGCCAAATAAGCTTTTTATATACTTCAAGAGATAGTAGATGGTGGTGAATAACAACAGAGCAGTTTTGGAATGCAGGTTCAGGCTGGGATTCTCACAATATACTTGGTCATGTGTGGGGGCAGAGGATGATTCATAATCTATAATGGGTTTTTGATGGTACTTGTTAGAATATGATAGTGTGAAATCTCTCATTAGGAAGGGCAAGAAAACTAGAAGCATGAGCTTCATATTCAGGTGTTAGTGATATGATTTGATCCAATCTAAAAGTATGGGGTTCAGGCGCAATGATAGCACACAACTATTGCTAAGATTTATGGTTCTTTTCATACTTGATGTTGTGGCAAGCAATTGGGTGGCCCTGACTATTTTTATATTTAAAACATTGTCCAGAATAATGTTTTGGAAAATGGTGAGGCTTATGCCAATTGTCAATTGGCTTGGTGTTTGGAATATAGTTGATATGTTGGGTGAGTCTAGACTCAAGTACTGGGCCCTGAGAATCCTGGTCTGGGCCTAAGGTATTTTGTTTCTCTGGTTGTGGCTTTTGATCTGTTTTTGGATCCTCTCTAAGTGGTTTCAATTTTGGCCGCTGTTCTATCAGGTTCTGCTCTGTTTTAAGGATTGTCTCAAGTTGATTAGGAGTTTGATTTTGAGCTTTAAGTTCTAATTCTGGATTCAGGGTTGAAGAACTATCCAAATGCTAAATCTTAACACATCCTGGATCATGGCTTGTGGTGTTGGATTGGATTATCTTGTGTTGTGGCAATCCAGTAAGGTGTGGATAACTGGATATATTGTTCAGCATGTCAGCAAAAATCCTGACACTAATTATTCACTAGTAAATAAGATAAATATCTCAATTTCAAACATCTTGAAAGATGCTTTATAAGTTGTAAAAAAGCTATGAGCTCTGTATTAGAATAAAATTCTGGTAGTTATATCTTTGACTTGACTACTTTTTCTTTTTTATTTAAACATGCCCTCAGAAGTAAAATTATGATACATATAAAATATTCTAATTAACTTTGATGATTATTGAATCAAGTGATAATGAATTTTTGGTAAAATGAATGAATTTGGCTCCTATTTCACAATAATTTACTCCAATTATTTTGAAATATATGTCTTCACATAGATTTAAATCTCTAACTTTCTAATCAATTTAACTAAGTAAAACAACTATGATAATGATGTTACAGCTTTTATTTTTAAAAAGAGATTCAATTAAGCCAGACTAAAAACAGATTAAAGCTAAGAGTTAGCATGTTTATGAAACAAATGAGCATTTTAGCCTTGATAATTTATATAAACTTCTAGAATTTGAAGTACTAGAAAACTGATAATAAAATGCTGCTCTTTGATTATTTGGTTTTGATTCAATAGGACATGATATCTTAAAAATTGCTAACTTAATTCACGCTAACTTGAAAAAAGCTATCTCAAAAGTAATAGTACTTACACCATTTCAATTTACAGCATCACAGCTATGAAAAACAAGTTTTTAAAATTTAGTTTTTTTGAACACATAAAATCCAAAATAAAACAGTTGAAAATCATTTAAAAAATAATTCTAGGCTTAAAAAAGCCTCAGAATTTCAAATCTGCAATAAAAAGGGGGTTGATTAGTGGCAACAAGCCTGTGTAAAGCCCAAAAGTCAAAATATACCCTAAAAAGCCTTTTTCATCTATTATATCTATGATATATGTGAAAAGATATATACAAAATTATCAAATACTAAAGAAAAGTCAAAAAATAGTAAACCTGAAAGAAAAGAGAGAAGAGCATATGAAGTATTTATTGCAAAATAGCTCAGACATTAGTAAAAAGAGCAACAAAGATGGCTTAGAGATCTCAAGCTTTCTATCCTTGGGATAGTGTGCAATAACCACCTTGCAGATTTCTGTATACTTTTTCACATCCTTGGCTCTTAGGGGACATAGTTTTCTATATTTCTGTCTTGAACAGGCAGGCAGAGATTGCCTGTTGGTTCTTGAGGTGCACTATTATCTTAGTAAACTTGGGCTTCTTGACCCTGACCCTAGTCAAAAATTGGCTATACCACCCTTTAAGGGAAGAGGTATTCTTGATCAACCCATCTTTAACCTACTTAAAGAAGTTTCAGTTAATTGAGTCACTGTCTTTTTGGATATAGTGTTCTCTTTGAAAGACTTCAACCCACTGAGTTTCAAAATACTCAATAAAATACGCAAAGGCTGCCTGGTTGGCAATGATAAAGGGGTGGCAGAAAAGGGTTTTATAGTGGGAATTAATCTCCTCCTTTCTTACTAGGGAAAGGGCAGAAAAGCAATTGAACACAACCTTGGCCTCTTTGGTACTTTCTGAGTTGGCAAGCTCATGAAGATTAGAGCACTTTTAGAGGCAGCAGCAGAGTGATTGCCAGAATTGAAAATAGCATCCCTGATGGAAACTCTTGAAGACTTGAATAAATACATTGGCCTGAGACTGTTCAAATTTAACTACCATATAAGCATGGTAGGGCAAGATTTCAGGCTGCTTCTTGGTGATGGTTGCGTCCTCTTCCTGGGATGAGGTCTTCTTTTTGCATCCTCTTGTCTTTTTGGGATCCTCTTTCAATGTGAGGAGTATTTCATCCTGCTTGTTCTTGAGAATTTTAAGAGAACTGACATGGGTGTCCTGCTTTCTTTAGAAGGAATTAAAAGAAGGGAAATGACTAGATTGGTAACCTTTCTGTGGATGTTCCAAAGTTGGCTAAAAATCTTTGGGCAGGTAGAAAAGGTATCGTTTTTCAAGCCAGGTCTTGAACTTGAGGAAGCTGAAAATCCTGAAAGGTAGCAAAATAAATTATTATGTCCTTATTATTAACACTGAAATCATGTGAGAGGATGTGCTATTCATGGTGGGATATCATTTGCTCTTCAGTTAGAGCTAACTGGTCAATTGATGTTGCACTGATGTCTTCAGTGCTCAGAGCATACCTCTGATTAGTGAGGTATCTCTGTAATTTAACAGTACCACCAACAGAGGAAAGTTAGGAATCATTAAGGTTGAGGAGGGCATTGTTAACAACCTCAGTGTAGGTTTTTTCCCTGGTGACAAGGATAACTTGATAAAGAAACCAGTGGATTAGTTGATAGAGGGGATCAAAAGGCTTACTGCAGCTGTGATCAACAGTAATGACCTTAAAATCTTGTGAACTCATAAGTTATGAGCCTTCCTGGGCATCCAAGGTTGTCATATTTGAAATAATTTTGGTGAACTGTCTTTTTCTTATTATTACAGTTAAAGCTGTAGCCCTTATAGGTAAAACCAGCACCATCCTTCTTTGGCATTGTTAGATAGCTCTCAGGGAATTGGATGGGCATAGTAAAGGCAACATTGTGGTTTCAAATATTGTGAAAAGTGTTCAAATCTCACAGCTCAATTTGATTATCTGTAGGAGCACCCATCCCAAGTTGGTGTTCCTGTTTCTTCTTAGACTCTGAGGTCAGATCAGAGTGGCAGTTAAAGTTGAACATCTTTCAGGGGGTCAGATGAAGAGTAGACAAAGAAAGAGTGGGGGTGGGCTGATTTCCTCAGGTTCAGGTGATGGTGAGAGTGTTTTGTCAGGTGCTTTAGCTTTAGCCTTTTTGGCCTTGGATAGGTTGGTCTTGCCCTTGAAGGCCTTGTGTGTAGATTTAAGAGGAATTTAAGGAATGATCAGTACAGTAGTTTTAAAAGCTATGGCAACAACCAAAAATACTTCAGATTTAAACAAAATGATTTCAGATTTGAACAAAATCCAAGTTGCGCAAGATTCAGGATTCAATTAATTTATAAAATTTCAGTTAATAAATGAACTGTCAAACAAAAAACAAAATTTCACTGCCCATCATACAAAATTATATCAAACATCAAGAGGTTTAGTTCAAACCACAAACAAAATGAACCGACACAACAAGTGAGATTAATGGATGCTATTCTGAAGTATATTACAATCCAATCAGGATTCATACAAGGCACCAACAGAAGGACTAAAATGAAACAAAATTAGAGCAATCTAGAAGCAAGATTCCACAAGCACAAAACAAAATGAACTCACACAAGATGTGTAGTGTGAGCAGCCCAAAATAGAAATATAACAGTTTAACAGCCAATCAACAGCTATCCAATTTAGGAACAGAGGCATTTTATTTATTTTTTATGGCTCCAGATTTGTATGGAATGGTTTGAGTCCTTCCAAATATGGACTCAAGATTACAACAAAAATAAATCATAAAATTTTAAAATTTCTACTTTTAGTGATTTTATCCTAGGTTTTTTTACAATGGTTTTTACTATTAATATCTTTGACGGCGCCAGCAGCCAAGCCAGCAGCAGCCAAGCCAGCTTCAATGAAGGCAAGGCTCAGAACGTGGAGGCACCTGTTTACACCCAAGCCTTTGAGGCAGGTAACAAGAAAGCTGAACTGTTACTGACTCCCAACCCATATGGCTTTGACTTGTTCAGTAGTCACTTAGCGTCTAGCTCTGCCCCTGCTCCCGTACCCACCCCCACACAAGCTGCCCGTCAACCAACCAATCAGGATGGTGACCTTGATTTGGAACAACTTCCTGTTGCTAGCCAACTTGCCCCCTACAGCCAATCAGGCTTCAGCTCCCCTGGCCCAGCGCCCTAAGAAACAAATCATCACCGCCTAAATTTTTCAGGAAATTGTGGCACTGAATCTACAGGGTCTGTCCTGGGAATAGATTGCTGCCCAGTTTCAATTTACCTGAGCTACTGTCATGTAGGAATTCAACAACCTGATGAACAGGGGGAATCTGATCAGGACAGCCTAGAAGCCCAAGAAGGCTTCAGAGTCATAAATATCTGAGGCATACCTAATCATGCTTGACCTCCTCCAGCAGGACCCCAAGCTTCCCCTAACCCAGGTCCGCAAACAGCTTGCGCACCATAACATATGGGTCTCCAAGCTCATGGTGCAGCTCTGGATGTACGGAAAGGTGGCTTCCATACAGGGTCTTACCAATTTTGCCAGCAAAAAATGGGATGGCGCTGAGGATTCCCTGTATGATCTAGATATCAAATCAACCCTGGTCCAATGCCTGACTAGTCTAACAGATGACATTATGTTTGTCTTGTACTAAAAGTTATTGATTGTGTTTGACAATTTTGGTGAGCAAGGAAAAGCCGCTGCCAAGAATAGAAGGAAGAAGGTCAAGAAGGAGACATTTATTGGTGCATTTCTGGCTGTTTCAGCCAAGGGTTTTGTCTACTATTGGACAAACCCAGATTTCATTGATGGCTACTTGTACAGCCACATCCTTGGTGGATTACTCAACTCCTGGGATGGCTCAAATTCAAAGCATTGGGTTTTCTTGAGCCACCAGATGAAGGGTAGCTCCACTGCCCTTGAGGCCATCCAGCAACGCGGGCACCAGGCCTCTGTGTACCCAGCTGGCCATGCAGACATTCATCTGGCTGATGTTGTCTTCTTCAACATTTGAGATACACTACAGGAACGCCGCCCTCAGGCTTTCACCAACCTCTATCTTGGGGTCCTTGGCCACAATTTTCTCTTTGGCCGCCAAATGGTGGCTGACTTGTTTGCCCAAATTGTCTTTCATATGAACATGGGCAATTAATCACAGAAAGACAAGCACCTTCCACCTTGGGCTACTGCCACCTACCAGCCCATCCATCCAATGACCAATGAGGAATACGACAAGTGTTATATGGCAGCCATCACGCAAAATCCTCCTGCCTCCACCCCCGCCACCAACACCCCTCACCTGCAAGCCCAACCCACCCAATCTCAGACCCCCCCAGGATAGCTGTCAGGCACCCATTCACTAGGAAGTAATCTTCCTAAGTGATGAATGATTGCAGAAGGATTCAATACTGTGACCAGAGATTCCACAGGCAGGGAGACCATTTCTAAATGGAATAATTCTCCCAAGAGTTGGTACCTGCCTAGCAGGGGGTTAAAGCGCCCTAAGAAGAAGTACACTCCCAGATAACACAATAAAAAGGCTGAAGCCAAGGGACAGAAAACTTGGGGTTTGGTGACCTGGGTGGTGGAACCATATACCTTGGTTTCTTCTTGGACAGGTGGGTTGTTCAATAGCGGAGTTGTGGTATACCAGACCCCCAGAATCACACGGCGCCAGGAGCTGTCAATGAATTGGGACTCTGCTGTTGTACCCAAATCAGCGCGTGAACCCATATAAACGCTGGTAAACACCATTGTTGTTGGGACTATCCAGAATAACTATTTATACCCAAGAGACTCCAGAAGAGGGGTCTTGGGTAGTTTCATGGTTTGGAATTTAAAGGTTTAAGTCAAAATAAAAGATAAGCAGAAACAATTTACTTGGGTGAATGCAGACTTTATTGATTGAACAAATACTGAAATAGAGCTTACCAGCTTTTTATAGCATGATAGCAGAAAATAATATAGGAAAAGGAGTTTAGAAAAGTTGGGGATGAAATCTGGGGATTTGGCAGTTAAGATCTTCAAAACTGGGGAAGGTAAATTATTTCCTTAGGTTTTTAAAGTTCTTCTTAGCAAAGTAACATATTTTCCTTAACTATCTAATATTCTCTGGCCTGTCTTGAAATGTGGTTATTCAACCCCACAGAAGGTGGAGACCAGGAGGTGGTCTTGGCAAAAACAACAGAAGGAACGGCAAACAAGGGACCCAAAACCAGACAAAGCAGGCTACCCGCTTCCCCCGAGCTTCCAACGTCACTACGTGTATCCCCAAGAAAATTTGAATTGGCACTGTCAAATTCTGATTCACTGAAACCTGGTACAAAAGGTAATGATTGGTTCAAAGTTGTTTTAACGCTCTTATTATATAGATCCTTGTTAAAAACATCAAAGGAAGAACTAGGTTTGAAACCTGGAGATGAAAACAATGACTTTGAACCCACTTCTGAGCATGACTTCAAAGGTAATTCTGAACAAATGCTACCTATTAACCCATTCCCTTTAGGAGATCCCAAAGAAAGTAGAGGGGAAATTAAATTACCCTTTTCAGCTAAGGATAATTTTTTTTCAGGAATATAATTCCTGACATCAGCACCGCCTCTACGTCTTCCTTCCCGCGCTATTCTGCCTCCTAGACATCACTCTTCCCCGCCCCAGTAAACCCCCTGTAGCCAAACATTTTCTATTTATATTATCTTTATTTTGAATTTCAATTGTTCATGTTCTCTTTGTTTATAGTTGGGTTTATTCTTTATGTTCAGCTTATTTCTATAAAATTATATATTTACTATGCCATGTATCTAGATCCAGAACACAGTTATTTTTAGTACCCAAACACATCCCCCTATGAAAATTTTAGCAACAATTTGGTGATCAGCTAAATTTGAATTAGCTGATCACCAAATTGTTGTTAATATTTTCACAAGAGGCTGTGCAAAGCGCCAAAAATAATACGGTAATTAAGGAAACAATGCCAACACAAAGCAAACAACACATATTGAGTTGAGCGTAAAACATATACACAATGGGTAAAAAGATGGGATGATGTAGTAAATGGGAAAACAAAAAGGAATAAACAAAGAGGCAACAGTATCAAAATAATACAGAATTTATTGGGGCAAAAGCTATAAAAACATATGAAATGGTTAGTAAAAAACCAATGAGAGAATTAGAGAAGCTTTTGAAGGATCTCAACTCAGCAATTGCTGAAATTAAAGAGATTGACCACAAGGTCAAAGCAAGAGTTAAGTCTGCTGTCCTTGAAGGGGACAAAATTGAAAAGGTGTCTGCCAAGGCACTCATGGCCAAGATGCCAGACACCCCTGAAGCAACAATTGAAATGATTTTAAATATCCAGAAGCACGTTGTGGAAGGCCTTTGATTTAAGTCCTTTTCCCTCTCTGCGCCGTTCATCTGGGTCAACAACCCTGAGATGTATGAACATCTCAAACCTGCAAAGCGCGCACAAATTGTGGACACCAAATTGCCAGCACAATTACTTGTGCCGAGAATGGCAAAGCCTGCTGAAGCCGCCAGCAAGGAGAAAACCTGTGAAGGTAATCTAAAAAAATAAAATTAATAACAACTTCAAAATACTTACCTTTTTTTAGAGAACATTGATGGTGAACTCTGCCAGGTCCTGGTTCCTTTTATCCCGCCCACTTTCTATTCAAATTTTGCCACTCACGTGGCAAAACAACTCTATCTGTCCCCCCTGTCTTGCAGGAGCTCAAAGACAGGGTCCACAGGTCCTTTCTGATGTTGCAAGAGGCGTTGGCAGAACTTACGCATGCCAAGGGGGCATCCAAGTGGGCAGTTACTGCCTACAAGGATGCCTAATTGGTCTGCATTGATCTGGTGGTCCTCAATGAAGTTTACTGTGTAAACTCCATTGAGTTTGTTTGGTAAGTCCTGGTGACGCTCCCATTAAAGAATGTACCGGAGATGGGCCAGGCCCATGCAGCTGCTTGCTTCTGCTACCCCTTGGAGCACAAAATTTCTTACCTGCTGGACAACTTTGGGCGCGCGGTGGGAAAATTGGCTGTTGCGTGTGCAACAGCCGTCAAGAAGACAAAAATCCTCCTTGCCAACTTTGGGTTGGCCTGGAGTGCCAACAAGACAGGGATCCCTGCAGCCATGGAGCTGACCTTTGAAAAGACCAAGCATGAAAATAAGATCAGTGCGGTTTTCAGTAAATTATGCAAGTTTACAGAAGCCTTTGCTGGGCAAAGGCTTCATCTGGTGGTTTACCTCAGGTATCTCTTCTAATTCAGAATGGGCGCCAGCGTGGAGGATCTTGACAGGGTCCTCCTAGGAATTGACAAGGCCAGGCTCTCCCTGGATGGGAAAAAGGTCCCCTCAGGTATGACTCGGTGGATCACGTCATCCAGGACACCCTGGTCCTGGCCAGTATCTACAGGTTTGCAGCACCGCCAGAGAAGCTGCTCCTCCATTTGCACCTGACCCTACTCCCTTTTACTAGCCGCCGTGAATATTTTAATAAGGGTGTATCCACTGTCCACAGTGTGGCGGTGGAGGTTGTGTGCCACCTCCATTGCAGGGTGGGTACATACATAAGAACTCACTACAGGCGCTCTTAATAAATTCTCTCTTCCAATAAATTTCATTACAATTCATATTATTTTTATTATAATAAAATTTTCTAATTCTTATTTAAGCAAACAAGATTTGCAAAATATATCCCAGAGAAGGTCTTAATAAAAGCATAATAATATATGTCAATAAAATCTACTTCTAATTTGTACACATTAAATTTAACTTTTTTAATTTGATTTTTATATTTATTTGCCAAAGTGATATTAATGTGTTTGTGTAATCCAGTATCAAGCGTTTGGGATACCCTTAAATGACACAATAAAAATGATTATAAATAAATAAATTACTAACCTTCATTTATTGTCCTGCTGAATGTGATTGCAGGCTTGGAAGCATCTAAATATAAAATGATAATTAATAAATCTTGAATAGTAAATTAGAGAATATAAAAAAGTCAGACAAGCTAAGCCTTTAATTGATTGGCTGTTTGGCTAGGCACATGGGGATAAACAAATCAGCGTGGCCATAGAATTTGGCCACAGTCTCAGCTGGGAGGGTGTGGATACTGGCCTGCAGCAAATCAAACAGGTCCTCAGTCCCAGCTGGGGTCCCTTGCTTGATGACTTGCTTGAGCCACCCAAAGACTTCCTCAATGGGATTTAGGAAGGGAAAATAGGCAGGGAGAAAGAGAAGGCACATATTTGCCGTGGCCAATTGCTGGGGACCCACTGCAATACTAATGTCAATCATTGGGAAACCCTCAAGAATATCAGTCACCTTATGGAGACCAAACTTGTCCAGCACAATGACATTGGTGAAGCCAGGGCTCGTGCGCCTCAGGTGCTCCTGGACCAATCAGAGAAATGATAGGAAGGTATGGCTGTTGTGGGAGCCCAGTATTATTTGGTATAGCTCAACCCCCTTTGGACCAAGGAGAGCCACCATTGAGTAGACTGTGGCGCGGACTGCAGCACGCCAAGCCATCCTGTCATTTGAGCCTTTGAGAACATAGCCATATGCATTGCGCATAGACAAGGAAAATGCTGATTTGTCAATATAGTAAAATTTGACTGTCCCCTTGGCTTTGAGGGCAGTGTACGCCTCTGCATAGTTTTTCCAGGTCTCAATGTTAATTGGGCTATTTCAATTGTACAGAGATACCCTGAGCTTTTTCCAGGAAAAGTGCATCTTCTTCAGCAGATGGTAGTAAAAGGAAATTGAGGCCTCAACCCCAAAAGTAGATTTGATCATGGCCTGTATATTTGCCAGTTCAAGATGGCAATCTTGGATTATCCACTGGGGGATTGCCCATTTGTGCTCCTTGGTGAGCATGGTGGAAACACTCATAGATTTCTCCGCGGCAAGGACTCAACCCGTGTTAATGAACTTGTTGAAGGTCTTGGAGGCGTACTTGTGATCCACTCCAACAAGGGCCGCAGCTGCCTTGTAATTGCCCAATTCACGCATTAGCTTAAGCAGGATGATGTGTTTAATGTCGGGGATGCGCTTTTGGGCGGGCTTTTTAGCGGTGGGGATTGTCTTGTTGGCATTGGGCACAACACAGGGCATGGGCACCTTGGTGTAAAATGCAGCAACTTTCTTCAACACTAACTGCCCCTCATCAGTTCTGAGAACTCAGGCTCCTTGTCCTCTTCCTGATTGCCATCACTGACATAGGGCTTGTAGCTAGTATCAAGTACAGGCTTCACCTTCTCCAGTATGGCTGATGGGACTGACTCTTGCCAGTACACAACTTCAAACACATACAAAGTAAGTTCTACCTCCTTGTTTCTAACTTTCTTTGTAGTGGTGACCTTGGTGGGCTTCCGGGTCAGCTTAGGGACCCAAGGGTTGATGCTCCGCACCCTAGCAGCTTGTGCTCCTTGAACTGGCTGTGTCAGTGCAGCGTCACTATTGAACTCTCCTCTCCCATCTCCTTCCTGAGTAGGCACTTGGGTTGCACCAACTCTATTCTTTGACCCGCGGGGGCAACCGCAACCGCAGTGCACAACGGGTGCATTGGTACTCTGGTGTTGTGTTTCTTCCATTTTAAAATTTAATAAAATATTAAATAAATTTCAATTAAGTTACTCCCTAATTTTATTTTTTGCTTTTATCTGAATATGGATATTTAATTAGAGTTTTTCCCACCCAATATCCCAATTATATATATTTTATTTCTTAATTAGTTGTTTTTGGTTTTACAATGCCTATTTTAGAATACTCAAAAAAATCCACCCATTTTCCTATATTTTACTGTCAAATTCAAGCATCCAAAACAATATTTTTAAAGTTTATGTTTCAGATCTTGTGTCTTATTTTAGATACCTTGGTATCATTCATGATTACAATCCATTGCATACTCTGAGTGAGTGATTTTGCCTATGTAGTGAGTTGCTATTGTGTTTTGTTTTTGGTTTGAGTTTTGACTCACCTTGCTTGGGTGTATTTTGTCACTGATTCACATAGTAAACATATGTACACCAAAAGTCAACTCACACCATTTGTTTGTGAATCAATGTATTTTGGATTGTATTTTGAATAGTTTTGCTTTGCGCGTGAGCCCTTTGTTGCTGTGTTGACTCATTTTGCCCATTAACGCCAATAAACCCTGTTAACAGAGTGTATATTTTTACCTGAAAGTTGGATTTTGCTTAAATCTGAAATCATTTTGTTTAAATCGGAAGTATTTTTGGTTGTTGCCATAGCTTTTAAAACTACTGTATTGAAATATAGCTAATTTAGGGTCAGTTTTTAAAGAGAAAAACAAGAATGTTTATAATATAAAAGTATAAAGTGTTTTTACATAGAATTTTAAAAAACCTGAAAATATATAATATCAAAATTTAGTGCTTTTTTTATATAGAAATAACTTTTTTATCAGTAGTGCAAGTATGCAAAACTTTGAGTTTTGAATATGAACTTTCAGTCAAGATAATGTATTTGAGATCCTGTAATTGAGATGTGTAGCAAAAAAACATGAGAAAGTTTGCATTTTTTTTATTTAAAATAGAAAATTCATGGTGAAGCTACTACAACCAGGCCAAAGAGTAAAACTTGAACTTCTTGAAAACTAACTTATACAACTGGGGTTAAAAAGTACCCAGCTGTTTAGAGATGATCATAAAATACATATTTGTAAATTTTCATGGGTTTTCTTACTTTTTTTCCTATAGTGATATTTAGCATGAAAAAGTACTTTTTAAAAGTAAAAGCCAAGAATCATAATTGGGAAATTGATTAGTGTGGTGTCATATGTAATTTCCCCTTATTTTCCCCTATCTGCTATGTGCATCAAATTGATTGGGTGATATGAAACCCAGTGAAATTTGAAATGACATTAATTGAAATGATGTAACTAACACTGTACATATTAAGCCCACTAATAAAATATTTTATTAAAAAGAACAACTTCAAGGTATTCCTGTATAGAAATGTTATAAATTACATATAGCAAAAGTGTTTCTTTACCCAGCAATGATAATCAATAGTAGGACTACTTTAGTGATGTTGTTTTAGGTTGTTCTTATTATAAGTGTCTTGGATTTATACTATAGGAACATCTTCTGGTACTATACAATAGGCTTTGATTTAGTACAGATATAGGCTTATTTTAGTTTGTGATAAATGGTGTAAACCGAGATGGCATAAACACGCTCCACACTAAGTGATTTCATATATAAATAAAGTTAGCAAAATAAGGTTTAATTAATTTGGCTTGCAATAACAAAAACAAGATGCTGTATTTTTGAGATGCTGTAATATCAAATCTATAGGTGAATTTTAACTATTTTTATTTTTTATTTTTTGTGATTCAAAATCACTAACACCAAAAGCACTGTCTTGAATTAAATTTGAGATGGCGTGAATCAAGATACCGTTTTTGAGATGGTATAGCCTACCTTTAATTTGTACTGATGTTTTGTAAGTTGCAAAAATCAGACTTGTATAGGCATTTGAAGATGTATTTTTCAAAAAAAAAGTAAATACCATTCTCATGAATTTAAGAAATTATGTCCAATATAATTACTCAGTATATAAATAGTCGGTAAGTTACAAAATGTCTATGATTTTGCCTGCCTTTAATTTGCCTGGAAGTTTATGGGAGTATTAGCAAGCTTCAAAATCAACATAATTTCTCAATTAATATGCTGCCTGCTCAGGCAAGGATTAAGTTGACCAGCGATTGGAATCAAATTCATGTGGTTTTAGTAGTCACACGGCTTCTGTACTGATTAAAAGTTTCAGTGGGTTTGAATTTTGAGTGCAAAGAGCAGTCCCTCACTCGAAAATAACTGAATTAGACCACTGCATGCCTGTTCTTTAACTGTATAATTATTTTTTACAAGGTATGACTATTCAGTTTCTTTGACGCTGTAGAATGGTTAGAAAAGGCACCATGGGATGGATTTTTTTACCTTTTTACCTGTTTAACCTAAAGAGAAGCTAAAATTGCTGTACTTGCTTACACAATGTCGCTATTTCTTTATTCGTTTTCATCTGAATCTTATCTGCTCTAATGTATGTTTTTAAAATTTTACCGCCCTAAATTTTATATCACTTCAGTTTTTTCAAAAGAAAACTATTCTCAAACAACTAGTTGCTAATTTGTCGACTTCTTTCAAGTTTGACCAAAATGTCAGTTTCTCCCGCCATCAAAGCGAGAGCCTATAAACTCACGAGCGCCATAGCACTTATATCCTCCATAGGAACTATAATAGGCTTCACCATTGTAGACTACAAGAATGCAAAGAAGCCTCCAGTTGAAGACCCTAACCTCAAGGCAAAGAAAGATGGATTCGTCGAATTTCAAGTCAAGGATAAGGTATGTTGGAATTAGTTTTTGGACATTTTTGTTCTGATCTTTTATATTTCGCATATTGCTAAAAGATCTTCAAAAGGGAAAGCTACAAGTTTTACATGTAATAGTTAACTGTTTCTTCAGGTTAATAACGTTACCCCATTCTAACGACGTGGATGAGCTTACCTTTATTGCCTTTAATATTTTCATACTCTTAAGCTTAGGCTAATTTTATCATTTGGCTTCAACTCTGCATTTTAAGACTATTTACTCATCAATCATCTTAAACATAGGTCTTTTAAATCAACTTATCAGCCCTTTTTATCAAAATTTAGTTTTATTTTGATATTTTTAGTGGTGGCATTATATTCTCCTCTTGAAAGTGTAATTCATTTGGCCTTAAATTATTGTGAATCTGCAGTTGGTTTTCCTATTTCAGGAAAAATATTACCAAAGATAATTGGCTTGTAAACTCATAAATTTATTTATGATTTACTGCATTTTAATTAATCCGATTGATTTAAACGCTGGTTTAAACCCTGATTCTCCAACGCATATTTTGTTATTTCACTTTAACATTTCTTCAGGGGATTGTAAAAATAACTGAAACTGAGCTTGACTTAAGATACAAAAAGATCATGTAAGCAGACTATACTTCCTCGGCCATAATTCACTGGCTTTGGACTAAAGCCGTTAAATAGCCATACTAACATATATCCCAACCTTAGGCTTGAGAGAGAAATCTCTGGACTGCGGGAAGAGATAGATCAGCTAAAGGACAAAATCAAGATCGTCAAAGATCGCACTGTCGGCATCTATGAAGAATCTTTCACCTTCTCACGTCCTAGCCTCCGGACCAAATCAGCTCCTAATAAGAGCTAGCTTTTGGTCTACTAACACGAGTGTTTCTAAACGAAGCATTAAGGCTGAAATAAACAAAATTTGGTGCTTTTTAAACCGCTATATGGGACATCTAACACCGTTTTCATATTCAAGCGATTAAGTTTTTGTTGCAACTGAACCAATGAGGATTCAGTATTTGGAATTGGGGAAGACAACAGTCCAATAGGAAAGGACAGAATAATAAGAATAAGGTATTGTTTATTGTAGGATATTGTAATTAATATACCATATGGGGAAAGCCACAAGGCCACACGGGGGTGGCATGGTGGGAAGTTCCATGTAAGGTTCAAAGCTGAGGAATAACTCGTGCGGGGATCAGCAAGTCAAATTGGTAGCGCTCCTAATTAGGATGAAGTACCCGCCATTTGATATTGCCATCAGACTAGTTCATGTCGTTAGATACGTCAAGGGGCGATTCATCAAGCGCCCCCTGTGTATCGTAAGATACGTTGGCAGGTGAGCCTGAAAACCCGGTTGCAACACCCCCCTTGCCCCCTGCTTGTCGTCAGACACCAAGACCGGGGTCTGCAGAAGGTCTGGGAAGGTCCGCACAAACAGCTTTTGTGTGGGGATGGCGCGGCAGGGGCGCAAGCGATCATGGTGAAGCTTCTTGGCGTTTCCTTGGGCATCTTTAAGTTGATAAGTGTGATTGTCATAGACTGCAGCTATCTTGAAGGGCCCTAGGTGGTTGGGTTCCAACTTGGCAGAATTGAGATTGAGGGTGTAGACGGGGTCACCTACAGCGTATCTAGCTTTGAGGTGCTTCGTCCCTCCTGCAATCCGCTTGTGTTCAATTTCCCGGGCTTTGGCACGCCATTGGTCTAGGGACGGGGTTGTTACTAGGGGAGGCTTGTCGGGAACCTTGGACTGTAACTTTCCCTGTTCAACCCCTGTCAGACTGTCAGGCGTCCCAAAGGCCAGGGTGCTGGGACTGAACCCTGTGCCCCTGTTGATTCTTGCTCGCAAGATAAGTAGAGCGGTAGGTAGGTGTTCCGTCCATGCAGTGTTAGGGTGCTCTTGTGAGAGCTTGGCGATCAATTGAACCAGTGAGCCATTTAACCATTCCACATGTCCATTGGCTTGAGGATGGTAGGGGGTCGTAACTGAACGTTGGAGTGCATTCTTGGCGCAGTATGCTTTCATGACATGCCCAACAAGTTTGGGGCTGCCATCTGTGATGAGATGTTTGGGTTGCCCAAAGCGGGCCGCACTTTCCTTGCCAATGAAGCGGGTGATGGTGGTGGCGGTGTGGTTAGTTGTCGCCCAGGCCACTGGCCAGCAAGTGAAGTAGTTGATGGCAGTGATAATGTACTTCTTTCCCAGTCTGTCTTTGGGGAGTGGCCCCACAATGTCAAGGGCCCACTGCTTAAAGGGTTCCATTGCCTTGATGGGCAGGACAGACTTGGGGGGTGTAGATTTGGACATGTTCTTTTTGCACAACACACACGTTTTGAGGAGGTCCAAGATATCTTGACGCATGGGCGGCCACCAAACCTTCTGTTTCATGATCTCAAAGAGGTTACACCCTCTGATGTGACCCAGAGTTTGGTGGTAGTGCAGTGTTGTGTCCCCTCGTTGCGTGGTGGGAATTTAAGGTGTCTTTTCACCAGTCTTCCCGGCAGCAGACGTTACCAGCATCAGTGATGAACTGGCGTTTGTTGCCCTTTTCTTGGAGATGGTTACCAAGTTAAGGTCCTCGTAGCGAGTTGCCTCAGGGCGGAGGTAAAGATGGGCCAATCTGGATCCAAACCATTGTCTCTAGTGATAGACGCTATGTAGAGTCACAAAAGAGCGTCAGCTGTGACAAGTTCCTTTCCAGGCTTGTACTTGATGCGCAACTGGTAAGGGGATAGACACTCAACCCATCCTGCTTGGCAGCGTGTCAAGTGGGATTGTGTGTTGAAGTACTGAAGTGACTTGTAGTCCGTTAGAACACGGGGTGGGAAGGTAGCACTTTCCAGGTAATAGCGCCACTTCTCTACGCAGTGTACAATGGCTGCCAATTCTTTATCATGGATGGGGTAGCGTTGTTTCAAGTCAGTAAGTTTCCTGGACTCATACGCCACGGGGAGGAAGACGCCAGCGTCAGTTTCTACCCTTAGCACACCCTCTATGGCCTGGTCAGAGGCATCAGTCTTGAGTTTGTACTGACAGTTTATATTGGGGAACTGCAGTACTGGTGCTGTTGTGAGCCTTTGCTTCAATGTCTTGAAGGCTCAATCTCTGACAGGGGTCCAATGAAAGCGCTGTTTGGTGTTGAGGAGCTCAGTGAGAGGTACAATTAGTTTTCTGTAATTGGGAATGAACTTGCGCACGTAAGCAACCATGCCTAAGAATGTCTGCTCCTGGCCCACATCAGTGGGAGGCAGCATGCTGGTGATTGCCTTGATTTTGGCAGGGTCAGGCTTTATCCCATGGCAGAGATGATGTGCCCAAGGAATAACAGCTCCGACTTGAGAAACTTGCATTTAGAGGGTTTAGCTTTTAGTTGGTTTTCCGAAGGGTGTCGAGGACAGCACGGAGGTGTTAGAGGTGTGTGGTTTGATCTGGACTGAAGACAATAATTTTGTCAATGTACATAACCACACATTTTCAATCAGGTTCTCAAATGCTTTGCTCATCAACATGGCAAAGGTAGAAGGAGCGTTGGTCATTCCAAAGTTCATGACACAACACTTAAACAACCCATAGCGCGTGCAGAAGGCAGTTTTTGCCTCATCCCCTGGTGCAATGTGGACCTGGTTGTACCCCGCAGTGAGATCAACCTTTCTAAAGACCTTTGCACCTGCAAGTGTATCAAACAGGTCGTCAATCAGCGGCAGGGAGTACTTATTCTTGACCGTCACCTCATTTAGGGTGCGGTAGTCTGTGACCAGGCAAAGGGACTTGTCCTTCTTAGCTACAAAGAAGACACCCACCCCGTATGGAAAGAGCGAGCGGCAAATGAAGCCCTTTTCAAGCGCATCCACAAGGTGCTGGGGGAGGGTCTCATCTTCCTTTGGTGTAAGACAATATAATGGTCGTGCTTTAGGTAACAATCCTTGGAGTTGTACAGCGTGCTGGATCTCCCGGGGAGGAGGTAGTTGTTCAAGTGTCTCACTGAATACATCCTTGTACTTCTCGAGGAGTGCAGCAAGCGCTGGTGGCAGTGAGGAGGTCAAGGGAGGGACCACAGATGGTTCAGCGCGGATAACTTTGACTGAGCATTGGTTAAAGTCTAGTTTCTCCCCCTTGAAATTGTACGAGCCTGTCTCCGTTATTCTGACAAACACAGTATCATGGAGTAACTTGCTCATTTCCACAGGGTAAATCTGAAACCCCACCCCATTTCTGTTGAGGGTAATGACAGAGGTATCCCAATCAATGTAGGGACAGTTGTGCCAAAGCCAGTCAAGACCAGCAATTACGTTGTGGCTGAGTCATGCCATAATTGGCCCAGAGAGTTCAACCTGGATATTTCCCATTCTCACAGAGAAAGGTGCCGTCTCATGGGTGATTGCAACTCTGCAGGAGTCAGCTACTTGTACTGCTTTGAACCTGCTGGGCGCTCAATCCAATTGTTGAGAGTCAGCAAACGTCTAGTCCACCATAGTGTGCTTGTCCCTGGTATCTACCAGTAATTTGTGAGTGTTCCCACAGAAACAGAAGGGATAGGACAAGTGTGTTACTTTATTTGAGAAGTGGCTTGCTCACAATACGGGGTTGCCACTGTGGACTTGAAAGACGTCCAGGGTTTTGACTTCATGAATGTTGTAGTCACAGGGATTTTTTGTGAGCAGGGATTAAGAGGATGGGTCAGGTGGGGTTGCAGGGCCTCTTGTTGCTACAACTCCCAGGCTTTTCCCTGATCCTCAATCTGCGCTAGCTGAAGCTCCCCCTTGCGGGGGCGTTTAGTCCCATTATCCTGCTGATGGGGCTGGCGGCAGCCTACTTGATTGTGGTCACTGCCAGGTGTGATACATGGTTGGGATGGAGCATCACTGATATGGTGGAAGCCCATTGAGGCCTGGTTGTTAGCCTCTACAATAGCCTTGTAGCAGTCATTGATGGAGGTGTAGCAACCTACAGGCACCCACTTGCAGATATGGGGTTTTAACCCATTGACAATGAGAGTGAGTAGCATTGCATTTCCGTTGGTCACAGCTTCAGGGGCGGCATCAAGAGCTTGTTGCCAGGCAGCAAGGAACTCAGGAACAAAACCAGTTTGTTTGATTGCTAGAAGCAGAGTTCCCACAACAATGGGGGAGAAGGTTTTGCTGTAGTGGGACTTGGCGGCGTCTTGGAATGCCGCCCAGGTAACATCGAGTTATTTACTGGCCCAGTTAGTGAACCACACAGTGGCAGGCCCCGTGAGGCAGCCAGACGCAGTGGCAACCCACATGGGCTCAGGAACCTGACAGATGCGGAGGCAGGTTTCAGTAGATTAGAGCCAACTGACAATGTTGGCCCCTTTGACGCCACCAGCAAAGGATTCTAGCTGAAGGTTGAGCATGCGCTGAGACAGGTCTGACTAGGGTGGGGTGACGCTGGCGTCACGCTGCCCGAGGCAGAGCCAATTGTAAATGCTGGTGAGAACTAACTGGTCTTGATAGATGATGTACCCGTCAGGGATGTCCCCTTTGGGGATTGGCAGGAAGGTCTCTTGTTGGGGAGTAGCCATACAGCCCGTACTCTGTCCTTTCTTGGGGGGAATTTTGTTTCAGGTAGGTCGTCAACCTACTTCTGCTACCACTGTTGTAACTGAACCAATGAGGATTCAGTATTTGGAATTGGGGAAGACAACAGTCCAATAGGAAAGGACAGAATAATAAGTATAAGGTATTGTTTATTGTAGGATATTGTGATTAATATACCATATGGGGAAAGCCACAAGGCCACACGGGGGTAGCATGGTAGGAAGTTTCATGTAAGGTTCAAAGCCAAGAAATAACTTGTGCGGGGATCAGCAAGTCAAATTGGTAGCGCTTCTAATTAGGATGAAGTATCTGCCATTTGATATTGCCATCAGATTAGTTCATGTTGTTAGATATGTCAAGGGGCAACTCATCAAGCGCCCCCTTGTGTATTGTAAAATATGTTGGCAGGCGAGCCTGGAAACTCAATTACAACATTTTCCTAGATTAAGTCAGTTGTTTGTAGTATTTATGAATTCAGTTGATATATTTCAAAGGTAATGCTGTTATAATTGTCCCATTCAAAGAAAATTGTACCATTTCATCAGCAAGTCAGACCATTATAAATACTCAAAGGTCAACTTTCTTCAACCTGTTTGTTTAGATAAACTTAACTTTAGATGTCAAAATCCCAATCATCAATAAGACTTCTTTTCAAACCCTGGTGTCTTTATTGTCAGTCCCACCTTTAGTGTTCCTCCCAATAAAAGTGCTACATAAGTTGAAAAATCTACTGTATCAAAAAGATAACCATACCTTTAGGATGTTGAGATCTATTCTACCATGTGAACCTCTGCTCCTAAAAACCATTATATTACATCTTGGTCCTCAGGGCCTCCAGTAGGTCACCCACTTCATTTCAAACAACATAAGAGATGAAGTTTCTTGTACACAACTGATACTATCCACGCAGGGTGAATTACTATGGTCACTCAAGAGAATTAAATTGGATTTAAAACAGTATCAAGTTTAAGTGTACTCTACAATGCCTTAAAAAGAGTGGTGACTTCACTAGTCTACATAAAGTATTATTCTTTCCAACATGGGCAAGGTTTTCTGGGGCTTAGTTTCAGACTCTGCAAAAGGCCCAGAAGGATAAACAGTGGGCTTTATGGTAGGAAATTTTATTGTAGTTATGAAGCACCACCATAAAACTTGCACATAAAATATAGCTTTCAATCTCTCATAATGTTTATAAATTTTGTTGCAGCATAATTAATTATAGTTCAGCTTTGTGTTTGGGGAAGACAAAAGCTCAGAAAGAAGACAGAAAAAGAGTTTGCAATAAGATGATCTTTATTTAGAAGATTGGTTATCCTATACTGTGGGAAATATTATTGAGCCACAAGATGGTGGTGTATGTGGCAAGGGTCCAAATAATGATTGGCAATGTTCTGGATAGAGGTCATTGTTGGGACCTGATTGTAATTGATCTCACTCCTTATAAGAAAGTACAATATCCTACCAAAATGGTGGTATCTTAAGAAGCATGACCTTAGATCCAAAATGGGGTGGCTTGATGAGCATCCTCTGAGTATTGTGAGATATGGTAGTGACTGAGATGTCTCTTTCAGTTTCAGCAATTTAGAGAGAGTTTTTAAAAGTAAAAAACGTCAAGAATATGTTGAGTATACACTTCTGGGAATTATAATAAACAAGATAAAGGGGAAAATTAAGAAGAGAATGATACTTTATTGGATATGAATATAGGATAATATATAGTATCATGGAAAGCCACATACTGTCCATGTACGTCATGGAGGTCATGGGGCTTATCTGGGTAATGTTCCTCTTAAGTCATGAGACTTAATCAAGTTATGTTCCCTTTAGGATCAGGATGTTTGATCCCTGTAATAGATGATCAAATGATAGTGGTGCCACTGAATGAATGATTAGTTAGTGAGCCATTCTGTGACAGAAATTGTGGGATAGTAAGAAGCTGTCTCTAAGTGGTAGGGAATTATCACCCAAATCCACATAGAGTTAATGACTAACCACCAACACAGCTTCAGATACTGTTTTGTAAAATTTCCAAATGAGACACTAGGATTAAGTAAACTAATTAATCCCAACCAGAGTAGCCCCAGATAAATAGTCTGAGAAAGCATCAGAGTGTCCTCAGAATAAAATTCAGGACATTGAGATACAACAAGATTTTCAGCTTTGAAGGCAGGTGGAACAACTCTGAGATTGGTAGGCATTGAATTAACATTGGGTGGTGTCAACAACAAAGTACCAACGGCCAGGCTCCATCTGCCAGTAATAATTTGGCTGAAGATCAGGTTGTAGGGGATGTAACACAACAATCCAACTACTGGATGCATTTCTTAAAATAAAATTAGACCAAGGAATATGTGATTTTTATTGAGTAAATTTTGGGAGGGCTCAACTCTTAAGAGTTGAAACAGTGAAAATTATTCAATATATATCAAAAATTGACTAAGCAATACTGCCTGGATCCTGGGCTCCTATTCCTTCCACATTGTCAAGTGAGTACTTAGTCCAGGTTGCAAAGAACCCGTGTGTGACCAACTTCTGATGACCATGCTGAGAAATAAGCTCATATCAGGTGACCCTTAAATTACATTGATTTATCAACGTCAACTTACGGAGGGATCAGATTCAACTGGCAAACTGGGGTAGCTGTAACCCATTTCCAATCAACCGTTTGATTCAAGTCCGTTAAATCAGTCAGTTTTGTTAAAGGTTTTCCAGCTTTCTGAGCTTTATTACTTGGCCAAATAATTCCTGGCATTATGGAACTTACCGTGGCATTACCCTCTGCCTTAGCCCAGGGCACAATACCACCATCCGGAAGATGGGACAAGGAGAAGTTCTTGTGGGCAGGGGGGAGTTTCATGGCGGCTAAGGTGGCCCCATGATGGCCAATAGCGGTTGGGTTATGCTCATAGAACTCTTGAATAAGGTCTGGGGAATTGGAACAATCATAGTGTGGAACCCACAAGTTTTCAGAATCAGGATAAACCTTCCATGATACCAGATATTCCAAGTGGCGTCAATTCTTATGGGAAGCCAAAATACAATTTAGCTCATACTCAGGTTCTCCTTCCACAATAATGAGTTGGGAAGAAGGAGTCTCAGTACCCTTAAAGGGAGTAAGAAGGCATTCATGGAAAGTGTGGAAAATCCTGAAAGCTGGGGGTAAATCCAGCCAATATGCAGAGGGACCCATTTGATGTTCAACCTTGAAGGGACCAACTTGCTTGGGACCTAATTTGCGGCAGGGGACCTTCAGTTTCATATTGCAAGCATCAACCATGGCTAGATCACCTGGCCTGTAGGTTGGATCTTCCTGGCGCTTGAAATCTGTGTATTCCTTGTAAGTTGTCACAGTGGCGGCAAGAGTAACCTGATGTTCCTGATGAACTTGCTTAAATGCAGCAGCTTGATCAGTTGCAGCTTCTACGTTACTAACCAAACAGGGACCCATGTTGTATGAAGGATTGTAAACTATGTTGTCATATAATGGCAAAACCTGAGTTGACGTGTGCAGGGCGTTATTACATGTGAACTCTGCCATGGGTAGGTTATCACACCAATCATCTTGTCTTGCATTTGTGTAGCAGCGTAGGTAGACCTCCAAACTTTGGTATAATATCCCCTTTTTCCATCAGTTTGGGGGTGAAAAGCCGTGGAACAGCACAATTTGCTAACCAGAATTCCAGTAAAAACTTCCCAGAACTGAGAAATCAATTGGGGCCTGCAGTCACTCACAATCTCCATCAGGATGCCATGCAAGGAGAAGATTCTATTCACAAACAACCAAGCTGTTTCCAAAAAATTAATTGTGGTTGAGCAGGGAACAAAGTGTGCCATTTTTGTGAAGCAATCAACCACCACCATGATTGCATTAAACCTGTTAGAATTTGGAAGTTCTCTAATAAAGTCTAACAACACCAACATCCAGGGCCCTGAAACTGGTTGTAAAGGAACCAAAAAACCAGTTGTCTTGTTCCTGCTTGCTTTAGACCAAACACATACCAGATAGTCTCAAACGTAAGCCGTCACCTGCACTGTCAAACCTTTCCAAGAAAACTGTCGGCAAATTAACTCCACTGTTTTGTTTTTCCCTGGGTGGCCTGCCGTGGGACAGGTGTGATAGGCCTCCATGATTTCATCTCAAATAGTTTCCTCTGGAACCCACAAGCAACCTTGATGATATAGAATTGGTCCTATCTTGTGATAACCCTGCAGCTGACCAACCAGATGTGCACATGCTAATTCCAGTAACCTATCATAACATTTGGACAGAGGCTGTAAGAACTTAACCTTGGAATATAAGTCTAAGTCTGCGCCCTTGGTTAAGGACATGGTTGCAAGTGTAACCGGCAGAGTTAACACAAAAGGAACCACAGCCTTGTCTGGAATCATTGTGTGTGTGTTAAACTTGACGTCTATACCAGCATCCAGGAGATGGGAAGGATTTCTGCTCAATGCATCTGCCAGGTGATTATCAGATCACTTGATAAACTCATAACAGAACTTGTATCTTGTCAAATCACCATACCATCTGGATTGGCAACCTGACAAGACCCTGGGCTGACAATAGTACAGAAGAGCTTTATGGTTAGTTCTCACTACAAACAGATGACGTGCCACATGAGATGGTGATGCTAATGCCTTGAAGATTCCACAACTGCCAATAGTTCCTTGTTGTAAATCATGTAATTGTGTTCCTGAGCCTCTATCTTCTGGGAGAAATACCCTACAGGTCTCTCAATCCCGTTGCTAGAAGTCTGCAACAGCATACCATTCACAACATATTTAGAGACATCTTTGGAAACCATAAAAGGCAGCTCAGGATCCACATTTCTTACCACTGGGGAGGACAACAAAAGAGCCTTGACTGCTGCAAATGCTTCAGCGCACTCAGGCGTCCAGACCAAGGTTGTCTTCCCACTAGCTGAATACAAAGGGGCAGCCACTTCAGACAAGTGAGGGGTGAATTTCTTCAAGAACGTACAGATACCCAAGAAACTACAAAGTTGGGATACTGTCACAGGTGTAGCATACTCTCAAATTGCAGCTTCCTTGTCAGGGGCAATAGTGTGGCCATCCTCAAAGATAATATTACCCAGAAAGGTAACCTTACGTTTAAAGAATTCACACTTACTCCTTTTAATGATCAAGTTTGCCTGGAGAATGCGCTCTAAAACTGCTGACAGGTGGGCCTTATGTGACTCCTCATCCAGAAAGAACACCAAGATGTTGTCTATGTACACAATGGCACATACACCCAGGAGATCCCCCAAGACAGAATCAATTAACCGCTGAAAGTAAGCCAGAGCATTCTTCAATCCAAAAGGCATTACACAGAACTAGAAGATGCCCTTCTTGGTTCTGAATGCTGCCAATCATTCCATTCCTTCCGCAATCCTAATCTGGTTGAACACGTTCAACAGATCAAGCTTCAAGAACACCTTTTCCTTCTCAACGCACCAAGAAATTTGTGTCTCAAGAGGTAAGGGATAGAGATCAGGGATTTTAATGTTATTCAAATTCCCATAATCAACACAGGGGCAAAGAGACCCATTAGATTTTTGAACAAACAACAATGGAGAGCAGATTGACAAAGCCTTCTTAAAGATGTATCCTTTTGTCAACATGTCCTGAGTCCACTCCTCTAAACATACATCCTCCTTCAAGGCCAAAGGATAAATAGGAGATGCAATACAAATCAGATCAATGGTAACCTTAAAGTCAAAGTCAAACTGAGTGTGCTTGGGAAGAACCTTGAACCTAGTGGTGTCAAATGCCGCAGATCAGGGCTGAAGGCATGCTGGTAGATCAGAACTCATAGGTGTGGGAACAGGAACCAACTGGATTATCTGGGAAGACTGCTCTAATTCAGACATACCCAACAACAGAATACAAATGGTTATGCCCAACAAATGGTCTACTTGCAGCTCATTTTCTTTTAGCAGGGTTGATACATTATGGTCCCACCACCAGCCCACTCCTAAGATAATAGGATACATAATGGTAGAGCAAATAGAGAACTTTGTTGTAAAAGATTGACCCGCAACTACAAATGTCACTGGCTTCTTGAGCTGGAAAGAGGGTAATATTTGACAGTTTCCACCCCTAACCAGCATTCCAGGATGATACTTGAGTTGCAGCAGATCCATAGTCTCAACACTCATGAAGTTCTTGGAAGCACATGTATCCAAAAGAATGGCTTGCTGATAGATAGTTTGACTGCTATCTATACTACCATAAAACAAGAAGTAACCATAAGTAGATTTATTTGCCGCAAACGTTGCAACTTCAGCAGGACCTTGCTTCTCTTTGGTGGTACGGACAGCAGCTAAGGAGGCAGGGTGCTCCTGAAAATAACACTCAATCATTTCTTGGACAGCATCAGGAAGTACAGGATAATCACAATCAATAGGAACAAGAGGCAACTCCTTGGACTTGACTACCAAAGACTTTGCAGGTACAACATGCTGAAGCATAGCCAATGAACTTTTGGGGATGGCCACTGCCGGCGCTTTGTTTACCTCAGCAGGTTTGTTCAAGATAGCCAATGTCAACTGAGAAGACACACAGGGATAACAATCTCAACCCTGGCTAGATGAAGCCACCACAGAACAAGTACCCAAAAACCAGGAACATGCGGCAGGTTTGGCTTCAATTTCCATAGCACCTTGTTTGGGAGTCAACAGATTTGAGACCAGAGAAAGAATTTGTCTTACCAGGGCCTCAGTTGTGATTAACAAGAAATCCTAAATTTCCAGATCCTGGGCAGTCTGGTCAACTGCTAACCACAATTCTGAGAGTTTATTCACCTTGGGAACATTGATAGTACAGCAGTAGGCTAGAAACTGAGGAAGGAATACCAAGAGAGGAGTAGCACCCTGTTGAAAGGCATACAACTTACAATATACTTTGAGCTCCTCAATTGATATACACAATTTTTTTAACAAAGGGTACAAAGATGCAATTTCAGTTAAAACACATGGATTGTGCTCCACTGCGGACAACAACCCTTTGCAAGCATCTTCTGAAACTTTTGACATTACATGGTAAACTTGGGATTTATGACTAAGGCTTGAGCCAGAATAGAATGATAAAGGGTAACTGCCAGAAATAACTCATTCCGTAAGTCAACTTACTATATGTTGACAATCATAATTAAAAATACTTTAATGTAAACAGCATTGGAAAGTCAGAATTAAGTTTTCACTCATGCAGACTACTAAATGTTAACACTTTTTTTAAAAGCAGAAACCTGTTTCCTAAACATTTTACTTAATAAAAAAATTAAGCTTCAAAATACTTTTTAGGGTAATGTGACAACATAGATTCAAAAAAGTTCATAAAAAACAATACATGAAAATTAAAAAATTCATAAAAATACACTTCAAAAATAATTTACTATGACTTTAGCTAACTTTCCTATAAAATATTTTTCCCACTTATAAAAATTTAAAAAAATCTAACATAATAAAAAGGTACTAAATAAAAATTTACATATTATAGGAAAATATAATAATCATAAACAGTAATATAAAGTTTTTCTATATTGAAAACTACAAAAAAAACATATAATTTACTAGTAAAATACCAATATAGGCCATGTAATACAGTCTAAGGCATCAAGCTATCAATAGAAAATCAATGATTTTTATAAAAACAGGATCATAAATTATTAATGAGTTATTTAGAATAACTATTTATATAAAATTATTATACTGAACATATAAGAACTATATACAAAATGAGAAAATAATCAATAAATTTAATTAAAAGCTAGACTGTAAACACCTGGTTGTCATTAAGAACTGTGGCAATCTTCTTGATGTATTCCCCAATCTCTGAAAGCTTATATTTGGCCTTGACAACGTCCTTAATCTTCTCTTGATACTGTTTCTCTTTGGTGGTTCTCTTCTTCTTGGATGGGCAGTTCTTAATATCTCTGATGGATGCAACAGTCTTCCCCTGTTGGACTTTGAGGTGCTTGTAGAAGGTGTTGTATCTGGGCTTGATTCCAAAGGATGACTTGATATGCTTATGCCAGCCCTCCAAAGATGAAGTAGTTTTCATCTCATCCTTAAGAACTGTCTGGTAGCCGTTCCAGTTGGCTCTGGGCTTGCTCTGGCGCTTAGTGACCTTACGTCCAATCCACTGTGGTTCATAATATTCAATAAAAGGGTAGAAAACATCCTCATGTTTCTTGGCATATGGATCCTGGCATAGGAGGTCAAAGGCTTGTCCAGTATGCTCTGGCTTTACAAAGGCTAGTGCTACAAACTGCTGAATTAAGAACTTGTACTTTCCTGATGTATCTAGACGGTGGAGCTTTCTGAGCTCAGGTAGACCCTTTAGTTGCCTATTGACAGCCTGTTGATAATGAAAAAACACCCCTGGACCTCTCCATCAAAGGTATTTACAAAAGCGTTATACTGGTCAGCTTCATAGTCCATGATTATAGTTGAGGGTTCAAGTGCTTTATCATGAGCTTCTTGTTCTGCAGCAAGGGTGGATTCATCCTTTTCATCATCATCTGGATTGGCTCTAGTGTTATGGCCAGGGGGACTCTTTTTATTACTGGGTAGGGCTTTGATGCCCTCCTGAAGGATTTTAAAGGCCCTTGTGAAGATCTCTTCTGTTGCCCCAGGAAGCAGAAAGTAGGAAAATGGGAGCACCTTTCCTTCAATAATGGAATGTACAACCCATAGTTGGTAAAAAAAGGCGGGGGCATACTGCAAAGGTACCGTCACATAACCAGGTCTCTGAATCTCTTAACTGCTCCAGGTTCTGTTGTGTAGCATAGCATATAATTCCTGCCTCTGCTGTAGGCCCATCATCATGCAAAAGGAACACCACATCACCATTGAACATCTTTAACTCCTCTGTCAATACTAACTCTCCTTGGACCATGGCAGATTTCTTATGGGGGAATAGATTATAGCCTTTGTCACATATGTACTTCACTAACTGGTTGCAGTCAGGGATGAGCTTCAGGTTCTCATTACTTAGGTATGTGGCAGCCTTAACTGCCAGATCAGAAGCCTTGATGTCTTTGGAGACTGGGATCATTTGGTAGAGATACACTTTAGAAGCTTTTCAATAAGATTGATTGGAGCATTGCATGTGTGCTCTCCTTTTTCACTAATGACTTTATCCCATCCTTCTGTGTTGATTCTGGCAGTGCATCTTCTATCTTCACACACATAATGCTTTCTTCTTCCTGCTCTATTTTGATTGTTGCAATTGAAAACATAGCCATCCCAGACTAAACTTTCACCTCCTTTGACAGACATTAGAGGGGGAAACCAAGGGAACTTCTTTGGGAGCTTAAACTCTCCTTTGATGTTACATATATTGTGAACCTTTAGGGGATCTCATGGGCCAATTGGTGCTTGATGATAGTCAGACAGGTAATCATCAGGATCTTCTTTATAGATACTTGATGAGGAGGATGGAGATGCAGATTTTTTGGGCGGTGGAGGGGAATTATCTGGAGTTGGATTCTTGTGCTTCTTGGACTGGGATAATCTTGATTCCCTTGGGATTGATTCCTTTGAGCTTGATTCATCTGGGCTTGAATGGGTTTCTGGACTCTTGGGTATCTTTTTTCTTCCTTGTTTGTTTAGTGGAACCTCATCTCCTTCTGATTGGTAAAAGCTTGGAGAAGAGGAGGGGTCAGGGGAGGGTTCTTTGCTTTCAGGATCTGGGGTCTTATCCTTTGTCTTCTGTTTCTTTGAGGGCTCTTTAGCTGATTTTTTGTTGGGGTAGGGACTTTGGGCCTTTCCAGAGGCTTTGGGCACTTTCTTGGTTGACTTGGGGTTCTTTTGTGGCTTCTTGGAAGATTTTTCCTACAATAATTAGAGTATAGTTCATAAAGTAAGAATAATCATGTGAAACATAAATAAAATTAAATAATAATCACTTGTTTTAAATTTTATTATTAATTAAATAGTTTATAGAAGTATGAAAAGTAACTTTAGAGCTAGTTTATTAGTAAAGAATAGGGAAAACCATGTTTAAATAACAAGTCAACGGTCTGGTAGTCACAATAGTCAAAAATATTTAATTCAGTTTTTCAGCATAAAAAAAACCTTAATTTTGACGTTGGCATACTGACAGTCAGCATTAAACTAGAAAATCACTATGAAAATCACTTATAAATCTTAGTTAATAAATTCCAGGGTTGCTATTTAAGGCCAAATTGATTATTTTTAAATTTAAAAAATAAAGATTTGTATATGTAAATTATAAAAACTAAATAATAGGGATTGTAGAGGAAAGTCTAAAGTACAGCCCTGGGTACTTTGGCCTGAGTTACCATATCATTGTATGTGTGCTTTTTGTTAAGCAGCAGTGTTTTACTAATAAACCAGTGAAGGTGTCAACATTCAGGCAGTCAGTGTTCTTTTATAGTAACTCTCCTATTAAATTTTGCTTAAATTATGTCAATTTTTTTGCTTAGCCAAACCCCTTTGTTGCAATTTAAGTGACGTGTCAATTCGACACAAAGTTGACATTATAAATACATATATAAATTCTAGTTTTAACATATGTGTTTTGGCTTAGGTGGACTTCTGGAAATAAGCTAAAGTTAATCCAGCAAGTTTAAAATAACAGTAAATATCTAAATAATGCAAAGAACACTATGAAAGTTAGAATATGTCTTTGTTCAATGCTTATCTTAATATATATTTTATAAAAACAGTATTATAAAATATAAGAAATAGTTATTTTTAGAATATTGTGTATTTTATTAAGAAATTTATGGATTCTTATTTGGGGTTGACATCCAGATATTACTTAGTGGAGTTAACCTTAATGTAAGAGTACAAAGAAACTTACATTTTCATAGTAAATTATATTGGTTTTTTGGCTTAAAAATAGGCCTTTGTTTAAATGGTATTGACATTATACCTGTTCCTTTTTAATTTTGCAATTCTAACTTAATAATTTACACTTGAAAAATTAGCTTAGTTTTAGAAATGCCCAATTCCGGCAGATAAATACTAAAATAATGTTGACTTACTGAATATTGAAAAAAATTTGACATTCAGCAAGTCAACTTGCAGAATGAGTTAATTCTGGTGGTTGCCTGATAAAGCTGACAAAACTTCACGCAAAATTTCATCAGTAGGTGGAGCAAGAAAATAATCCAGACACCAAAATGACATGGCGCGGCAGAAATAGGAAACAGGTGGTTCAGTCTCAACAACTGTTACCAGAGATGGAAACCACAAAATAAAGAAAAGGCTAAACTGAAAACTCATAAAGGAACTGATGCAAATAAACATGATAACCGCAGATATCTCAACAGAATAGGAGAAAAGAAACACAAACTCTTGACAAACTGCTTCCAAAAACTCAGACATAGAAGAGTTGAGTAATGTGACAGAAATCACAGGATAGTAAGAAACTGTCTCTAAGTGGTGGGGAATTACCACCCAAATCCACATAGAGTTAATTATTAACCACCAACGCAGCTGCAAATACTGTTTTGTAAAATTTCCAAATGAGATACTAGGATTAAGAAAAATAATTAATCCCAACCAGAGTAGCCCCAGATAAATAGCCTGAGAAAGCATCATAGTCCTCACAATGAAAATTCAGGACATTGAGATACAACAATATTTTCAGCTTTGAAGATGGGTGAAACAACTCTGAGATTGGTAGGCATTGAATGAACATTGGGTGGTGTCAATGACAAAGTACCAATAGCTGGGCCCCATCTTCCAGTAATAATTTGGCTGAGGATCAGGTTTTAGGGGATGTAACACAACAATCCAACTACTGGATGCATTTCTTAAAATAAAATTAGACCAAGGGATATGTGATTTTTATTGAGTAAATTTTGGGAGGACTCAACTCTTAAGAGTTGAAAGAGTGAAAATTATTCAATATATATCAAAAATTGACTAAGCCATACCACCTGGATCCTGGGCTCCTATTCCTTCCACATTGCCAAGTGAGTACTTAGTCCAGGTTACAAAGAACCCTTGTGTGACCAACTTCTGATGACCATGCTGATAAATAAGCTCATATTGAATGACCCTTAAATTATGTTGATTTATCAACATCAACTTACGGGGGGAATCTAATTTGACTAACAAACTGGGGAAGCCGTAACCCATTTCCAATCAACTGTTTGATTCAAGTATGTTAAATCAGTCAGTTTTGTTAAAGGTTTTCCAACTTTCTGAGCTTTCCTACTTGGCCAAATAATTCCTGGCATTATGGAACTTACCGTGACACATTTGGTGATTCATTTGGTGAACTACTTGGGGCGTTAATTCCCCAAGAGGGAGCAATCAAAGATACTGCAACAGATACATTGGCTCAAATCTACTGTGGAAATTTATTGTTTACATTTGTTGCAACATCTATGATTACTCCCTCCCAGAAAAAGGTTTCTCTGAGAAATGACCCAACTACTGAACATTTGGTGGTACTCCTGCCACATTCTCTCATGTTTTACAGTGATCAAACATTTTGAGTCCTATGAGAAGCACTACCTTAATAAGCCCTATAACTTCCATGATGTACATGGGAAGCATGTGGCTTCTCTTAATGCTATATAATATATCTTCAAATCAAACAAATTATCAATCTCTTCTTAATATTCCCCTTTATATCATTTTATATGCATCCAAAAGGTATCTACTTGACATATTTATTTCTATTTAATGATGAATTGCTCATAAAACCTTAGCTATTGCCAGTTTTTGGGTGTATCTGTGTCAGAAATCCGGGGACTGTAGTATTTTATCATCCACCAAATGATCTCCTAAGTATTCTAACATTAGGAAAATGCAGAGAACCTGTGACTTTAGCATTGTGAGATTAGGCTGATTGACCACAAATGATCAGGCTAATCATTTCACGCAGATCTTTATCAGTTACACGCCATATTATCAATAGGCTATTATTATATTAAGTGTAAATTATACACTGTACAATCATTAGTTTATTATAATAGATATTGAAGTTATACGCCGTTTAATTGTTAGTTTATTACAATAGATGCAACAAATATACACTGTATAATTATTAGTTTATTATAATAGATGTAACAACATACGCCATATTATCACAGATCATTGTTCCAATGTGTATTGATTATATGCCATATATTAATAGTTTATTATAATTGATGTAACAATTATACGCTGTATAAACAATAGCCAATATAGTGATTATCATTGATTACATGGTGTGTAATCTTGAAATCATCAATTGTTTACCACTCATTCTATCCTACTGGACGTTGTATCAACTCAGTACCACCCAGCCTGATGGGCGTATATGATTATATCAAACAAGTGATATACAAATGGCTAATAAATACCAAGTTTGAATCAGCATTACATGGCGTATAATCAGGTTCCTTATTGGTTTGGGTCAGCATTACACAGCAGATAATTCACAGGTCAATACTGGATTGAGTCTGCTATTATACAGCATCTAATCCCTAATTTAACCTGTTGCATTAATAAGCAGAAGGCTTGCCAGCCAGAAAAGGACCACTGATTAAACCCTGGAAACAGAATACTGGAATTCTACCTTCCAATGTAGGAGGACTGAACAGGGACCATTTCTAAGCATCAACCAAATACAGTGTAGTTTCCCAGCGCAATAATAGGCCTGTAAGATACAGCCAATCAATAAATGATACTAGGCTAGCTCAATAATAGTGCAGGCTGAAGCTGAAGTGCCATGTACGCCTTGCTAAGGCCAGTAGCAGCACACATGCCAAGGACAACCAATCAGGATAGGCGCAGCCAGCAAAGATGGACTTATTTCAAAGGTAGCCACTGAGAACTGTCTGAAAGGACAAGAACAAGGGTTGTTGCAGTATATATTGATACAGACACCTGAAAAGATAACAACAAGCTCTTAGTTACACCTGGATAGATTGCAGCCTCTGGCTAGATTGTACTCCAGTTTCAATAAACGTAAGTATCTTCAAAGTTCTATTCTATTGTAGTCTGCAGTGCTCTTGCATAGGATTAGGTAGAGTACATTGGCAAGGCTAACATCTATCTGTATCTTTGAGCATACCAGCAATAACCCAGGTTGCTCAACAAGGGTAACCTGCAACCAGAAATATTTGTTGTCATCAGAAGTAGCAAGTCTGACAGGGCCCAAGGCCTGGTGGATTTGGGATGTTTTTTCCTACTTCTGGATATAGATTCATAGTTGTTGTCTTTATATTTTACTATAGATATTTATACTGTATGACAACAGTATCATTTTTTGCTCTATTAATAAAGACTAAGAGAGGATGAAATTAAGGAAATAGGACTTGGATCAATCATCAAGTCAGTATGAAATCATCAGTCTTTTATTCTAATGAACTGATTTTAAGGTGGTCCACCTGCCTGTGTTTATCCAAGATAGCTCACAATGCTAATAAGAGACTGGAGTAGCTTTAGGAAGTTGCAGCAGGGGCCAACCTTGGTGTGATGATCCACATGAAAGAAGTTTTGCAGGAAAGGGCTGATTTGGCCACAATAAAGACTCTATGCTTGAAGTTAGAGGAGAATAGTAGTTTAAGACAGATAAATGTCTAGTAGGTAACTGGTGGCTACTAGGGCTGGAGGGTGCTGCAACCTAGTAGGTAACTTAGGGCTGCTATGAAAGAATGAGCTGAGGTAGCTCTAAGATCCTTTGGCCACTTGCAGGAGGGCTGCAAGTGGAAAACTTTACCTAACAGAGGGGTAAGGTTTTCTTGTCTGTGTCTTCCTGGAAGCTTTGAGGAGGTCTTGAAGCCATAAGAGAGGCATGAATATGACCAGAGACGTTATCAAGGTAGCTGCTTGGGGAAGAAGCTGCAGAACTTGGTAATGAATAGGTCTCTGGGAAGTAAAATCTGTTACTCTGTGACTTAAAGCTCAAACTAACCACTTGAGTGAGTAAAAATTAACTGCAGAGACATGAGGATTGTCTTTGGTTGATGGCTTAAAGTGATGGTCACTGATGGGGGCCTAGTCAAACACTAACTCACTTGTGGAGACTTATTGCCTGAGTCTGAGGTGTTAGTAATGGGGACTACAGAGAAGGACAGAACCTAGGTGGTTTACACAGAGAAAGACAGAACCTTGATGGTTCATAAAGAAAGACTTTCAGAAGTAGTGGAAGATGACATAGAAGGGCTTGCAGAAGAAATGGAAAATGACAGAGAAGAACTAACAGAAGAATTATGAGAAGGGTTCCAGAGAAGGAGCAGAAGAAGGCAGAGAAGGCTACTAGAGAAGGAGAAGCAGGAGAAGTAGGAGAAGGCTATTGAAGAAGAACTAGCATAAGGAACATAAGGACTGGTGGTCCAGAGAAATGAGCCAAGGTTTTGCCAAATTGATTTTCTGAGATGAAAAAAAGTGGAATGATTTACTTTATTTTTTTAGTAAAATCAAGAAGGAATGTTGATTAAATTACGGGTAAAGGTTTTATTTATTAAGTTCTTAGGGTAGATAAAGGTATGTTGCTATGAGAACTGGATACAAAGCTGTTTTAATGGAATGTTTTCCTTGGAATTTACTATATTAGTAAATATATGGGGAAAACGTTGAAGAGATCCAAAAAGAAAAAAAATAAATATTATTCTACTATTTAAATTGGTTAAGACTGAATGCAGGGAAGACTGGTGCTGGAGCAGTGAGCCAGTTAACGCTTAAGTGTGCAAAGAGTTGATGCTTTGAGCAATTTGAGCAGTGGAAATGTTTTCTAGTTGAATTGTGGTGGAACTTCAGAAATGGTCAAATTTTGCACTCTACAACTATTGGTTTAGTTCTGGCATGTTTTCTGTTGAATATGATTGGTTAGAAGCCAAAAGCTTAAATTATAAGCAATAAAACGTAAAAACAATACTTTAAGCTTTTGAGAAAGTAAGTGTGTAAGCTTAATTAATTAAAGAAAAAGTGGGCGCCAATGGTTTAAGCTTTTAAAGAAAGTCATTCTGAAGGTGGATCCGTTGGGAAAATAACACTATAAGAAGGAAGCTAGCTGGAAAGTTATGTGGTCTTTTGAAAGGTCTTTTGGAAATCTTTTGGTTGCAAGCAGGAGCTTGGTTGGGCACTAGATCTGCATCTTAATGGATACATGTCTGGTTGGTTTGTAGTAACCAGATGTCTTATAGAGCGTTAAGAAGTCTTTTTTGAAGGAGTATCTGTTCAAAATGACTCCAAAACTGTGAAAAATAAGAAGGTTTATAATGGAATCTTACTTCTGTTAATAAATACTATCTTGACCTCTATTCTCCTTTCTTGTGACATGGAACTCCCCTAGTGATAATGATTATGAAGTTGGTTAAGAGGATCAGGAGATGAAGAACCTTAGTCTGTTCACCCATGAGAAACGCCTGACTAAGGAATAAGTAAAGCAGTGCAAACAACCTTGAGATGTGGGATATTGTTTTACTGAAGATTATCACGCAAACAGCCCCCTAGATGGTGTATCTGCTTTGGTAGCCCATACATTGCTGTAAAATATGTTTTTCACTGGTTATCAGTTGCCAATAATGATTAGGAGGCATGAACAAGTATCCCTGAGGATGACAACCCCAACCCAGCTGGTCCCTGGCTTTGACCCAGGACACACCTTGATGACCTCCTAGGAGTAGACGCGCCACACTTGGGGTTGTGTGGTTTGTGAAGGAAACTTGTTTGATGACTTCCACAGCTCAGTATCCTTTCTGACACTATACAAATATCTCTCAGTCTGAGAAAAGTAGCTGTCTACCTGGGCCACATTTCAGGGCTAGCTAATCAGTGGTTGACTACTAGTTCACAGAGATGACTATTACACTATACACTAGCTTTAAAAGCTATAGCAACAATCAAAAATACCTCATATTTAAACAAAATGATTTCAGATTTGAACAAAATCCAAGTTGCGCAAGATTCAGGATTCAATTAATTTATAAAAATTCAGTTAATAAATGAACTGTCAAACAAAAAACAAAAATTCCCTAGCCCATTATATGAAATTATAGAAAATATAAAGCGGCGTTGTTTAAACCACAAACAAAATGAACTGGTACATCAAGTGAGATGGATGCATGCTATTCCAGAGTATATTATAATCCAATCAGGATTCATATGAGGCACCAACAGAAAGACTAAAATGAAACAAAATTTGAGCAATCTAGAAGCAAGATTCCACAAGCACAAAACAAAATGGAGTCACACAAGATGTATAGTATGAGCAGCCTAAAATGGAAAAATAATAGTTTAATAGCCAATCAACAGCTATTCAATTTAGGAACAGAGGCATTTTATTCATTTTCATGGCTTCTAATTTGTGTAAAATGGTTTTGAGAACCTTTCAAATATGGACTTGAGATTACAATAAAAATAAATCATAAAATTTTAAACTTCTACTTTTAGTGATTTTATCCTAGGTTTTATTTTAAGATGGTTTTCAACAGCAACATTTTTGACAGCACCAGCAACCAAGCCAGCAGCAGCCACTCCAGCTTCAATGGAGGCAAGGCTCAGAATGTGGAGGCACCTGTTTACACCCAAGCCTTTGAGGCAGGTAACAAGGAAGCTGACCTGTACCTGACCCCTAACTCATATGGCTTTGACTTATTCAGTAGTCACTTAGTGTCTGGCTCTGCCCCTGCTCCCGTACCCACCCTTGCACAAGCTGCCTGCTAACCAACAAATCAGGATGGCAACCTTGATTTGTAACAACTTCCTGTCACCAGCCAACCTGCCCCCCCTACAGCCAATCAGGATTCAGCTCCTGCGGCCCAGCGTCCCAAACAACAAATCATCATTGCCCAAATTCTCCAGGAAATTGTGGCACTGAACCTACAGGGTCTGTCCTGGGATCAGATAGCCAGCCAATTGAAATTCACCTGGGCCACTGTCATGCGGGTGTGACAGATCCAGGTCCAACTTACTGTTACCCTGCCCTTGACTCTTGTTGCCATTACCTTCCTGTGACAAAGCTTTGAAGAGCTTTGCCTCCGGGGAGGCAATTTTATAGGACAACACTTTGTTGTCATCCTGCTAACAAGCGATGATCTCAACATTGTTTTCCTCTCTTCCTCTTAAAGCCTCAATTTCACAATTTGCCATTGCTTTCACTTGTTGTAAAATTTTTTCAAATTCTACTAACAGGTTCCAAGAATCCCACACATAGATTTTGTTTCCTTGAGCAGGAGTCCCTTCTTTTGCAAAGTAATTGGAGAATAACTCTTTGAACGCAGCTTTTACTTCCACCAAAGCCTCCTCAGCCACAGTCTTGGTAACCTCCAAGCTTTCTCAAGCTTCCTCCAGCAAACTTGTAGGAACTTCTTTTGTGGCAGCAGCAGTTTCCATGTGAATTACTCCAAATTTTGCCCTTTCAAAGGATAACAAATAATATATAATAATTTAAAAAGTATTTGAGGGGAAAGCGTCAGAATTGACAATATATCTTTATTATAAATTTAGCTGTTTTTGCTTATATACCATTCAGGGCATATTTGGCTGAAACCCCCTCCAGTTCCTGAATCAACCTATGATTCATATCACGTGGTCTATGACATTTTAGTAATCCAAACCTAGATCTTTACCTAAAAGATCCCCTGTAATTCTCAGCCTATGAGAATTAATCTACAATAAGAAGGAGTCACCTGACGCCATTCTGTTGCAACTGAACTAATGAGGATTCAGTGTTTGGAATTGGGGAAGACAGAATTCCAATAGAAAGGACAGAATAATAAGAATAAGGTATTGTTTATTGAAGAATATTGTGATTAATATACCATATGGGGAAAGCCACAAGGCCACAAGGGGGTGGCATAGTGGGAAGTTCCATGTAAGGCTTGAAGCCAAGGAATAATTTGTGCAGGGATCAGCAGGTCAAATTGGTAGCACTCCTAATTAGGATTAAGTACCCTCTATTCAATATTGCCATCAGATTGATCCATGTTGTTAGATACGTCAAGGGGCAACTCATTGAGCGCCCCCTGTGTATTGTAAGATACGTTAGCAGGCAAGTCTGGAAACTTGGTTGCAACACCCCCCTTGCCCCCTGCTCATTGTCAGACACCAAGACCAGAGTCTGTGAAAGGTCTGGGAAGGTCCGCAAAAACAGCCTTTGTGTGGGGATGGCGCTGCAGGGGCGCAAGCAATTGTGGTGAAGCTTCTTGGTATTCCCTTGGGCATCCTTGAGTTGATAGGTATGATTGTCATAGACAGCGGCTATCTTGAAGGGCCCTAGGTGGTTGGGTTCCAACTTGGCAGAATTGGGTTTGAGGGTGTAGACGGGGTCACCTACGGCGTACCTGGCTTTGAGGTGCTTTGTCCCTCCTTCAATTTGCTTATGTTCATTTTCCCAGGCTTTGGAATGCCATTGGTCCAGGGATGGGGTTGTTACCAGGGGAGGTTTTTTGGGAACTCTGGACCATAGCTTTCCCTGTTCATCTCCTGTCAGACTGTCAGGCGTCCCAAAGGCCAGGGTGCTGGGGCTGAACCCTGTGCCCCTGTTGACTCTTGCTTGTAGGATAAGTAGAGCGGTAGGCAGGTGTTCAGTCCATGCAGTGTTGGGGTGCTCTTGTGAGAGCTTGGCAATCAGTTGAACCAGTGAGCCATTTAACTGTTCTACGTGCCCATTGGCTTGTGGATGTTAGGGGGTCATAACTATATGTTGGAGTGCATTCTTGGCGCAGTATGCCTTCATGACATGTCCAACAAGTTTGGGGCCACCATCTGTGATGAGGCGTTTGTGTTGCCCAAAGCAGGCCACAATTTCTTTGCCAATGGAACAGGTGATTGTGGTGGCAGTGTGGTTAGTTGTTGCCCAGGCCACTGGACAGCAAGTGAAGTAGCCAATGGCAGTGATAATGTACTTCTTCCCCAGTTGGTCTTTGGGAAGTGGCCCCACAATGTCAAGGGCCCACTGCTGAAGGGTTCCATGGCCTTGGTGGGCAGGACAGACTTAGGGGGTGCAGGTTTGGACGTGTTCTTTTTGCACAACGCACACATTTTGAGGAGGTCCAAGATGTCTTGATGCATGCGCGGCCACCAAACCTTCTGTTTCATGATCTCAAAGAGATTACATCCTCTGATGTGACCCAGGGTTTGATGGTAGTGCAGTATTGTGTCACCTTGTTGCGTGGTGGGAATTTAAGGCGTCTTCTCACCTGTCTCTGCCTGACAGCAGACGTTACTAGCATTGGTGGTGAACTGACTTTTATTGTCCTTCAACTTGGAGATGGTTACAGAGTTAAGGCCTTTTTAGCAAGTTACCTCAGGGCGGAGGTAGAGCATGGGTCAATCTGGGTCCAAGCCATTGTCCCCAGTGATAGACGCTACATAGAGTTGTGAGAGGGCGTCAGCCGTGACAAGTTACTTCCCAGGCTTGTACTTGATGCGCAAATGGTAAGGGGATAGACACTCAACCCAACCTGCTTGGCAGCGTGTCAAGTGGGACTGTGTGTTAAAGTACTGGAGCAACTTGTGGTCTGTCAGGACGCAGGGTGGAAAGATGGTTCCCTCCAGGTAACAGCGCCACTTCTCAATGCAGTGCACAATTGCCGCCAATTCTTTATCATTAATGGAGTAGCATTGTTCTGAGTTGGTAAGTTTCATGGACTCATATGCCACGGGGAGGAAGACACCATTGTCAGTTTCCACTCTTAGCACGCCCCCTATAGCCCTGTCAGAGGCATCAGTCTCAAGTTTGTACTGGCGGTTTTGATTGGGGAACTGCAGTACTGGTGCTTTTGTGAGTCTTTGTTTCAACATCTTTAAGGCTCAATCTCTGACAGGGTTCCAATGGAAGCGCTGTTTGGTGTTGAGGAGCTCAGTGAGAGGTACAATTAGCTCCCTGTAATTGGGAATGAACTTGCGCTTGTAGGCAACCATGCCTAAGAATGTCTGTACCTGGCCCACATCAGTGGGGGGTGGCATGCTGGTGATTGCTTTGATTTTGGTAGGGTCAGGCTTTATCCCTTGGGCAGAGATGGTGTGCCCAAGGAATAGCAGCTCCAATTTGAGAAACTTTTATTTGGAGGGTTTAGCTTTTAGCTGGTTTTTCCAAAGGGTGTCAAGGACAGCACAGAGGTTTTGGAGGTGCATGGTTTGATCTTGACTGAAGACAATGATGTTGTCAAGGTACACAATCACACATTTTCCAATCAGTTCCTCGAATGCTTTGTCATCAACATGGTGAAGGTGGAAGGAGTGTTGGTCATTCCAAAGTTCATGACCTGACACTCAAACAACCCGTAGCGCGTGCAGAAGGTAGTTTTTGCCTCATCCCCTGGTGCAATGTGGACCTGGTTGTACCCTGCAGTGAGTTCAATCTTGCTAAAGACCTTTCCACCTGCAAGTGTATCAAACAGGTTGTCAATCAGCAGCAGGGGGTACTTATTCTTGACTTTCACCTCATTTAGGGTGTAGTAGTCTGTGACCAGGCAAAGGGACCCGTCCTTCTTGGCTACAGAGAAGACAGATGCCCTGTATGGAGAGAGCAAGGGGTGAATGAAGTCCTTATCAAGCGCGTCCACAAGGTCTGGCAGAGGGTCTCATCTTCCTTTGGTGTAAGACAATATAATGTTTGTGCTTTAGGTAAAAATCTTTGGAGTTGTACAGTGTGCTGGATCTCCCGGGGAGGAGGTAGTTGTTCAAGTGTCTCACTGAACACGTCCTTGTACTCCTCAAGGAGTGCAACAAGCGCTGGTGGGGTGAAGTGGCCAAGGGAGGGACCACAGATGGTTAAGTGCAGTTAACTTTGACTGAACATTGGTTGAAGTCTAGTTTCCCCCCTTGAAGTCGTACTAGCCTGTCTCTGTTATCCTAAAAAACACAGTATTGTGGAGTAACTTGCTCATCTCAACAGGATAGATCTGGAAGCCCACCCCATTTCTATTAAGGGTGATAACAGATGTATCCCAGTCAATGTAGGGACAGTTGTGCCAAAGCCAGTTGAGACCAGCAATTACGTTGTGGCTGAGCCCTGCCATGATTGGCCCAGAAAGTTTAACCTGGATGTTCCCCATTCTCATAGAGAAGAGTACTGTCTCATGGGTGATTGCAACTCTGCGGGAGTCAGCCATTTGTACTGCCTTGAACCTGCTAGGCACCTGGTCTAATTGTTGCGCGTCAGCAAACCCTTGGTCAACCATAGTGTGGTCAGCCCCAGTATCTACCAGTAATTTGTGGGTGTTCCCACAGAAACAGAAGGGATAGGCTAAGTGGGTTACTTTTTTTGGAGAGTGGCTTGCTTATAGTACAGGTTTATCACGGTAGACTTGGAAGACATCCAGGGTTTTGACTTCATGGATGTTGTAGTTGCAGGGTTTTTTACAAGCAGAGCTTGAGAGGATGGGTCAGGTGGGGTTGTAGGGCCTCTTGTTACTATAACTCCCAGGCTTTTCCCTGATCCTCAATCTGCGCTAGCTGGAGCTCCCTCTTGCAGGGGCGTTTAGTCCCATTATCCTGCTGACGGGGCTGGCAACGGCCCACTTAATTGTGGCCACTGCCAGGTGTTGTATGAGTTTGGAATGGAGCGTCACTGGCACAGCAGAAGCCCATTGAGGGCTGGTTGTTAGCCTCCACAATGGCCTTTTAGCATTCATCAATGGAGGTGCAGCAACCTACAGGGACCCACTTACAGATATGAGGTTTTAACTCATTGATGATGAGAGTGAGAAGCATTGCATTTCCATCAGTCACTGCTTTGGGGGCGGCAGCAAGAGCTTGTTGCCAGGCTCAAAGGTACTCAGGAACAGACCCAGTTTGTTTGATTGCTAGAAGAGGAGTTCCCACAACAATGGAGGAGAAGGTTTTGCTGTAGCAGGACTTTGCAGTGTCTTGGAATGCCGCCCAGGTAACGTCAAGTTCCTGACTGGTCCAGTTGGTGAATCACACAGCGGCAGGCCCTGTGAGGCAGTCAGACGCAGTGGCAACCCACATGGGCTCGGGAACCTGACAGATATGGAGGCAGGTTTTGGTAGATTGGAGCCAACTGACAATTTTGTCCCCTTTGACACCACCTGCAAAGGATTCTAACTGAAGATTGAGCATGTGTTGTGACAGGTCTGACTGGGGCAGGGTGACGCTGGCATCACGCTGCCCAAGGTAAGCCAATTGTACACACTTGTGAGGACTAGCTGGTCTTGATAGATGACATACCCATGGGGGATGTCCCCCTTGGGGATTAGTAGGAAATTTTCTTGTTGGGGAGTAGCCATACGGCCCATACTCCGTCCTTTCTTAAGGGGAATTTTGTTTCAGGTAGGTTGTCAACCTATTGCTGCTACCACTGTTGCAACTGAACCAATGAGGATTCAGTATTTGGAATTGGGGAAGACAACAGTCTAATAGGAAAGGACAGAATAATAAGAATAAGGTATTGTTTATTGTAGGATATTGTGATTAATATACCATATGGGGAAAGCCACAAGCCACAAGGGGGTGGAATAGTGGGAAGTTCCATGTAAGAATCAAAGCCAAGGAATAACTTGTGCGGGGATCAGCAGGTCAAATTAATTAGCGCTCTTAATTAGGATGAAGTACCCACTATTTGATATTGCCATCAGATTAGTCCATGTTGTTATATACGTCAAGGGGCAACTCATCAAGCGCCCCCTGTGTACCATAAGATATGTTAGCAGGCAAGTCTGGAAACTTGGTTGCAACAATTCATCTCAATGTATCAATTTGGCATGGCTCTTCCTTAGCTCCCAGCACCAAAGCCCTGTGGAATATACCCATTCCAAAACTCAGCTATCAATGTTCCAACTGGGAACCAGCTGATCAAACCTGAATCCTTAGACATCATTGCCTTTATTTAGTTATCTTTGCCTTTAATGGTTTTTTGCATTAAACCCCATTAAAAGGCTTTGAAACTTGAACCAGGCGCCACTGCAGCGCCCAGGAACTTTCCCAGGCGGCGCCCCAGCGCATTACCTCTTGAAACATTCACTGGGCGGTGTGGTGGCGCTTTTAACCTAATAAATTTGCCAAAACTGCGCTTTTAACCCAAAATTTGGGGGGTTAGTTATGGTTAGCCTTAACCAAACTTCTTGACACAGTCAAGGCAATTAACCAATATAATTAAATCCTCATTAATTATATTCCCATGGATTTATTAATTAGTCTTCCTGGTTAATTAAATTGTTTTTGAGACACCTAGTCCCCAAGGATGCTTCAGCCAATCTTTTCCTCAATTTACTTGTTAGCCTGGCCTAACTAACCACCCATATTCTGTTCTTTTATTAAACATAGATATCCAGTTTTCCAGGAATCTTTACCTTAAGAATTCCAGTCAAATCTATCTACATGAAATAAACAGCAAAAACAGAACAACTTTATATTTTGGAGTATTTATTTGGCTAAATACTCAACAGTGACTATCGTATGGTCACAGCAAGAATTCAACAACCTGATGAATAAGGGAAATCTGATCAGGACAGCCAAGAAGCCCAAGAAGGTCCCTGAGTCCCAAATCACAAAGGCCTACCAAATCATGCTTGACCTCCTTCAGCAGGACCCCAAGCTTCCCTTGACCCAGGTCTGTAAGCAACTTGTGCACCATGGCATTTGGGTGTCTGAGCGCATGGTGCAGCTCTGGATGTATGGAAAGGTTACGTCAAACTGGATTCTTACAAATGTTGCTGGCAACCAATGGGATGGTGCTGAGGATTCCCTGTATGATCCTGCCATTGAATCCACCCTGGTTCAATGCTTGACTAGTCTAACAGATGATATCATCTTCATCTCTTACTACAAGCTATTGATAGCTTTTGATGATTTTGGCAAGCAAGGAAGAGCCGCCACTCAAAAAGGAAGGAAGAAGGTCAAGAAGGGGACTTTTATTGATGCATTTCTGGCTGTTTCAGCCAAGGGTTCTGTCTATTATTGGACAATCCCTGATTTCACTGATGGCTACGGGTACAGCCACATCCTTGGTGGATTACTTGACTCCTGGTATGGCTCAAATTCCAAGCATCAGGTTTTCTTGAGCCACCAGATGAAGGGCAGCTCCACCGCCCTTGAGGCCATCAGCAACGCAGGCACCAGGCCTCTGTGTACCCAGCTGACTATGCAGACATTCATCTGGGTGATGTTGTCTTCTTCAACATCAAAGGCATAGTACAGGAGCGCCACCCTCAGGCTTTCAGCAACCTCTATCTTGGGGTCCTTGACCACAATTCTCTCTTTGGTCACCAAATAGTGGCAGACTTGTTTTCCCAAATGGTCTTCCATGTTAACATGGGCAACCAATCACGTAAGGATAAGCACCTCTCACCCTGTGCCACAGCTCCTACCAGCCAATCAAGGCAATGACAGATGAGGAATATGATAAGCAGTACATGGCAGCCATCACGCAAAATCCTCTTACCCCTACCCCCACCACCACCACCCCTCACCTTCCAGCCCCACCCACCCAATCCCAGACCCCCCAGGCCAGCACTGCCTCTACGTCTTCCTTCCTGCACTATTCTGCCTACTAGGCATCACTCTTCCCTGCCCCCAATAAACCCCCTGTTGTCAAACATTTTCTATTTATTTTATTTTTATTTTGAATTTCAAATATTTGTGTTCTCTTTGTTTATAGTTGGTTTTATTCTTTATGTTCAGTTTATTTCTATAAAATCATTTATTTACTATTCTGTGTATCTAGATCCAGAACACAGATATTTTTGTCACTTTGCATTGCCCCTTGTGAAAATGGTAACAACAATTTGGTGATCAGCTAAATTTGAATTATAAAATTATAGGTTAATTATGTTTAGATAAAGTTGTTACTGATCCAAATTCAAAACCTTAATGATAAACTTTAAGCCAATCAGGAGCAAAGTGATAAAGTGATTGTTATGACATAAAGGGTCATTCAATAATTCTTTTATGTTTGTGCTCTAATTAATATTATTGGCTGGTTGTTTTGCCATTATGTGTCATTGCCGCTGTGGCAAGTTGTTGATGGACTAGTGCCCAATCAGCTGCTGGGTTAACACTAGTCCACCAACAACTTGCTACAGCAGCAATGGCGCACAATGGCAAATCAACCAGCCAATAATATTAATTAGCACACAAACATAAAAGAATTATTGAATGACCCTTTATGTCATAACAATCACTTTATCACTTGGCTCCTGATTGGCTTAAAGTTTATCATTAAGGTTTTAAATTTGGATCAGTAACAACTTTATCTAAACATAATTAACCTATAATTTTATAATTCAAATTTAGCTGATCACCAAATTGCCGCTAATATTTTCACAAGGGGCAATGCAAAGTGCCAAAAATAATATGGAAATTAAGAAAACAATGCCAACACAAAGCAAACAACACATTGGGTTAAGCGTAAAACATATATACAATGGGTAAAAGATGGGATATTGTAGTAAATGGGAAAACAAACAAGGATAAACAAAGAGGCAATAATATCAAAATAACACAGATTTTATTGGCATGAAAGCTATAAAAACATATGGAAAGGTTAGTAAAAAATCATATGAGAGAACTTGAAAAACTACTCAAAGACCTCAACTTGGCAATTGCCAAAATTAAATATATTGACCGTGAGGTCAAGGCAAAAGTGAGGGCTGCTGTCCTTACAGGGGACAAAATTGAAAAGGTGTCTGCCAAGGCACTCATGGCCAAGATGCCAGACACATCCAAAACAACCATTGAACGCATATTAATTGCCCAGAAAACTGTGGTGGAAGGCCTCCAATTCAAGTCCTTTGCCCTCTCTGCGCTGTCTGTCTGGACAGATGACCCAGAAATGTATGCCCATCTCAAGCTGGCCAAGTGCTCCAGGAAAGAGGACACAGAATTGCCTGCTCAACTTCTTGCACCAAGAATGGCCAAGGCTGCGGGCAAGGAAGAAACACAAGAAGGTAACCTAAAGAATAAAATTAATAAATCTTAAAAATACTTTCCTTTTTTCTTAGAAAATGTAGACAGTGAACTCCACCGAGTCCTGGTCCCCTTTGTCCCCCCACCTTCTACGCCAATTACGCCAATCATGTGGCAAGGCAGCTATTTCTGTCTCCCCCTGTCTTGCAGGAGCTTGAGGATAGGATTCATGGTACCTTCCCAATGTCCAGGGAGACATTGGCTGGGCTTTCACATACTGAGTGGGCAGTTACTGCCTACAAGAATGCCCAACTGGTCCTCCTGGACCTGGTGGTCCTCAGTGGAGTTTACTGTGTAAACTCCATTGAGCTTGTTTGGAACGTCCTGGTGACACTCCCATTCAGTAATATACCAGAGATGGGCCAGGCACATGCGGCTGCTTGCTTCTGCTTCCTGGTGGAGCACATCCTGTCTTACCTTTTGGAGAACTTTGGGCGCATGGTGGGTAAATTGGCTGTTGCAGACACAACAGCTGTCAAGAAAACCAAAATTCTCCTGGCAGACTTTGGGCTGGCCTGGAGTGCTGACAAAATGAGGGTCCCTCCAGCAATGGAGCTCACATTTGCTAGGACAAAGCACAAGAAGAAGATTAGTGCTGTGTTTAATAAATTGTGCAAGTTTACTGAAGCCTTTACTGGGCAAAGGCTTCATCTGGTGGTTTACCTTGGGTATCTCTTTTACTTTGGGATGAGCGCGTCTGTAGAGGACCTTGAAGGAGTCCTCCTAGGGATTGACAAGGCCAGGCTCTTCCTGGATGGGAAGAAGGTCACCCTGGGTTACGACTCAGTTGACCATGTTATCCAGGATGCCCTGGTCCTGGCTGGCATCTACAGGTTTGAAGCCCCACCAGAAAATCTGCTGCTCCATTCCCACCTCACTATCCTCCCTTTTACTAGCTGCCAAGAATACTTCAATAAGGGTGTATCCACTGCACATGGTGTGGCAGTGGAGGTTGTGCGCCACCTTCATTGTGGGGTGGGTACATACCGCCAAACCCACCACAGGTGCACTTAATAAAAATCTCTTTCCTCAATATAAGCTATACTTTTAAATTTTACCTTTTAAAATAATTAATTTTTATAATTCTTATTTAAGTAAACAAGTTTTGCAAAATAAATCCTGGAGAAGGTCATCATATAAGCACAAATATATTGTTGAGCAACTTGTGTTATTGCTGGTATGTTCAAAGCTACAGATAGATGTTAGCCTTGCCAATGTACTCTACCTAATCCTATGTAAGAGCACTACAGACTACAATAGAATAGAACTTTGAAGATAATTATGTTTATTGATACTGGAGTATAACCTAGCCAGCGGCTGCAATCTATCCAGGTGTAACTAAGAACTTTTTTCATCCTTTCAGGTGTCTGTATCAATATATACTGCAACAACCCTTGTTCTTGTCCTTTCAGACAGTTCTCAGTGGCTACCTTTGCAATAGGTCCATCTTTGCTAGCTACGCCTATCCTGATTGGCTGTCCTTGACATGTGTGTTGCTACTGGCCTTTTCAGGCGTACATGGCACTTCAGCTACATCCTACCTCTTCTTGAGCTAGCCTACTGTCATTTATTGATTGGCTGTATCTTACACGCCTATTATTGCGCTGGGAAACTACGCCGTATTTAGTTGACACTTATAAATGGTCCTTAATCTGTCTTCCAGCATTGGAAGGTGGAATTTTAGTATTTCATTTGTAGGGCTTAATCAGTGATTCTTTACTGGCTGGAAAGTCTTCTGCTTATTAATGCAACAGGTCAAATTAGGGATTATACGCCGTATAATAGCAAACTTGATTCAGTATTGACCTGTGAATTATCTGCTGTGTAATGCTGACCCAAACCAATAAGAAACCTGATTATACACTGTGTAGCTCTGACCCAAACTTGGTATTTCCTGATCTTTTGCCTATCACTTGTTTGATATGATCATATACGCCCATCAGGTAGAGTGGGGCTGGGTTGATACAACGTCCAGTAGGGTGGATTGGGGTCAGTGATAGAAGATCTATAGGTTATACGTTGTAGAATCAATGATAATCACTATGTTGGCTAACGTTTATACGGCGTATAATTGTTACATCAATTATAATAAAGTAAGTAATATACAGCATATAATCAGTACACATTGGAATGCTTATCAGTGATAATATGGCGTAAAATTGCAACATCTAATATAATAAACTAACAATTACACGGTGTGAAACTGCCATATCTATTATAATAAACTAATGATTATATGGTGTATAATTACTACACTTGATTAAATGATAACCAAGTGATAATACAGTGTGTAATTGATTAAGATCTGTGTGTGATGATTAGCCTGATCATTTGTGGTCAATCAGCCTAATCTCACATATATTTACTTTAATAAAATTTACTTCTATTGTGTACACTTTACATTTAAATTTTTTAATTTGATTTTTATATTTATTTGACAAAAGTGATATAAATATATTTGTGTAATCCAGTATCAAATGTTTGGGATAACCTCAGATGCCATAATAAAAAATTAATATAAAATAAATAAATTACAAACCTTCATTGATGTTCCTGCTGAATGTGATTGTGGGCTTAGAAGCTTCCAAATATAAAATGATTATTAATAAATCTTAAATAGTAAATTAGATAATATAAAAAGTCGGAAAAGCAAAAGCCTTTAAATGATTGGCTGTTTGGCAAGGCACGCAGGGATGAACAAATTAGTGTGACCATAGAATTTGGCTACAGTCTCAGCTGGGAGGGTGTGGATCCCAGCCTGCAGCAAATTAAAGAGGTCTTCAGTCCCAGTTGGGGTCCCTTGCTTGACAACTTGCTTGAGCCACCCAAAGACTTCCTCAATGGGATTTAGGAAGGGCAAATAAGCAGGGAGGAAGAGAAGGGACAAATTTGCTGTGGCCAATTGCTGGGGGCCCACTGCAATGCTAGTGTCAATCATTGGGAATTCCTCAAGAATATCAGCCACCTTATGGAGACTAATGTTGTCCAGCACAATTACATTAGTAAAACCCAGGCTTGTGCGCCTTAGGTGCTCCTGGACCAATTGAAGGAATGCTAGAAAGGTACAGATGTTGTGGGAGCCTATAATTATTTGATAGAGCTTGACCCCCTTTGGACCGAGGAGAGCCACCATCAAATAGGCTGTGGCGCGGACTGCAGCACACCAAGCAACCCCATCATTTGAGCCTTTTGGGACATATCCATACCCATTGTGCATTTACAAGGCAAATGCTGATTTGTCAATATAATAGAATTTGACTGTCCCCTTGGCTTTGAGGGCAGTGTACTCCTCTGCGTATTTTTTTCAGACATCAATGTTGGAAGGACTGTTTCTATTGTAGGGGGATACCCCGAGCTTTTTCCAGGAAAAGTGCATCTTCTTCAGCAGATGGTAGTAAAAGGAAATTGAGGCCTCAACCCCAAAAGTAGATTTGACCATGTCCTGTATATTTGCCAGTTCAAGATGGAAATCTTGGGTTATCCACTGGCAGATTGCCCATTTGTGCTCCTTGGTGAGCATGGTGGAAACGCTCAGGATTTCTCCCTGGTAAGGACTCAGCCAGTATTGATGAACTTGTTGAAGGTTTTTGAGGCGTACTTGGGATCAATGCCAACAAGAGTTGTGGCCGCCTTTTAATCACCATATTCCTGCATTAGCTTGACCAGGATGATGTGTTTGATATCCAGGATGTGCTTTTGGGCGGGCTTTTTGGCAGTGGGGATTGACTTGTTGTCATTGGGCACAACACAGGGCATAGGTACCTTGGTATAGAAGGCTGCAACCTTCTTTAACACCAGCTGTCCCTCATCAGTTCTGTAGAACTCAGGCTCCTTGTCTTCTTCCTGGTTGCCATCACTGACATAAGGCTTGTAGCTAGTGTCAAGTACAGGCTTTGCCTTCTCCAGCATGGCTGACGGTACTGACTCTTGCCAGTACACAACATCAAACACATATGAAGTAAGTTCTACCTCCTTGTTTCTAACCGTTTTGGTAGTGGTAACCTTGGTGGGCTTCCAGGTCAGATTGTGAACCTGAGGGTTGATGCTCCATACCCTAGAAGCTTGTGCTCCTTGAACTGGCTATGTCAGTGCAGCGTCACTATCAAACTCTCCTCTTCTATCTCCTTCCTGAGTAGGCACTTGGGTTGCACTAACTCTGTTCTTTGACCCGTGGGGGCAACCGCAACTGCAGTGCACAACGGATGCATTGGTAATCTGTTGTTGTGTTCCTTCCATTTTGATAATTTAATAAAATACTAAATAAATTTCAATTAATTCATTCCTTACTTTTAATTTTAGCTTTTATCTGAATATGGATATTTAATTAGCATTCCCCCCATATCCTAATTATAGATTTTTTATTTCTTAATTAGTTGTTTTTGGTTTTACAACACCCATTTTATAATACCCAAAATAATTCCCACCCATTTTCCCAGACTTTACGCCAAATTAAGCACCCAACACAATATTTTTAAAACTTATGTTTCAGATCTTGTGTCTTATTTTAGATACCTTGGTACCATTCTTGATTCCAATCCATTGCACACAACATTTAAGTGATTTTTTCTACATAGTGAGTTGCTATTATGTTTCATTTTTGGATTGAGTTTTGACTCACTGCGCTTGGGTGTATTTTGTCACCAATTCACATAGTAAACATATTTACACCGTAAGTCAACTAACAACATTTTGTTTGTGAATCAATGTATTTTGGATTGTATTTTGAATAGTTTTGCTTTGTGTGTGAGCACTTCTTTGCTGTGTTGACCCATTTTGTCCATTAACACCAAAAATCCCTGTTGACAGAGTGTATATTTTAACCTGATGGTTGGATTTTGTTCAAACCTGAAATCATTCTGTTTAAATCTGAAGTACTTTTGGTTGTTGCCATAGTTTTTAAAACTACTATACTGTATCTAGTCAGAGCTACTCTAATATAATAAGCTCAGAGCTTTTTATCTTAGAGTGTTTGGCCTGGAAGCCCAATTCATGTTGGATTCTTTTAGAAGTGTTTCAGGTGATATCCCAAATGACAGCACCTTGATCTAGGATAAACTGGAGTATAGAATACTAATTATAGGGATATGCATATTGAGGTGCTTTGATGAAGAGAACTAACTAATGTGCAATAATTGCATGTTCTGTTCATTAATTAGGATCTGAGAGTTTTTTAATTCCAGGATGTGATTTGACTACTGATTCATTGATATCACGGCCTGGGCGCCTGCATTATTTTGCTGAAATCATTCCTGGGGGAGCTTGCCAACTGGCCTGTGTTAATTGGTTGGATCTGGTAATTATTTAATATCTAGATATACTGACAATCCAACTGGTCCCTTGCCCAAAATATCAAATAATAATGGCTTTGGCTGATATAATTTGGGTATATTTAAAATATAATTTGTTTTTTGGTATATCTTATACAGTAGCTTTCATAGCTGTGAGGATGAACAAACTTGAGCAACCTAAAGCAAAGTTCACTAAACTCATAAAAAACCAACTGATATCAAAGTGAAATTAAACTATGAATTTGTATTAAATCACAATAAATTTATAGTCCCTTCTAATTTTCTGCTCTGTGTTTTTTTGTCTCAGATATTTGGATTTCTCTTTAGAATGAATTTGTTTTGTTTATCCTCACATCTGTTAAACCAATGTAAGCATAGCTCATCTCTAACTGCTGTTGAGGGAGTGGATATGAACCTTTCCAAATTCTTTCTGATGATCTGCAACATCCCCTCTATCAAAACAATACTGTAAATTCATAACCTATTGGTAGAAATGTGGGATTTTCAAACCCTTGGTCCAAATTTTGGATCACATTTGTGGGCATCTCAGCAAAGTGAAGGCCAAAATATTTAATAATACAGCCATTTAATTTGATGTTTTTTGATTTATTTAAATTGACAAATTTCAAATCTCTTGAGCAGATAACTCAACTAACAAATGACAAAACACATCAAACAAATGTGGGATACATGAATTGGAAATTCAGGATTCTAATGTACAATTTGAGATTTCCTGTATGTCTAACAAATCATAGACAATATGTAAAAATTAAAAAATATGAAATTGCGGGATTTTCAAATCCAAGAACCAAATTTCAAATCAAAGATGAGGTGAATTTGAAACAAATTCAATTAATGGGTGTCTCAAACAGGAAGTCAAAGGATCTAGAGCAGATTTGTGATAATTCTTTTAGAAATCACAGATGTTCTCTACAATCACCCAATTCCATTTGAGGATAACTAAAATTTAGATCCTACTATTCACCAAATTAGACATACTTAAATAAAATTGACTAAAATATACACTTGCATATTGAGTTTATTTTTTAGTGAAAGATTATTATGTCTTTTTTCTAAAAACAACCAAGTAAACAAGCTGTTCCCTGACCTTGACAAAATCATATAGGGCTACACTGGGTCTTCCAACAGTAAAGCCTACATCTATGACAACTTCCAACATGTGGGCCTCTCTCCAAGTACTACCTAGGAGTGTGTTCTTTCTTCTGGATTATACAGCATGACTCTGTTTGAAAATCACACACAGGCAGCTTCCAACACAGATCCTGTTTCATACTAGCATCAGGCAGCAGTCAATTGAACCAAGAGATCATCTAAGAAAGTGGAAATACAGAAAAGCCAATCATATGGCATCATTTGATTCCCAAGACAGATATGTCCATTTCCCAGCTAATCAGCCTGCAAGATACAGAAGAAAACTATTCACCCCCAAAATTGTTCTGAAAATGATCAAAAAGCAAGAGATGCTTATGTCTCCCAGGAAAATAGCAACCACAATGAGTTTTGCAAATTCCACTGTGTCTGCAACCCTGCAAGCCCACACCAACTGTGGTCCCCCTCCCAAGAAGACCTCAACTGGTGCCTGTACTTCAACTGATGGTGAAAAAGCCCATCCCCTTATGATGGCCATCATGGGACGTAATCTGTGCATGCCCCTGATCCAGGTACATCTCCAACTGGGACTTCATAGCATTTTCACAAATAAGAGAACAGTCAATTGGTGGATGCATAGAGTTGTGGTTGCTGATAGAATCTTGTTCAATCAAGTTCTCAGTAGTCCCAGTTTGGAGGATACCAACCCATACAATTCAACCATTATTAATTTTATTAAAGAAATGGCAATGAGGATGCATAATGACATCATCTTCTTGTTGCATGTCAAAATTTCCACAAGTATCCAAGACTTTGGGAAAAGTGCATCCAATATGAAGTTTACAAACGCGGCCCAATTTTGTATCAATTTGTTGGGGTTTTGCTGGAAGTTTCCCCATTGGGTGTCAATTATTACTTGGTAATATCAAACACTGCAAATGAGTATGCCCACCAGACAGAGCTCAAGGACATGCTGGAGGAGTGGGCTACTCAACAAGCCGTGTACACAGTTGTAATGAGTGCTGAGATGAAGCAGCGGGAATGGGCAATCAAGGAAATTAGGGCTGCAGTTCATACCTATTGGTCCTACCCCACCAACCACACTGGCATGCATCTTTTAAATGTATGTCCTTAAAATTTTGGTTCAGCTCTCAGGCGCTTAAAGACTCCCACCTACAATGAACTGTGCACCTGAATTGAGAAGGAGTTTGAGCTTTTCCTATTTTTGCCCAAGACTTGTCCAATCTTATCATACACTATGCAAGTGATAGTGATAAGTCAAGAAAGGACCCCTGGTGGAGGCAGTAACAAACTGTTGCCTTCTTGGGACCCTCTACTGTGAATGTTTGGCTGTGAGCCCTACTAGTACAAAGAACAATGTGAACAAGGGGTTGTGGCCTGTTTAGGTGTGGCTGTTGGGTGCTAATAAAAAGGGGATGTTGCCTGTTTAGGCAAGGCTGTTGTGTGCCTATAAAAATGGAGGTGATGCCTTTTTAATTTGTGGGAAGATCTCTATGAAGTGACGTCATAAATGGGCTGGCAGTGCCCCAGTAAAACAAGAATTTATTTTTTTGAGGATGGTCTCTTTGAGCTGCCCTACGCCTTTGGGCTAGGTGTTTGTTTGTTGGCCTAACCACACTAACTGAAATGGAAAGATAGGTCTGGGCTGTCTGAGGTCAAGCACCGGATCCCACATGGGTGGAATCAGATTCTGGAGCAACTGATGCCTCAAATGTGGTACCAGCAATGGTATTGATTGTTGATTGGGGAAACCCTGTATGACACTGAACCCAGAGCAGTGGATCTGATTTCCGCAGTAATCATCCACCAGTTAATCTGGCGCTCTAAAAGTCTTGCCTTGGAGAAAGACAAACCAAAAAATCAAATAAAGGACCCCTGCCTCTCACTTGCTCATTCATTTGGTATGTCAAATCTGCCTATGTGACAGAAGAAGAATTTAAGCAATTGAAAAAGTTGACTTATGCTGTTTCTTCCAAGTCAACTATTCCTGCCTCTCTAAGCCCCCTTCAAGACCTAGCCAGTAACTTTCTAACTATGACTCACTGTCTAATTCCTTCCCACTAAATCTGACACCTTCCCTTATACAGGCTGTCAAGATTTTGCATCTTAGGATAAGAAGCTTTATTGGTATTATACATATATGAGTTGATAGGAGATTGTATGAGGACAATTTTAAACTACCAATTGGGCTTTTATACAGTGAGTAGGCATCTCTTTGTCCAATCCAAGGGAGATAACTTCTTTTACTGTGATTTTTTGGCAAGGCTTTGCCCAATACTCAGATACTTCTGACTACTAACTGGATTTAGTAGTAATACACAGTAATAGAGGATAATTGACTTTATTGCACTAAGTTGATTCTGCTTGATCTCTAATTAGGAGAGCACCTTATATAGAGTGGATAAGCCCTCTTAACAGGATTAACATCTGGCTCTTCTAACTCTTATTAGCCAGTCAACTGTTCCCCAGACTTCCAATTACAACCCCCAGAATTAAGCATCTATGCTGTGCTGACATGGGATAACAATTGATTGCTGGATCTCATGTATGTTGAACAGGGTCCCGCTGGAATCATGTCCAATGTTCATGCAACCTTGAGTATTCAGTTATCTTTTCAAATGGGAAATTGCATTCTGCATTGAGCGGTTGTTTGACCTTCTGTATATAGATAATTTTCTGTAATTCTTCTCAGATGCAATAAGTTTGGTAGTGGCGCGTCTCATGGGAATATTCTGTCATATTCCCAAATCCATAATCTATTTAGCTTGATGTCATCCAATCAAATATATGTGTTTGTACATAGATCAGGCTTTGGAGTAATTGCCACATTTTAATCACCTTGTCAGGGCCCAGTAGGTCTTGATAGGTCTCCATAGGAAACAACTTACACAGATTTAATATAAACTTTTCAAAATCAACTGAATTCAACTTTATTTTATTGGGCTAAACTTATAAGGATCAAAAAGGGGATCACTGTTAGCAACAACTTTATATACCATTTTATTAGATTCTTTAGAATCTTCCTAAATCTTCTAGACAGTCTTAGGGACTCTGCTGATGGCATCAGGCTGGGGTTTTGGGGCATCTTCTGAACAGCATGGCTCATGGTTTTTTGTAAAATCCCGCATATCTGGATTTACATCCGTATTTTATCTGAAATTAGCACAGATTAAATTTCCTGGTATTTGGCTTCAAAATGCTTGTTTGGACGTCCAAATCCGTCCAGTGGTTGCTGAGTTATGCTCAAATTAAGATTTGTATCAATTATTGTGCCTTGGTTGCATATTTTTGTCATTTTGCACTGGTTAGGAAGTTCAGCTGGCAGCCAAATTTTAAGAAGCCATAACTCATTGTCTAGAGCAGCTAGAAGAGTCATCAAGCTAGCATTGTGATCATGGAGAGCATTAGATCCTTCCAAGGCATTTCTGTAACACAAGATGTGTCAGGGCGTTTCCTGACACACCTGAATCTATCAGTTGGATCACATCAGTACTTTAATAGGCTCAATGATGGAATGCCTCCTAGGCAATGGCAGTCTATGAACCATAGGAATGATGGCCTAGTGAGCCATATTACTCATGATTCCTGACACAGTCACAGATAATAGCAACATACATTCCACCCATTCCCTCACATAATTTTCCCTTGATAAGTAACATAAAACCTTTCTTCTTGATGATTTAATAAAATTGGTATTCTTTCTTTTAATTAATAATTAATAATATTCAGTTAAATTAATAACTGAAAGAAATAATATCAATTTTATTAAGTTGTCAAAAATAAAGGTTTTATTTTACTCATCAAGTGACAAGTATGGGAGGGAATGGGTGGAG